>BPTQ01000008.1:166029618-166105290 GCA_019973895.1 Chrysanthemum seticuspe | reverse complement strand
TTATGACTACTTCAAGAGATTCAGAAATTGAAAAGAATCTACAAAGTTAAAGACTTAGAGAACTTCATCAGTATTGAATTCCAACGTCATAGAGCGTGTGAGCATGTTGAAGAATGACGTGGAGACATTGGAGCAGTGAAGCAGACCTGAGGCAGACTGATGCAAACAACAACATACTATCACTTTCACCACAAAGAACAATGATCAGAGAACAAAGTTAAAGATGACGTCGAAGCTTAACCGTTCAAAGATAACTATCTCTCTACACTGGGGAGATTGTTTGAATCAAGGCAATTCCTCTCACAAGAAAGAAGAATGCCAGAAGACGTCACAGCTACTATTACATCAACGCCTTCACCGTTTACATTCATATATACTTGAGGGGGAGATTGTTGGAATCACTCCTAAACAGTATTTCAAGTATTTATATTTCATATGTAATAGGTAGCTTTATTCTGGCCTTTATGTTTGTTTAAGGTCCAGCTTATGTAGAAGGCCCATAAGCTGAGGCCCAAGCCCAATAAGGAATAGGGAAGGAGAGGGAGTGTTGCCCTAGCTCCTTGCCTATATAAACTATTGTAAACCCTCATTTGAGGGTTGGTTGTTCAAGTTTTCTCTTTCACTACACTCTACGCATAACCGGTCGAGTATACTTGTGTGTGTGTGTTTGGTTTACTTGTTCAATCGCCTTATCTCTTCTCTTATAAGCTTGTGTTGTAAAACTAGTGACCTAACAGTTGATATTGAAGAAGGAGACCCTCTCCCTAGTCTCCGGCATAGGAACCAAATATGCAAAATTGAGTCTAGAGCCAAGAGATCATCCACAAAATCTCATTAGGACACTGTCAATGAAGACTCTCTGTTTCACACAATGTGGAAAGAGAGATTATATCTTAAGAGTCCTACGCATTATCCTTGTGGTATTGCCTGAACACCTGAGTGATATGCAAACATATTTACAATGAAGATGCAAAGCCTTCTAGAGCCAACATCAAACAAGCTCTTGGTAGGTGGCATGTGAGATCTATCCAATAGATCAACCATGTGACAACTGAACAGAAACAATGGGGCGATTCAAATTTATGAATCAATCCTGGTTCAGGTTATGAATTGACGGATACCTTTGAAAAACCGGTCGTTGTGCTTAAAACTCGTTTCTCTAGCACATCGACTGTGTATTAATACTTCAAAATAAAAGGTGTTTATGATTGACAATTGATTTTCCTAAAAAACCTTCGTTGTATTGCAAAAACACTTTATTGAGCAGTACATGATTGTTTTTTAAATCTCTTTTCATCAATCAGTGAATCTCAATTCACTGGTTCACTCCCTCCGTGCTGTCTTCTTTGAGACGTTCCGGTTTGAGAACAGCTAGAACAGCTGCGAAACCCTGTCAAGGAGATTCTTTGGAATTATACCTGAACACAAGCAGTACTTGTACTGATCAACAGGGAACCGTGGGCCGTGTACCTCAATTCAACGAAAGTGATCAAAGACACTTTCGTGCGCTTTATTGCTAACTATTGTATGCAGGTACACCCGACGTTTGCAGCTGATCATAATGGAGAGGTCAATCCATAGCCGCATGCTCACACAACACATTCATTTCTAAGGATATCATGATAAGTGCATCAACAACTCTGATATTTTCACTCAATGCTTCTGCTACGCTGCTACAAATATCATGAATCAACTAAAGCTTCCGCTACTCTGATGAGAAGATATCATGATCCAGAATGTGAGCATATCGGTCCAATAGTCACAACATCACACAATGTCAACACTACAAAGGAAGAGTCAGAGATTTATGGTAGCTGATGATCTCAAAGCTGGCTCAAAAACTCATTATCATGTGGATCAGTTAAAGACCTCCACTTGGATTAACCAAACATGTAAAACATGAAGAGTCAAAGACTACGGGCTACAGAGCAAAGAACTTTAACAAGAATCCAAGAAAAATCTTAATGTTATATCTGTTTGTATTCAATGTAATTTGAGGTGACCTCCCTTAGGGGGAGATTGTTAGGATTTAGTAAATCTAGTTATTAAAGTATCGGTCACCTCAAGTATATGTTATTGTTAGAAAGCTCGTAGTCGTAGTTATTTAATGTTAGGAAGTATTAAGTTATGTAACACCGTGGAGGACGGACGGGTCTTTACCCACTGTATGCCTGATCCACAGCCCGTAGGTGGCGTTTATGTATGATACTATAAATACCCTCTACCTACCAAGGTAGAGGGTTGGAGCTCATAATACTACTTTTACTTTCTCTCACTAAGTTCCCTAAACCTCTAACCTTTCTTTCTCTAAAACCTATAGTTATACGCCCCTTTGTGATCATGATTTGATGTGTTTGTTAAATCCAATATGTTACATTCTTAGTCAAATGTCCCCCACCACAGTTTTCACACCCCACTTGGATGGCATGAACGGTTTCTCTGATTTTCAGCATATCTCGACTAAGATTTTCAATTTTACTAGCGATTGTTGTAATTCCGTCAAAATTTCCGCCTTGGCTCCTTTTACTTCCTCCGTCGTGCCATTTTTTAGAGTGATCAGCCATTTTTTGAATGGCTTCAATAGCAAGAGTAGGAGTCAAGTTTGGGATAGGTCCTTGATAGTCCAGCATTTGTCTTGTAGTTATGTTAATTCCTTTGTAGAAAATGTTGACCTTCTGCTGGTTGTTCAGATCATGTGTAGGACACTTGTAAAGGAGATCGTTGTATCTGTCCAGGCTTGATACAACGTTTCGTCGTCTTCTTGCTTAAAATTATGGATCTCCAAAAGCTGGTTAGAAATCTTCGATGGCGGACAATATCTCTGAATAAAGTGCTTCTTAAGTAGAGCCCAAGTATTAATTTTCCCGGTGGGCAATCTTTCGATCCATCTTCTGGCAGCTCCAGTAAGAGTCATTGGGAACACCCTTAGCATAACAGCTTCATGAGACACGCCCGGATTGTTGAAAAGGCTAGCGATGTATAGGACATTTTCAACGTGCTCATATGCATCTTCGTCCCTATTTCCTGAAAAAGGGTTAGCATGAAGCTCCCTCATGAATTGGTCTTTGATTTCGAAACGGACATACGCTCTAATTGCCGGTCTTATGAGACCCGGCCCTTATTCCGCTCTTGTCAATGTCAAGTATTCCTCAAAAGTGAGGTCATCGATGTTAACAACTTCCATGGTACCTAAAAACTCGAAAAATAATCGTGAGAATAATAGAAAAGTTTAAAACGAAATAAAAGACTTAATATTAATCCTAATATAACTCCCCGGCAGCGGCTCCAAAAACTTAATGCAGGTTTTACTGACCAGATTTTAATATTTATAAAGTCTCGTTATACCCATGGTCTACCCTAGTCCACTAATGGGCAGTGACCCGGTCGCGTGTAGTGTAGTAATCGTTAAAGCCGAGGTTGTCACAAGAGAAATGTGTGTTAGATTATTACTAAGTCTAGGTGTCACAGATTAATAATGGTTTTGATAAGGAATTACTTAATTAAACTACTAAAACAGAATTGAAGCAAATAAAGGCAGATAAAAGGTAAATCAATAGAGGAGAGTGGTGTTAACCTAGTTAATCCTCCTAGCTAGTTTTTTCTACGTCTACTTACTTCCAATTACTTCAGGTGGGGTCAAAGTCGAGAGGACAGCATTTGGGCAATTCGCCCTAACCTATCAGCAAAGATGCCACCACAGGAGAAGTCAGGTGTCCCCTCATAAGTCCTGTTGTTCCTGGTCCCCTAAGCCAAGTCATTAAGTACCGCTACATGCTAGATCTATAATAGTGAGTGCCCGGGCGTTAGCAACTTAAACACTCACCCCCTAATTCTTAAGTTCATCCAAACGGTAGGTGATCAGTTGGTCAAATCGCACAAGTAGAAAGGGTTGTCAGTTGGTCATATCTTACCCTTCCCGTCTCAGTCCGCTCACCTAGGGTCAGTTGGTCATATCTCCTAGGCAATTGGCCTCTACCGCCATTCAAAACTACCGAACCAAGGATGGCTACCAATAAAATATGCATGCATACACTTAGAAATAATTGTACGGAAGTAATGTAAACGCAAACAAAACAATTAAGGAATCATAACTAGGTCAGCACCAAGAGGTGCTTAGCCGCTCATATTAATCATACAAACCAATTCAATATTCAAAGGTACGAAATACATGAATTGAAAGTAAAGAAAATATAAAATGCTAATGCTTATCGTAGGGGAGTGATTTCTCCCTTGGAGACAGCTTCGTATGCTCCTCTAGACCTGCCTTGAGCTTTTTCCCACGTTCTCTGATTGTTGTGTGTGGAATGGGATGATTAGAAATGCTGGAATTCGTGGGGTATTTATAGGCCAGATCTGGGTTATGGCGTAACCATAACAAGAGTTACGCCGTAACCTTCAATTCCTCCGTATTTTGCACTAGATCTGCTAGTTACGGCGTAACCTTATAAGTGGTTACGCCGTAGTCTTCAATAAACTTGGTTACGCCGTAGTTGATGAAATATTTACGGCGTAAGTATCAGCGGCGTGGAACCTCATTTGACCTAATATTACGTCGTAGCCTTTGGTAAGAGTTACGTCGTAACCTTCTGATAAGTTGGTTTTCTGAGTCACGCAATAGTTATGGCGTAATGTGAGAGATGAGTTACGCCGTAACTTCTTCAAAGTAGCATACTGTGATAAATCTTTTGTTATTTCTCCAGTTCCGCGTCTCTTTAGCTCTAATGCTCGTAATTTACCTGAAAGTGGAAAACAATAGAAAACAAGCGTAAATCCATATAAATGATATAAATTACAAACATTATCGGGGGGAATTGACACTTAATATTCAAGACTATTTGATGTTATCATTCATGTGTCAACCAATATCTTGATGGATAAAATAACGTAGGTATATAAAAGATCAGATTGTGTGCATTGGGTTAATGCGTATACAATAGATTGTGTGTTTTGGATTATTAGTGAACACAAGTAAAAAGCAACATTTTGGGGTTAAAACGGAATTAGGTTAGTGTCAATATTGCTAGATTTTGATTACGTATAACACACAATAAATAATAAATAAATAAACCAGATAATAAATAACCAACAGTTTAAAAGACTTACCTTTGAAAAAAGGTTGGAACGATCAGTTCTTTTAAAGATGAACTTCCTAGACCAGGCAAGTGTTCTTGGTATCACATTGGATGTTTAATCCACCAACCATGACATCTTTCAAAAGACTCAAGGATCCAAACCTATACGAATAAAAAAAACCTAAACTTTTCAATATATAAATCGGAAAAAATGTTAACTTGCAAAACATAAATGTTAAATAGATTAATACTAATACACATAAATAGATACCTGAAAACCAAACACAAATCCAGACAAAGTATATGTCAGACAATGCTTTGGATCTTTCTTCAATCTTAAAAGGTGGTCATCCGTGTGCTTATCAGTCACATTATGAAGTTGGTCGTATAAATGAGTCCAAATATGTTCACCCCATGGAAAGGGATTCCAATCATCTAGATTATCAACTAACCTCATCAGTGTATCATCCACCTCGCATGTCAATAAACGACCCATAAAGATCACCTCTAGGGCTAACAAAAGAGAAAGATGTATAGCGTCTTCATCAGATATATGTCGAAACCGCTCTTCATCCTTGATAACACCAATAACATCTAAGTTGGTTACAATCAACCCTTGCTTGTCAGGAAATACCCTGTTATGAAAGTTGAGAGAGCCAGATCTATACAACCCAAAGCTTACAATTCCAAACCGCAACCCCGTCATTAGACAAAACTCAGGACGACCAAAATGTAGAGCATGTCCTTCAATGTAAAAAATGAGGGGCATATCATAATGAGAATGGTCCACTTTATGTTGTTTCCTTAGCATATAATCTATGATGTGTGTTTCATGTTCAAAAAACAACAGATCCAGCCATCTTCCAAAGCAGGTACTCCTAAACAAGATCCCGCATTTTGCGTCTAAATTTTGCTTTATTAACCAAAAGTAGTTCAGTTTACTCGTAATGATTAATTTAGCTTCATAGTCCTAAAAAGCGTCAACAAAAAACAAAAAATAACTCAGAACATAGAATACATAACTAAATAAGTTTAAAGGAATCTATACCAACGTCGTAAACAATAGCATAAGCATATCTGGTGATGCATATAAACCATCTACCATAATCTAACAGATTCAATGGCTGGAACTCGACCAATTTCAATGACTCCTTATTAGTCTACTAAATACAACTAAATTTTTAATGAACCAAGTATTGTTCCATACTTAACTAGCGACGTCTAAGGTATTATACCGTACATAATCAATAATTTAATAACAATGGATAATAAGGTGATACAATATGGTCGTAACACACACAAAAATGCTTAAATTATGACAACCAATATTTGCAATTATGATCAGACAGACATACAAGAGCAATGGATTATAAAATGGAATTAACCAAATAACAACCTTTGAAAAACAACAACGATTTATTATAACATAGAACCAATTGGAAATAAATCATATGTAATAAACATGCATAAAAAGATTTACATACCATATTATACCACGTTATTGAAAAAAATTGAACAATCGAAGGTGTTCTTGGTTGTTGAAAAACATGTCGTGAACAGTAAAACTCGGTTGCAATCAACACTGTCTCTTGTAGATGGTGCTATACAGGAAGTTAAGAGGAAGAGAAGGACTGATGAAGAAGACGGTTAGATTAGTGAAAACAGTTACTCAAATTGGTGTGTGCGAGAAGCAAAAACAAAGACCGAGGAAGACGAGTGGGTATTGAATTTTATGATTTCAAATTTTTAGCTGGATTATTTCTTTGACTAAAAATGTATGTCTTTCACTATTCAAATGTGTACTTTCTATGTATTGTAAAATGACAAAAAAAAAAAAAAAAAAAAAAAAAAAAAAAAAAAAAAAAACGGTTGCTCGGCGCATTTTTGTTGCCCAAAAAACAATACCTTACACGTACGGGACACTTGTCACATTATGGAAGTTGACCAATGAGGAAGTTGACCTTGGCCTAGTGATTGGTGCTAAACAGTCAAGTCTAATCACACAAGCTAACCACTTGTGAATGGCTAACCGTAACAGACTTAAAACTGCTTAAAACACAAATGCAATTAAGATCAGAGGAATATAGGGAATTCCTGGGTCGTTAAGTCCCACGGAGGATGAATTGGTGTATAAACACTTGATCAGATGATAGAATGATCACTAAGGATAGTGATCAGTAAGGTTTTGGATGGAAAATTATACCTAAAGAGAAAATCTACAAATTAAAGCGACTTAAATGCAAATTAAAAGAAATAAAAGATAAAAGATATTAAATAAACGCTATCACTATTTTTAAAGTCGATGAACGTTTAAAACCTACAACTTAAAACTTACGTTTAAAATAAAATTACGTAAACGTACAAAATAAAACGTGAGTTTTAAAGAAATAAAAGACCTACAAATATGAAAATGGTATTTTTACAATCCTAATAATAAAAGAAAACTATTAGAAAAATAAAATTATTTTTAAAACTATTTATTTAATTATTATTAATTAAAAACTATTTATTAAGTATTTAAAATGCACTAAAATACAAGAAAATACAAAATTAACCTAGAAAAATGAAATTATAACTTGGAAAAATCTAAAATATGATAAAACTTATTTTAAAACTAAAAATATATTTTTTAGACTTATTATGTATTTATTATTAATTTAAAACTATTTAAAACTAATTAAAATGCTAAAAAATACTTTTTAAACTAAGAAAATTATGGAAAAATACTTTTTATTACTTTTATATTTATCTTAACCTAAGAAAATTGAAAAATCATTTTTTTGAACTTTTTATAATTTATTAGTATTAAAAGCTATTTAAAAATGCCTAAAAACTGTTTTTAATTAAGAAAAATAGCAAACAGTTATGAAAAATTATGAAAATTTCAGGAAAAGTCTATTTTAATATGTAGAATCTAGGAAAAATAGAAAAACATGAGCTTGTTTGGAGAAATAAGCAACTGCAGTTGTGACTGCTTATAAATAAGCACTTATGATAAGCCAAAAGCTACAACAAGCTACCCAATTGATACAGAAGCTATGAAATGCTTAAAGTAACAAAATGAAACAAGAAACAACTGGTTTCAACCTTTAAATTATAAGATTAACAGATTTTATGTATTGAGCTTATTGAGCATAAACAGTTTAGTGTACCAAGTTTTAGCTTAAGCACAATCTTTCTAATAAGCTAAAAATGAAAAGCAATGAATGGAACTTGTATTAGACCTGGTTTACTACCTAGAAACCAAAGATGATGTCCAGATAAGCTAACATGAGCTTGTGAGAAGCTTTTTCAAAACCTGACAAACAACTGAGTAAAACTCAGTTAATGCTGAGTGACTTGGGACAAAATGATAAGCACATGCAGGCCTAGTAAATAAGCTGAAAATGGAAATTTTAAACTTGGAACTTAAAAAGGACCAGTTTAACTATCCAAAGATCTAAAAATCACAGGTTATGGTCAACTAATAAGCTCTATAGGAGCTTATGATTTAGCTAGTAAAACTGATGCACAGGGGATTTTGACTATTTTAAGAAAATAACTATGTTGACTTTGTTGAACTTTGGACTGATTTTACTGATTGAATATGTAATATTAAGCTAAAGTGAGATTAAATTAGGCTAAGTTAATAGGTTTTAAGCTTCTGTGATGAATTTTACCTATCAAATCCTAACAGTGAGCTTATGAGGTAGGATTAAAAAGTATTTTGACTTTTAGGCTAATAAGGACTTGTTTTTATGACTTGTATGAGTTATTAGGACCTAGTGAGACATGAGACAAGCAAAAGCAAAGGATTGCACAACCTGTTACACAGTGAACTGAACAAATCCAAACACCCTTTCAAAGGACTGTTTTGGAGCTTTTCAAAGCTTATCACAGACTCAGACCATGAAATTGATTATAGAACTTGTATTATTAATTATTAGGACTAAGTAAACATTAAACAACAATAATAACTCCATAAAACTGAGAAATACCAATTATGCTATTAAGATTGTGAAAATGAAATTTAAAGACAACTATGAATTCCCAAGAACAAGCTACTGTTTTAAGGACTTAATTATACTCAACTATGATTGATAAACATGGAAACAAAAGGATACAAGCTAATTAACAACTTAACAGTGAAATGCCAAATTGAGTAAAAAGCTTACAAATGGCTTTGAGCTTAGAACACAGAACTGAGAACTTGTAAACATCTCCTAAAGCTTACCAATAAGCTCTATACCAAGGCCATCCACTATATACCCTGCTCCAGCTGTGAACACTTCCATGGAACCTTTTTTTTATTTTTCACTAATTATTTGGATTTTTGGTGAATTTTCTGTTTTTGCTTCTATACTGATTTTTAAAGTTACTAAAAGCTTGCATAAGCTTTATGTGGAGCTTATGTGACTTACTCAGTCCAAACTAACCACTGCTAACAACATTTCATTATATTGAAATTTTTGGATAATAAGAAAATTGCATATCTTGAGATAAAACTTGAAACTGGAAATTTTTGTTAACAAAAGTTTTATTTCACTTAAATAACTTGAAATACAAAGCTTAAAGCTTAAACAAACACTGAAATTACAACTTCAACTAAAAACGACATTAATAATTAAAAATTACACTAGATATTTTATTACATTGCTTCAACCTTCTATTTATTGATCTTTTCCAACTATGTCGACACTCTTGAGTAAATCCCACCACATCTTGACCATTGGATTGAGCCAGATAATCAGTTTTGACATTTGTCACTTTTGGCGCCATTTTTCAATTGAGCAGGTTTTCTCATTAATTGGCTTTGGTTGATAGTGGAGGTGGAAGGAAAGTGTAATCAAGTGGGAAAATGAGGTGGAAATGGTGAGGTGGAGGTGAAACCATCACTGGTTTTGGCTAAACCAGTGTGGGAGAGACAATGAACAGGGATGGCGGTTTTTTCTGTTTTTAAATTATTTGGGCCGGGTCAAGTTATTTGGGTTGGATTTGGGCTAAAGTAATAATAGGGTCCGTTTGGTTTAAGTTAGCAACAAGGACTAACTTTGCAATTTTAGCAATCTTGAAGGACTGATTTTTACAAGTTTCCAAACTTTATCACAAGGGTAAAACCTGCCAAGTAAGAATACTACAAGGACCATTTGCATAAAATTCCATTTTTTATATGTCCAAGGACTAAAACTGTCAAGTTTGAAACTTGAGGGACCAATATTGTAATTTTCTCCAAAGTTTATCATAAGGACCATTTTTGTCATTTATTAATAGAACAAGGTTAATTTTGATTATTTTCACTTTTTTAAATTAACCAAGGACTATTTTTGACATTTTTCCAAAGTTAAAGGACTAAAGTTGTCATTTTATGATTTTTGAACTTTAAAGGGTTTGATTTGACAACTTTTGAATCTCAAGGACCTTAAATGACTTTTTACAAGATTTTGAATTACCAGGGACTGATTTTGACAACTTTTGTAACTTGGGGGACTAAAACTGCCAATTATGCAAACTTGATACGTTTTTCACCAGATTTTGATGTTTTTGCATTTAAAACATATAAAACACTTGTTTGTGATATTTTTATCATTTTGAAGCATTTCTGAGTGTTTTCAGATGTTTTTGGCATTCTAACAGTATAAAAATGATGAGTATTTAGACACTCATCACCTAGTTTCATACCGCCCAAAAAAACAGTCTGGAAAGTAAATAGCCTCAGGGCAACTGGGGCACTCCTATCATTAACAAACATATCAAAGTAAAAGGAAAACAAGAAAACTAACCCTCGTAGTCACCCGCAAGTTAATAACAAGAAACTAGTAATCAACACGATCACCTCTACGAGTGCTCACACAAACACGTTAAACCGAATACGCCCGATAAGCTAGTCGTATTACGTTTACCCAAACAACAATTGTAAAAGCTCAATAACTCGAACCAAACCAAAACAAACCAACTGCTATTGGTTATCCAAGAAGCAAAACAAACCCGAGAACCAAATTTGAAGCTTGTCCAATATCGGGTAAAGAGACCCGATTGGTTTCTGCTCCTTCTACCACCGGAGAGCGCAGCAAAACCAATTACCACCCTTGGCTTCTAATCGACCAGGAAACACCAAGAATCAAGCACTATAAACATGTGAATAACAATTGGATCGATTGATGCAATTTAGGGTTTAAAGTGGAACCGAAAACAAAACCATGAAATGAATTGGGGTTCTTCAATCGGCAGGAAACAGTGGTGAGAATAAAGTAATTTCATACTGTGAATTAAGTTGTGTGTCGTGTGTTTATGAGCTAGATAATGGGTGTATATATAGCCTCAAACCCTAGCTTGTATGGGCTTCAACATGAGCCACAAGCCAACTCACAAACATTTCTAATTCACAGTACCCTAAACCGAAAACCACCCTCCCTAAGTCACCCCAATGGACCGGCCATATTGACTAGGACAAAAGAGTTTCGGGTTTAGTTAGTCTCGGGTCAAACCAGATCATATCGGGTCAATATTGAGCTTAAATGTGAACGTATTCTAGTGTTTATCGTGTGTACCTCTAATAGGCTCACACACCCTTAGCCGTATTAGCTAATCTAACTCCCACATTCCAACACAAAGTACATTTTTGTTTTAGAAAAGAAATAAAACTTCCCTTGCTGTCATTTAGCATTCTTATATTTTGGAGTATTCATCTATATGTGTTCAGCAGATAAAGAAGTATACTAAAAAATCTAAGTTCTTAGGTTGGCGTTAGACATGGTGCACGCTTGACGTGTACGTGATGGTGCAAGGCCACATGTGAGCCCTTTGTGCGCGTAAGTGTGTTATGTATGTATAGACCTATTTAAGTATATTCTAGGTAAATAGTGAGTGAGTAAAAGAGAATGAATAATGTGTCATTGATGTAGAGCTGTATGACGTCTAATATACAATTTATATACTAAATGTATAACTAAGTAAACCAATATAGCAAATTTTGAAATTATAATTTATAAACATCTTCTTCTCCATGTGACTTGCTTTTAATCCAAGTTGAGGTAAACAATTTTATTTGCATATAATTCTTGAGATTTTGTTCAAAGATTCTTTTTGATGAAAAGGGGGTATAGTATATGATGTATGAAACCAACAAAGGTCTAGAATCAGTTTCTTTTAAAGTCGCAGCAGATTTGATACCATCTTTGAATATTCATAAGACCACTTTTCTTGTCAAAAGATTCTTGCTTTTTTCAATTCCTAATTCTAAACTGCCACCAATGTCCAATGAGGTGATGTAAACAGTTGAAAACCTTTTCTAGACCATGTTCATTGACTAGTTCGACCTGTTGTACAGTACAACAACTTCATGCGTGTCTCATATCTATTGGTCTATAATCAAATATTGCTGGTTCAAATCTAACTATGCAGAAACTTCCAAACATTTGCATAGTGTCTACCAATCTATTACATGTTGAATTTGACCTTTCAATTCCACTCTTGATTCTATGCTTCTTGAAAATGATAGATTAAGTATACAAATTTCATATATATTGCAATTTAAACACAAGAGTAAACCCATCATTCAAAGTTCAAACAAACAAACAAAAAAAGAAATGGGTCAATGGTAGCAAGTAGAATAACGATATTTACAAGCAATTTCTGCTACACCTTAGCCGGGTTCAAGTTCGACGTTACTTCCAAGATCCAACGTCGTGTTAGATCATAAGCCTATAATAAGAGAAACTAACTACGTATTTACATGGCCTTTAGTTTGTTGTATCTCTAGAATGCAACGTTTGATGCAAAACGAATATTTTGCATCATTTAACCTAAAAAGGATTTCTAGTTGTACATCACGAATTGGATCTAACTAGGCCAAAGTTGCAAAAGGATTTCGACTTAAACAAACCACCAAAGAGGAACCTAGTGGGAGATTCTTGAGGACTTTGATTCGAGTCTTGAGGGTTGCATTTTACTTTAAGCATTGTTTGCCCGATTTCTTTCCTAATGTAATCAATAATCTTGGAGTCAACAGGGTACCCCGAGGCATCACGGACATAGAACGTATTTACAGCTTTGCCACCCCGTGTAGCCACCTCAGCTCTCGTGACCGTGAGACTATTCTCACGGAAGATACGAGTCACATCTGATAAAAGCCCGATTCTGTCGGTTGTACATAGTTCAAGCTTCAACCCCTGCACAAACATGTAACCCTTAGTCTAAGTTTTGTACGTTGTGCGTAGAATTAAAGAAACATAATACGATAAGCATTATTATTGCAGATATATTTTATTTTGCGTTCTCTTACCTCAGATACTCTTCTTTCTATGGCTGCTTCAATACATTGGACCATTCTTTGCCTCTCGGCTTCTGATTTCACATGCGAACCGTCTACATGTCTAATACAATATTCCTATAAACACGAAAGCACATTATGAGCGTTTTATAACGAACTGATAACAAAATTACCGAATATCCCGTGAAAAGTTAACGAACCTGGTAAGCTTCAGGTCCTTCGGCATCTACATGCCCATGAATCACAACATACTCCATATCAGTCAATGTGCAAATGATGTCAAACAATAGTTTAGGCCTATCTTTGCATCTAATAGTGACCACTGAACAATCTTTATCATACCAATTGACCACGTTCACATCAGGTTTTGGCATTTCCATGAAACTCGAACAACTATCCCTTTCAAAGTCACGGTCCTCAAGCATCATCTGGTGCAGCCGGCGCTCGGTGTGAGTCCCACCGTTTGAGACCACCGTCTTAGCTTCTCGAGCCTTGTTGCTTCCTTCAAGCACATTAGAAAGCATTTGCTTTATAATTGAGAGTCTTTCATGGTCACAAACAGCCAACCCTGATTCGTCATCAGTCACTTGGACTATAAATGCGGCTCGTGTGTTGTGGGTCCATACCTCCGCATTTAACACATTACACTTTAAGTGTGTAAGAACGGCACAAACTTCAGATAGTAATCCGGGTCTGTCAGTTCCTATCAACTCGATCACTGTGCGGTCGGTTGAGGATGTCAGACCGACCGACTTGGTAAAGCTGGAATCTGAGCCAAGAACCTGAGATCAACTCAAGTTTTTAGGGGCCGTTTAGTCGGAGAGAAATACTCCATTTTTCTAGAAAATTTTTCATATGAAAAGAGAAAAACTGAAAATCCGTTTAGTCGCACTTTTTTCCAATAATTTTCCAAAAATATGAAATTCTCATTTTCCAATTTGTAATAGAAAAAATGAAAATAACATTACACCCTTTTCACTTTTTTCATTTCCAAAATAATAACACCATTTCCTTTCACCTTACACTTTTATCACACATCTTCCATCCTCCATCCTCCACCTTCAACTAAACAACTTTTCATTTTAGAAAAAAGGAAAAATATAACTCCAACTAAACGGATTTTCACATTTCTCAACTCTTCTCTAGAGAAGAAAAACCACTCCATTCTCTAGGAATTTAGAAACGGAAAAACAGGAAAATTTTTCACCAACTAAACGGCCCCTTAGTTTCTCACTTTTCATATTCAAGATTCCATATGTTTGTGACTTTTACAATAAAACTAGACAAAGCAAATCTAGGAAATCTTAGATGAAATCTTTTTATGAATCATAGGTAAAAAATAAAATCTTTACCTTTTGAATGTAATCCAAGATTTCTTCATCTGTTATTTTGTTCCCTTCTGAATCAGTGACATTGAAGACTGCCCATAAAACATCAAACACCAATTAATACTACTACTCAAATATAAAATCAACTACCAACATGTTTTTGAGCTATTTGGTAGTACCATATATACTAAAATAGTAACTAACCAACAAATTCATTTGAAACTTTATTTTAAATTTCTTCTAAGCAAATTAATTTTGTACAGATATGGTACGAAATGAACACCCAAACATCTGTCGTGTATTCAGGATGTTTGGTTTGCTTATTTAAAAGAGTTTATGCTTATTTAACAGCTTATTATCATATAAACTCCCTTAGATAAGCACATTACAAAAGCTTATAAAAACAGCTTATTATGTTTTCATAATTCAATAAACTCAAAAACTGCTAAGAATTATCAAAATAAAATAAATTCGTGTTTGGGTCATAATATTACCATCCATAAACCAGCCACCATCAGAACTAATATAAGCTTTCGTCACGATGAAGTTAAGATCAGTAAGCACTTGCACAACTTCTAAAAGTATTCCATGTTTGTTGGCACTGTCCACCTATTGTAATAAACATTTGATGAGTTACATAAATTATATATTCAGTCAAATAACAAAAATAAAAAATCACAACATGATCATTATACTAATTCAAGAAAAGTTAGGTGACAAAATTTCTGCTCAGCAGCCGTCACATTTTGACCAAAAATTTCATTAACTCTTCCTATATCACGTCAATGTGCCCGTTTATATTTTAGACTATTCTAAAATAAGGGTCAAGTTCATATAATGGGAATTTTAAAATTTGTATATTTTCAAAATGGACACTTAGTTTGAGACCGATGAAGTAATAATTAAAAAACACTAAAATAGACATGGTATGCATACCTGAATAACAGTAGCATTTTTACATGATTCGTTATCGATAACAACTCTAGGTGGATTCATACGTCGAATAAACTTCTGATATTCATCAACCATGTTCGGAGAATAGCTTCTGCTTATTGTCTCTGGGGGAAAAAAATGCAACAAACACATTAGCTACAAATAACAAAAGTTGTTTATTATAGACAGCGAAAACATGTTTATCTAGTTACGCCGTTTTTTTGGAACAAGTACAGAAAACGGCCTAAGTAGATAAACATAGGAAATCATATATGAAAGGAAAAGAACGTACCCATTGAAATTTTTGATGATTGTGATCTGGGTTCCCTTTTGTTTTCTTGACTCTTAAGTTTATGAAGCGAAATATGAAAATGAAAAGTTTATATAAGAAGAGAGTAAGATTCAAAATATGTCACACACAACATAAAGTTATAAAGAAGTTTGGTCTATAAATATGTGTTGTATGTGCGTGTTTTATTTTTATTTTTTTTCACACATGAAAATGAACGTGCAAAACGGAAATACAACTGGCTACTTTAAAGTTTAGACACAGCCCTACAAACAGAGTACTTTTAAAAGGGACGAGTAGCGTATGTTAGCATGTGTTTGTGCGCATGATAGAGGAGAATGGTTGAGTTTTGCTAGAGTGCGCTAAGTGGTCATTAGTTTTTGTTTTACTTTTTACCAAGGAACATGTTTAAGGAAATGGCTGTAATAATCTCCAAAGTGTGTGGAGAGGGGAAGGCTTTTCTGTTTTGTAACTGATTTACAAAAGTGATTATTTTATTAAGTAATTAATATGTTTGATATTTTTGTCTTAGTTAATATTTCTTTATCGCAAAATTGTTCCCAGATAAAATACGCAAGGTTTGAAAAAAGCTTGATCATTACAATTCGTAACTAATCAAATATCGTCTCTACCCATTAAACTTTTTTTTGATTGGTTGACACAAGAAAAATACTATTATTTTGAAACATTCCAAAATAAAAATGATAACTATTTTGAGACGGATAGAGTACCATAACTTGATAATTTTGGAATTTTGTTATTTATGATACAAAACTATGTTTCAAGTTATGCTCAAATACGAGGTGGGAGACAATGGTCGTTCACTCGCTTTGGCAAGATTGAAATCATCTAACATTTGATATTAACATAAATTAATCGAATACCTATCATTTTTGTTGATCAAACAAACTTGACTCCCCTAAAGAGAACACACAACGATCTGATTTTTTTATGGTCGAACTCTTGTGCCTTGAAATCTTAGGTGTCGTTTAGTTGTATAATTTTTTTTTTTTTTTGTTTTTTTGTTTCTAAATATACTGAGAAAGAAATGGTTTCTTCTTTAGAAAAAAGTTAAGAATTTTGAAAACTCATTTAGTTGAAGTTATATTTTTCTTTTTTTTTAAAGATAAGAAAATTACCTCGGATTGCGACGATGGTGGCAATGGTGGGCGGAGGTGGCGACGGTGGGCGGTGGATGATGACACAAGATAGTAGGGTTAGAATGGTGTATGTGTTTTCTTTTGAGATCCCGTCTCTTTTTGTTGAGAAAAAAAATAGAAAGAAAAAAGTGGGTATCGTACAATGGATTTTTCAATTTTTTAGTTAAAACTTAAAAAAAAAAAAAAAAAAAAAAAAAAAAAAAAAAAAAAAAAAAATCATTTTTTTTTAAATTGTTGAAAAAAAATGTGACTAAACGAATTATCAATTTTGTCATTTTCATATGAAAAATTTCCTTAAAAAATGAGATATTTTTCACCAACTAAACGCACTTTTAATGAATCTAAATTATCATGTTGTTGGTTTCGTGAATCTAAAGCTATAGGGCCAAAATAGTACAATGTGAAAACGTTTACATGCGATTCTGATTTTATGTCGAGATTTTTTTATTGATAATCACGTTTTACACGCGTCTAAATCCAACAATAAATGACTTATAGATTTTGTTGGGAGTTAAAATTAAGAGCACCCGATACCTTGTGACATAGCCTTGGCGCCATCCCAAAACGCGAGTCCCATGACATGAGACCGGTACCAGACATGGTGCCATAATGGTTGGCGTCGTCAGCATCAGCCTAGGCGGTGGGTTTCCTCCTTTTTTTTCTTTTTAATTGTGTGTTTAGTAGGTTATGTATGTGTTAGGGGGTGTCTCATTACACCAGAAATGAAAGAAAGGTGTTTTGTGTGGTATGATAGGTTCTCGTGTTATACAAAACATATTAAAATGGCAGTATTTTTTCCCACAACACCAGCTAGAGGTGAACATAAAAACCGGTTAACCGAACAGTAACCGAAAAACCAACCCGATCAAAACCGGTCCGGTTTTTACCCAAACCGGCGGTTTGGAACCGGTTTGATATTTTGAAAAAACCACCGGTTTGGAGACCGGTTTTTAGTAACCGGTTCCAAACCGGTTTTTGCGCGTTTTTAAAATTTTTTTGAATTTCAAATTTTTGAATTTGAAAATTTTGAATGTAGAGCGGGAAGGAACAGGGGGCGGGGGGCGGATATTATTTAATTGGGTTAAAAAATTACCATTTTGCCATTGTATGGTTAGTATAAATAGAATGGTTATATATTTGGTTAATTACAACTTTCAAACAATCAAAATACACTCTAAAAAATCAAAACTGGAAGTATTTCACTAATGGCAAGTTCAAACACCACCAACACCGAAGCTGGTTCAACAAGTGCAGCGACGATTGTCTGAACTTTACCATAAGATCGTGTAAAAGATCCATGGGAAAACTTCAACCTCGTCCTAATGTCAGATGGTGATGCAGGTTTTATTGACCAGGTTTTAATATTTATAATGTCTCGTTATACCTATGGTCTATCCTAATGCACTAACGGACAGTGTACCCGGTCGTGTGTAGTGTAGTATTCGATAAAACCGAGGTCGTCCCAAGAGCTATGTGTGTGGATTAATACTAAATCTAGGTGTCACAGATTTTAAGATGGTTTTGATATCGAAGTAACTACTAAAGCAAATAAAGGCAAAGGATGTGATCAATAGAGGAGAGTGGTGCTAACCTAGTTACTCATCCTAACTAGTAATGTTACGTCTAATTACTTCCAATTACTTCAGGTTGGGTCATAGTCGAGAGGACAATATTTGGTCAGTTCGCCCTAATCTATCAGCAAAGAGCCACCACTGGAGAAGTCAGGTGTCCCCTCATAAGTCCAATTGTTCCTGGTCCCCTAAGCCAAGTCATTAAGTTCCGCTACATGCTAGACTTATAATAGTGAGTGCCCGGACGCTAGCATCTTAGACACTCACCCCCTAATTCTTAAGTTCATCCTAACGGTAGGTGATCAGTTGGCCAAATCGCACAAGTAGAAAGGGTCGTTAGTTGGTCATATCTTACCCTTCCCGTCTCAGTCGGGTCAGTTGGTCATATCTCCTAAGCAACCAGTCTCTACCGCCATTCAAAATTACCGAAACATGGATAGCTACCAATAAACTATGCATGCATACACTTAGAAATAATTATACGGAAGCAATGTAAACGCAAACAAAACAATTAAGGAATCATAACTAGGCCAGCACCAAGAGGTGCTTAGTCGCTCATATTAACCATACAAATCAATTCAATGTTTAATGTTACGAAATACATGAATCGAAAGTAAAGAGAAGATAAAAAGCTAATGCTTATCGTAGGGGAGTGATTTCTCCCTTGGAGATAGCTTCGTATGCTCCTCTAGATCTGCCTTTTGCTTCTTCTCACATTATCTGATTGTTGTGTGTGAAATGGGGTGATTTGAAATGCTGGAAATCGTGGGGTATTTATAGGTCAGATCTTGGTTACGGCGTAACTAATAAAATAGTTACGCCGTAACATATAACTTCTTCATAAATTGCACTAGATCTGCTGGTTACGGCGTAACCTTACAAGGGGTTACGCCGTATCTTCAATAAATCTTGGTTACGCCGTAGTTGATGCATGAGTTACGGCGTAATTATCAGCGGCGCGAAACCTCATTTGACCTAATATGGTTACGTCGTAATCTTTGGGAGAGTTACGCCGTAATCTTCTGATAAGTTGGTTTTCTGAGCCACGCTTTAGTTACGGCGTAATGTAAGAGAGGAGTTACGCCGTAACTTTTTCAAAGTGAGCATACTATGATAAATCTTCAATAAACTCTCCAATTCCGCGTCTTTTTAGTTCCAATGCTCGTAATTTACCTGAAAGTAGAATATAATAGAAAACAAGCGTAAATCCATATAAATGATATAAAATTACAAGCATTATCGGGGGAAATTGACACTTAATATTCAGGATAATTTGATGTTATCAAATATCCCCCCACTTGAACTCTACTTGCCCTCAAGTAGACCTTATTAGATAGATTCCTAAAAAGATATCTCCCATTACCTGAAAAATATAAGTTTACAAATCCCTTATGCTAGAATAAAACAAAGCCGAACACCTCATGAAATTGGAACGAAACACTCAAATCTCTCAACTATTCTAAGTGTCAAATTCGGGGTGATCACTCAACCGCACAGTCATAGCATGTATTCTATCATAAGCTTGGCGGTTACACAAATCTCTACCACTAGAGTTAAGTGCTAAATAATTTTTGAAGGCAATATGAGTAGACACGACAAGGGTTAAGGGTGATTTATCATTACTAACATGTCACGGCGAAGTGGACAAAATCAATGATACATGACCAAATCCATGGCCAAGACACCAAATATTGCTCGCTGCATCACCTAGACATGCTTCATGATTAAAGGGTAGGATAAGACATGTGATATATAAATGGTGTAAAATAAAAATCAAGCAGATAGTCTAAATCTATGACCAAGTCATCACCACTTACCGTCCGCCCAAAGTTCAAGCTTTGAAGTTAATAAACTGGATCATGATATACTAGGTAGATGTGTCATTAGAGGACGTCATGATGGGCACACTACCTTTTCTTCAACTGTTGGCGCAATTACCAACTCTAATCTTCAAATGTGACCGAGGCGGCCTCCTCGATACTAAATCTATATAAAGCTCATAACATAGTGCTAATAACATCGCACTTTACAATAAACTGAATAACATAACTATTTTTTTTTTCGAATCACACATTTGTTTTTCAACATAAACATAATAACTAAACATAATATCCCCCCACTTGAGATGAACAATGGGAATTCGGGGGGTCTTCAATGATCTTTAAGAATATGTCGTCGACGAAAGCATGATTCCCGAACCTTTCCACTTGAACCTTGAACTTAGGCAAATGATGACTTCTCAATCACAAATAAAGACTACAGGGTAGGATAAGGTGTATAGGTGTATCGAAACAATATATTGGGTTAACAAAATGAAAGGAATGGCTCAGATGGGTGTATCTAGGGGTATCTTGCACTAAAGGTGAGTGCAACAAAAGGGTTTCACATGGGGGTCGAGAAGTCGAGGTGACTAATCGATAGACACACAATGGTAGGCTATTTGGGTGATAATCCTATAATACTGCATTCTTAAACTGAAAAGTCCAAATACATCGAGCTAACTCAACATACCTCCTCTATGGTCTCGAAATGATGCAAAGGCCAAGTTCTAAAGTATACAAGCTACCGACACACTCATAATTTGGTGGATTTGGGGTAAAGTTTAGGAAACGAATAAGGCTAATCTCACCATATAATATCAAGGGTTATATGTGCTCGGCTAAGGTCTAATCTAGTTAGGTTAATAAAAACATGTCAAAATTTTAAAAATGACATAATTTTTCAAAATAAACTAGAAAAACGAGGGCAAAATAAAGTTCAAGAGACAATTCTACTCCCGTCCCCCCACTTGAATTGTACAAAGTCCCTTTTGTACTAAGCGTTAAATAAAGGTGAAGAGAAAAGTAGAATTAGAGCGAGAACTTCCCTGAAATTTGCTCCAAAAAGAAAGAAGGCCCACGAAAAAGATTCGTGCCTTCGTATAAGCATCCACAAGCAAACTTCAATCCCTAAAATCACACTACCGACAAGTATAATTCTAAAAAAAACAAAAATGAAAAATGAAAAATAAACCTAACTCACTTTCGTAGGAATCACGGTTGCATTTAGCATATGCAACAAGCCTTTTAAACCACTTGGTGTCCCAAGTGGACGAGTGAAGTCTCGTGAGGGTTTACAGGGAACACACCCACAAAGTTCATTTAAAATACTAATACAAGGTTATTGTGTTTAAAATGAAAGAAGTAATGCAGAGGATAGTTACGTCGTAACTCTAGAGGGAGTAACGCCGTAACTAGGCAAAACCTGGCATACGCTGCAAAATTGTAGCTACGGCGTAACCTCTGAGATGGGATTACGCCGTAATTGGTAATGCATCTGAAGTTCTGCTGCAAGGGGCTTGTTACGGCGTAACCTAACTCTGGTCAGATCAGTAAGCTGCAGCAACAACTTTTTCTTTGTTTCTTGCAAAAATGGTTAAAAACACAAAACCCAACAGAAATGGAAATAAAACAAATGAAAGGGATAATTTGGATTGTCTCCCGAAAGAGCACTTTTCTTTATTTACGAGTCTTTAAGTTAGACTCAGAGCCTTGGGGCTTTATGGTGGCCTTTGGACTTGGCCAACTTCCTCCATGTCCTTCATTAAGTTATGTCTGACCCAAGCCACATTTGTGGCAGTGCGGAGGTATTCTTTAGTCTCGATCTTCCGAATTTTGCAAAATTTTTCCTCCGGCCCCAAGTGGTATCTAGTAAACTCATATTTTTTAGCAATAATTGGGGGTGGCCTCTTATATGGAATCCCAAGGAGTTTGCACCTCCTTTGTTCATATGCTTCAGCGCCGGGGTCAGTAAATTCCTCTTTTCCTTGCAACTCAAGGTAATCTAAAATCCCTTCTATGTCATCGTCGTCAGACTCGGTGCCTTTAAACCATTCCTCGTCGAGCAAATCTTCTACCAGTACACGTTTGCATTCTTCCTTCTCATTTCTTACCGACTTTTTGGTATCTTCGATTGTTATGTCACTTAAGTTGTTAGGACTCTCGTTGCTCGGACTTTCTTTACTCATATATTCTTTCCAGATCTTTTCCTTTGTCAGCGTATCAACCTTTCCATATTTGATCTTGACCCAACTGTCAAATCCCAAGTTGTCTAACCAAGGAAATTTTGTTCTTTCCGTATCGTTGGTTGAGGTCCAAAAGAATTCATCCTCCCCAACTCTCATTAGACTGCTTCCCCCATTACATTTATCGTCATAAGGGTTGCATGATGCCTAGAAGACTTCCCCAGGAGATTTTATCATTTCACACCAATGACTTCGGGCTTCTTTGTCCTCAGTGCTGCTTAAAGGATCTTCCATACATTAGATGTCATCATTAACCAATTCCTTTTTCTGATGATGATCCTCGTAGTCAAACTTAAGCTTTTTAAGAAGATCCGGGTTAATTTTAGCATTCCCGAATTGTATCGCGTACCAATCATCAAATGTTAAATCTCCGAACTTGACATCATGTCTTTCAAGCTTGTGAGGGCATGTCCATTCTTCTTCTTTTAAGCCACCACCACCGTTGCAATACTCACGGAAAGGGTCGCATGTAGGCCATGCTCGTGTGGATTCATCATCAGTTATGATTATCAGAGTGCACCAGTGAGTGATAGGCGGCTCCTCTTCTTCCTCGAATGAGAGTTTTTCCAATCTTTCTTCATCAGTATATGCATCCCACATGAATTTGTTATTTTTGACCCTATCCTTATCTGTTCCTCCATCGCAAATTTAATTTCTAGGGTCGCATGAGCCCAAAGATCATACCAGTCCCCCTTAGCTACGTGTATCTTTTTGCTCCAGTGGTATTTCCTTTTAGATGGGGACAAAGGGCATAAATTAATGTCGTGGGACCATCCGTTAATTACATGTATTCCTGATTCCTCCACTTCGAGAAATCTGTCTGCCCATGTATCCCAGTTACGCTGTAACTGTGATGTTTGGTTACGGTGTAGCTCGGTTGAGTCATCCTTATCTATATCTTTCATAATCCCACGATCGCTGTCAAAGACATAGTTACGCCGTAACTCGTCAGACATGTTACGGCGTAACTTCAATCTGTCGCCGCAATTTTCACTAGAATCCGAATCTTCGGTGTGAGAATTAGCTTGTATCTTCGAGTTATCATCAGCAAAAATGACCTTACATTCCATAGTGGGTTTTGTTCCTTCCGGTTTAGTGTTATTCTTCCTTACCTTTTCACTAAGCTTTTCCACCATGGTTTCAAGGTTTTTTAGGGTTGTGTCGTGATTGGAAAGACTTTTGTCAGTGTTTTACTAGAATTCTTTTAGACATTCATCTTGTTCCTTTTGTCTTTGGGTTGAACTTTCCAGGAATTTGTTTATTGTCTCTTTAAGGTTGGGCTTTCTTTCTCCATAAGGCCCACGATTGTAGTTTCTAGTAGATCCTCCACGAAAACCATTACTATTACGACAATCTCCGTAAAACGGTCGATTTTCTCCATATTTAGCCTCTTCGATTATATTTTCAACCTTGTTGTGAGGAAAAATCTTGGTGAGATGTCCTCCCCCACAGCTTTCACAACCCACTTGGATAGCATGAACGGTTTCTCTGATTTTTAGCATATCTCGACTTAGATTTTCAATTTTGCTAGCGATGGCTGCAATTCCATCAAAACTTCCGCCTTGGTTTCTTTTGTTTCCTCCATCGTGCCATTTTGGGAATGATCGGCCATTTTTTGAATGGCTTCAATTGCTAGAGTAGGATTCATGCTCGGAATTGGTCCTTGATAGTCCAACATTTGCCTTGTAGTTATGTTGATTCCTTTGTAGAACATGTTGACTTTTTGCTGGTTGTTTAGATCATGTGTAGGACATTTGTAGAGGAGATCGTTGTATCTATCCCAGGCTTGATACAACGTTTCATCGTCTTCTTGCTTGAAATTATGGATTTCCAAGAGCTGGTTAGATATCTTTGACGGAGGACAATACCTCTGAATGAAGTGCTTCTTTAGTAGAGCCCAAGTATTAACTGCCCCGGCGGGCAATCTTTCGATCCATCTTTTGGCAGCCCCCGTAAGAGTCATGGGGAACACCCTAAGCATAACAGCGTCATGAGACACACCCGGAATGTTGAAAAGGCTTGCGATGTATAAGACATTTTCAACGTGCTCATACGCATCTTCGTCCCTGTTTCTTGAAAAAGAGTTAGCACGAAGCTCCCTTTTAAATTGGTCTTTAATTTCGAAACGGACATCAGCTACAATTGCCTGTCTTACGAGCCCCGACCCTTGTTCTTCTCTTGTCAACGCCAAATATTCCTCAAGAGTGAGGTTATCAATGTTAACAACTTCCATGGTACCTGAAAACTTGAAAAGTGATTGTGAGAATTTGGAAATTTTAAAACAAAACAAAAATGAAAGACTTAATAGCAATCCTAATATAACTCCCCGGCAGCGGCGCCAAAAACTTGATGCAAGTTTTACTGACCAGGTTTTAATATTTATAATGTCTCGTTATACCTATGGTCTATCCTAATGCACTAACGGGCAGTGTACCCGGTCGTGTGTAGTGTAGTATTCGGTAAAACCGAAGTCGTCCCAAGAGCTATATGTGTGGATTAATACTAAATCTAGGTGTCACAGATTTTAAGATGGTTTTGATATCGAAGTAACTACTAAAAATAAAGGCAAAGGATGTGATCAATAGAGGAGAGTGGTGCTAACCTAGTTACTCATCCTAACTAGTAATGTTTACGTCTAATTACTTCCAATTACTTCAGGTGGGGTCATAGTCGAGAGGACAACATTTGGTCAGTTCGCCCTAACCTATCAGCAAAGAGCCACCACTAGAGAAGTCAGGTCTCCCCTCATAAGTCCAGTTGTTCCTGGTCCCCTAAGCCAAGTCATTAAGTTCCGATACATGCTAGACTTATAATAGTGAGTGCCCGGGCGCTAGCATCTTAGACACTCACCCCCTAATTCTTAAGTTCATCCAAACGGTAGTTGATCAGTTGGTCAAATCGCACAAGTAGAAAGGGTCGTCAGTTTGTCATATCTTACCCTTCCCGTCTCGGTCTACTCACTTAGGGTCAGTTGGTCATATCTCCTAAGCAACTAGCCTTTACCGCCATTCAAAACTACCGAAACAAGGGTAGCTACCAATAAACTATGCATGCATACACTTAGAAATAATTATATAGAAGCAATGTAAACGCAAATAAAACAATTAAGGAATCATAACTAGGCCAGCACCAAGAGGTGCTTAGCCGCTCATATTAACCATACAAATCAATTCAATGTTTAATGTTACGAAATACATGAATCGAAAGTAAAGAAAAGATAAAAAGCTAATGCTTATCGTAGGGGAGTGATTTCTCCCTTGGAGATAGCTCCGTATGCTCCTCTAGATCTGCCTTTGGATTCTTCTCATGTTCTCTGATTGTTTTGTGTGAAATGGGATGATTTGAAATGCTGGAAATCGTGGGGTATTTATAGGCCAGATCTTGGTTACGGCGTAACTAATAAAATAGTTACGCCGTAACATATAACTTCTTCGTAAATTGCACTAGATCTGCTGGTTACGCCGTAACCTTAGAAGGGGTTATGCCGTAGTTGATGCATGAGTTACGGCGTAATTATCAGCGGCGGGGAACCTCATTTGACCTAATATGGTTACGTCGTAATCTTTGGGAGAGTTACGCCGTAATCTTTTGATAAGTTGGTTTTCTAAGCCACGCTTTAGTTACGGCGTAATGTGAGAGAGGAGTTACGCCATAACTTCTTCAAAGTGAGCATACTATGATAAATCTTCAATAAACTCTCCAATTCCGCTTCTCTTTAGCTCTAATGCTCGTAATTTACCTGAAAGTGGAATATAATGGAAAACAAGCGTAAATCCATATAAATTATATAAATTACAAGCATTATCGGGGGAAATTGACACTTAATATTCAGGATAATTTGATGTTATCAGATGGCACGAAAAAGGCTCAATGTAAACATTGCTTGAGTATAATGTCTGCTGGTTCCAACTCGACGTTGAAGGCTTATATCAAAAACAAGTATTGCAAGGCACTCAAAATGGTTCTGGAAGCCGGTCAATCGTCCATGGGTCGAGATGGGAGTATTTTTGTATACGATCATGATGTAGTCCGTCAACAATTTGCCGATTTGGTGATTCAACGTGGTTTGCCGTTCAACCACTTTGACGATTCTTTGATGACGACGGTGTTTCAGAATTATATCCAAACAATGTATAATCATGTAAGTCGTATGACTCTAAAACGCGATGCTATGAAAATGTGGAAAACGGCTGAACAAGATTTAAAAAATGCTTTTTTAATTTAGATGCTTCTGTTAATTTAACAACCGATGTTTGGTCCGCTCCTCATAATTTGCCATTTTCGTACCTTTGTGTTACCGCACATTGGGTTGATCCCAAAAGTTGGCAAAAGTTGAGTAGGAAGGCGGTTAAATTTTCAATATTTGATTTTTTTTTATTTACAAGTTTGCCATTGTAAGACTAGTATAAATAGATGTATTGTGTTTTTATATATTTGCAAGTTTTATACAATAAAAAATACAATCTAAAAAATAAAAACCGAAAGCATTTCACTAATGGCTGATCCTGCACTGCCTCCGCCACCCCCGCCACCGGTGGTTATTCGTATTTTACCGATAAACCGTGCACCAGATGTTTGGGCTAACTACAACTACGTCCAAATGTCGGATGACAAGAAAATGGCTCAATGTAAGCATTGTTTATGTTTATTGAAACCCGTTTCCAACTCGGCGTTGAAGGTTCACAAACAGAAGTATTGCTATGCACTTGTAGTTGAAGGCTCGAGTCGACGTTGAGTAGCTTATCGAGTTATCGATGTTTTATGTTTATGTTATTATGTGTTATGCTTTAAGTTTATGTATAATGTGTGATGTATTTTCTTTCAGTCGTATTTCCGTTCTATTAAATAAAAGTTGAAGTTTATTAATACATGAAACAAGAAAACGATGACAAACGACGACGAAAAACGGGAAAAAAAATACTCGAACCGGTCAAAACCGGTTAACCGGTCAAGACCGGTCCCAAACCGTACCCAAACCGGTTTGGACCGGTAGGGTTTTTTCCACCTTGCAGCCGGTTTGTAACCGAACCGGTTAATCGGCACGACCGTTTTTTTTCGTTGACCCAAACCGGTTAAAGTTTGACCGGTCGTCAAACCGAATCGGTTAACCGTTTTGTGCACCTCTAACACCAGCCCATAACATCATAAGGTACCTTGTGCTCTAAGAGTTCTACATGAAATTTTAGCATAATAGCTAACAATATCATTAGGTATATGGCAAAATTTATAGAATATTCATTATATTTCTCAAACGTCACATACACACACGGTTGGAAGGTGTTTTTTGTTTTTTTTTTAAGATGCATTTTCTTTTTTCTCTTTTCACTTCTTTCGTCTGCGAGGGCGTAACGGTTTATGTTTGTTTTTTAGCATACGTAGAGTTCATAATTGCATAAAAGGAGTCAAAGTAAAGTATAAGTTCTTCTTTTCATTTCTCACATCTTCAAAAATTAGACATAAACTATTATTTCTTCTCACTTCTTCAACACAAATCATATCTATTTCTCTTTCATTTTTGTTTTTCAAAAATACAAAAAACAAACAATTTTCTTTAGTTTGCAGATGAAGAAATAAAACTTCTAAAATAACAAACGGCACCTAGTCGGGTTACCTTTTTAGAGCATGAATAATGGTAACGCCATAACGGCGTTAAACCCAAAATAACGGCGTTACGCCCGTTAAGTCCGTTGGAGCAACGGCGTTAGCAAGGGAAAAGGGGTCGGCGTTATGGCCTTAACTTACGCTAAAGGGGAGAAAAAAAATCAAAAAATTTTCAAAACCACCCCCTGTAACGGCTACTAGCCGTTAGGTTAAATATATATATATATATATATATATATATATATATATATATATATATATATATATATATATATATATATATATATATATATATATATATATATATATATATATAGGGGAGGGTTAATGTGAGATCAAGCTTAAAGTTGTAAAAATAAGATCAAATCTAAAAAACCACTAAAACATTTATAAATAACAAATTTAGCAATCATACACAAAAAAAATAATATTTTAATACAAATTAACATTTTAGCAACTAATAATCAAATGATACATGAGTTTGGATTAGTGATACATCTGATACACATTACACTAATAAATATTCCAAAACCTGATACACATACAAAAACCTGATACACATTAAACTTCTAATCAAAGTGTATCACCTAGGTTTCGTAAATTTTAAAAAGAAATCTATCGAAACTTTAAAAATTTTAGTTGTAGTAAATAAAAAATTTATTTTTATTTTAAGGAGAGTATCTCTTGTCAAATTTTAGTTCGATCTCATTTTAACAACTTTAAGTATGATCTTATTTGATCTAGATTCTATATATATATATATATATATATATATATATATATATATATATATATATATATATATATATATATATATATATATATTACCACTATAAATACCCAATTAAAACACCATTTTTTTCACACTTCCACTACTAAATCTTATCAATACTCTCAATCTTTCAACTTCAATTAACTGCAAAAAAAACAATGTCGGGAGGCAACGATGATACTTTCTTCAATCTTCTCGGTGGTGGGTGGGATCCCTCAAACCCGGGTTCATCATCTAACCCGAACGCGGGTTCATCTTCAACCACCAACCCACTAGGCTTCTCGAGCCAAAAAATGTGGCAACAACATCAACAATATCTCTTTTATCAACAACAACACGAACAAAGCACCTTAAACTCCAACTTTCAAAACCTACAATTCACACAACAATCACAAACTGAAACACATGATGTTGCTGACACACCCACGTCGCCTCCAAAAAAAGGAAAAGGTCGTATGAAGCGAAAATAAAAAAAATCCAAAGACCACGAGCCCGAACCAGTTGATTCTGATGAAGAGGAAGTTGTCGTTAACGCACGTTGGACTCCAGGAGAGGAAGCATTACTTGCAAGATGTTACATAGCTGTTTCGGAGGATCCGAAAGTTGGAAAGTGCCAACCTAGAGATACGTTTTGGTATCGGGTCAGAAATGAGTTCAATAGACTCAACTTTTAACGGCGCAACAAGGACATGATGTCAAGCAAGTGGAAAACTTTAAACGGCATATGCACAAAGTTCAACTCTTGTTATAAACGTGCAAAACGGGATCAACGAAGCAGGGAAAGTGAGCTGGATGTGATGCAACGGGCAAAGCAATGGTATCGTGAGGAAACCAAAGAAATGGGACACGCCGAAACCGGTTGATTTAACCGGCGAAGTCCCAAGCCAAACAAACGAGGCTTTGTTTGGTCATGATGAACAACCTCGCCCCATGGGAAAGAAACGTGCTACAAAGAAAGCAAGATCAGAAAGCACGACAAGTACTGGGGGAGCAAGCACTGGAGGAACGAGCTCGTCAACTTATTTCACAGAAACTATGGCAAACGAGTTTCGTATGAAACGTGAAACCGCCGCAACGGCGTATCAGGCCCAGCAGGAAAAGGATCTCACAATAACAAGGTTGGAAGAGATAAAGTTTTTGATGACGGATACTGCAGGGCAAGATCCAAATGTCGTGGCTTGGATCAATGACGAGAAAGACCGAATCATCAAAAAATATAACTTGAAACCTCGTCAGTAGATCGTATTCTCGTCATTTCCTTTAATTTGTTGTAACGTTTTATTTGCAGTGTGTTTTTTTTATTTTGTTGAAACGTTTTTTTTTTTTTTTTTTTTTTTTTTTTTTTTTTTTATCTCGTATTGTAATATGTTTTCAATTTTAATGATATGTTTAGTTTAATAAATGAAGTGTTTGTTTTAGTTTAAGGATTGAAATTGAAAATATGAAATGTTATTGATGTTATTGGGATGTTATTGTTGTGGGTGTTTTTTGGGGATGTTAAGGTGAAATGTTAAAGCTGATGTGGCGCTGACGTGGACGGTGTTATTGATGTTATGGTGTTATTGTTGGGAATGCTCTTATAACGATGATCTCACACACACACACACACACATATATATATAGTTAGGATCAAATAAGAAGATTACTTAAAATAAGAAGGAATAAGAAGAACTACAACCCTAAATCCGAGATGCACAGACCTAAATTAGATGTATCCCTATAATCTTAGATGCATTATAACGCACCATAGTGTGTTTTCTAGCTTTTAATCAGATGCATATACGTATATTAGATGCATTTTCTGATTTCTCTTGTTTTTTGTTCCTCTGCATGTGGCGAAATTATGAAAATCAATTTGCACCATCTATACATCAAATTAACTTTCAAAACTCAAGATGTTGCATCTATATGAATAGAAATGCATCTAATGCAAGTCGTTGCATCTCAAATGCGTGATTTTTGTCATTTCTCACCACTTCTTATTTTAATTTACTTCTCACTGGATCCTTACTATATATATATATATATATATATAAATATATATAGGATCAAATAAGAAGATTACTTAAAATAAGAAGGAATAAGAAGAGCTATAACCGCAACTCCGAGATGCACCGACCTGAATTAGATGCATCCCTATAATCTTATATGCATTATAATGCACCAAAGTGTGTTTTTTAGCTTTTAATCAGATGCATATACGTATATTAGATGCATTTCATGATTTATCTTGCTTTTTGTTCCTCTGCACGTGCCAAAATCATGAAAATAAATTTGCACCATCTATACATCAAATTAACTTTCGAAACTCAAGATGTTGCATTTATATGAATAGAAATGCATCAAATGCAAGTCGTTGCATCTCAAATGCATGGTTTTAGTCACTTCTCACCACTTCTTATTTTAAGTTACTTCTCACTGGATCCCTACTATATATATATATATATATATATATATATATATATATATATATATATATATATATATATATATATATATATATATATATATATATATATATATATATTCACAAGATCATTTATTTACATTTCAAACCAATGGAGCATTAGTCCAATGGTTGGAGCACTTGTGATTGAGTCAATTGATCCAAGTTCAAGTCCCATCCTTGGCATTTGCTTCATATTGGTACCCACCTCCGCAAAACCTATAGGCACACTGGAGAGACTTTGTTGAATAAGAGCTCATGGGTCCGAGTCTTGGCTCGTGCTCACTCCAGTTGGTGCCCCACTAGGCCAGGAGAGTTGCCGGAGTTATTCTTTGTGGGTGGATAATGGCTGGTGCCAAAAAACACCCGGAATCAGGGCGTTCCCGTCAATCTACACTTTTTTTGTGGAATTTATTTACATTTCAAAGTTTAGTTAAGCACCATTTATACTCGCCACTAGGGGTGTCATTCGGGTCGGGTCGGGTCGGTCGGGTTCGGGTCAGTCGGGTCGGGTCAAGCCAAAAAATAATATACCCGAACCCGACCCTATTTGAACTCGGGTTGGTCGGGTTCGGGTCAAATCGGGTCGGGTCAAGTCGGGTCGGGTCAAGTCGGGTTCGGGTCATGTCCATTTATATAATTCTAGAATTTAATTTCTTAAATTTAGTAACCAAACGTTATGAATATAATGTCTATTGGTTTTTAAAAGGTTATTATATTCATACAAGTAGAGCAATGTACTAATACATGCATTTTATAGTTGGATTTACACATTTTCTTTTTGTAATGCATTTTGTTTTCAATCTGAGGTAAATTATATAGAATGAAAATGAATATAAAACCAAATATATGAAGCAATATATGTTCATGCACTAATTTGGGCCTTTCAATTAAATAAAGATTGGGAAAAGTAAAAAAAAAAAAAAAAAAAAAAAAAAAAAAAAAAAAAAATTTAAGTCGGGTTAGTCGGGTCGACCCGAACCTGAATTTTCAAATATTTTGAACGCGATACCCGACCCTAGTTCGTACTCGGGTTAATCGGGTTGACCCGATTGACCCGAATTGGATTTTGGACCCGAGTAACCCGACCCGAATATCCTTCGTCGGGTCCGGGTCGGGTCGGGAAATATGACACCCCTACTCGCCACTTCTATTTTCTAATGTGAAAACAATATTTTCAATCATTTTTAAAAAAATAAAACGATGTGCCGCATGCCCCTCCACGACTCCAAGTGTAAAAATTTTTAATGTGGAATTTAGAGCCCCGCAATCTATGAATGAGTCAAATGTTGGGTGCGGCCACATATGCGCATGTCTTTGCGGTTACCACGGCCCCTTTTCTCTTTGCACATGTTCTCCTATTCAATACTTTTTTTTTTTTTTTTTCTTTTTCTTTACCACAATGTTAATAAGTTGCTTTGAATTAAAACAAGTGATGGGTCAATTTGTAATAACTGTTTTATTAATTTACCAACTACTTCTTCGTTCAAACTTTGGACACATATGATCATAGGTGTTTGTGACCTATATGATCAAACTTTAACTAAAGTGAACGTGATATGGACTTTTGAAATCAGACATATCATAGAGTTTTTTATTTGACCCATAATCTATTGTGCAAATCGGGTTTAAATGCCATGAACATGATCATAAAAGTAATGGACCTAACTAAAAAGGCCTAAAAGAAGAACTAATGAATAAATAACTTGTACAGTAACAGTACTATACAAGTTATTTATGCATTAGGTATCCTTTTAGTTATCTTTAGTTAAGCTCCTATATCAAAGCTCTTAAAGTATCATGCAATAGGGATATATATATTTCTTGTAAATTTCATCATTACACGACTTCTAGATGGATACTAGTTAACAGGGCAATAACATCGTAATTTATACCTAGCAAAAAAATTTAATTCAACAAAATACAGTACACGCCACTAACAAATAGACCACGTGTATGATATCGGTACCACATCCATAATAAATGGCAAGCTAGCATGCTATTAGATGTATGTTACTAGTATCTTCCTTATAATTGACTATGATCAATGAAGAATTGATTACCGCTGATGATGTATAAGTTATGATTATTCGGATAGACAACGGCTTGAAAACTATAGTCAATCTCAAATGAGACTCTTATGAACTTATGTCCAAACTATACACCATATATTGTGTAATATACCAAACATGTAGATAGATTATTTTCTCTGTTCAAGTATATAGCGTCTGATCATTAGCTCACTTTGGTTATTAATGGTTATTGTAACTCAACCTAGTTTTGTCACGGCTTGAAAGGTTTATCGGGGACGGAGTTAGGACTAAATATTACCGGATGCACAAAATCTTTTGAACCATAATACTAGAAACACGATCGGATGCATTTAAGATGCATTTAAAAAAAATTGGTGTTTTTTTCAACACTCGCGGAAACCCCCTAGCTCCGTCCCTGCTTTCATATATTAACTATGAATGGCTATTGGTTAATATGAAAGATTAATTTAAATAATCTACTTCTTTTTTTTAGCAAAAATAATCTACTTCAAGGCTGCAAATCTAAGTGATCAAAATATGAGTTTTCCCATGAAAAATCACCAAAAACCCACAAAATGCGAAACATGTTTTCCATTTATCCGTACCAAAAACATAGTCAATTTCTTAGAAAATAAAATAATCCTATAGGTTGGAGTTGGTGTGTTTTCCACCAATGATTTGTTTTGTTTATTTCTTGTGCCTATATGAATGGCAAATCAGCCAGCCTCATCCCCATTAGATATGCACTACAATTTGCCTGTTGAACCAAAGGCACATCGGCACCACGTCAAAACCAAAGAAACAATAAGTCTTAAGTCATGGAAGCTGTCTATTGAGCCATTTAATCGAACATTTGTATCAACTAGTTGCGGCTTTTGATAGCGAGTGATGTCCACATCAGCTTCTAATTTTGGAAAGACAGTAAACAATAAATTGATAAGAGACCAATTAAGGTGTTTCATTTTTCTGCATCCTTTTATAATGTAGACAGGTTGTTTTTATGGACCCATGTCTTGATGAAGCATGTTTTTGGGAAGTATTCTGAGTTTTCGACAAATTAAAACTAGAGCTTAGCCAGAAAGTCAAATCATAAAAAAATGATTAATGCTGGTACTGACTACTAATAAAATGGGCACGAGGCAATTTCAAAATTTGTATTGTCGATGGACTCGTTTGTAATGTGGCAAGTGCTTCCGCAGTTTTGTGTTTGTCGATATTGGTGTGAGCCAAGGTTTATAGTTAGGCTAAAGAAAATTGATAGCGATATTAAACACACATTGTCTAATGAGGGAAACGAATAAAGATAACAGTAAATGAAAACGTGGCCAACAATTTTAGAAAAACCACATACAATATGTTTTCTCGAAATAGATTCTAGAAGATATGTGTGGACTTAAGATTCTAGATGACCTTTATTGCATCAACGAAGAATCATCGAGAGTAATTTGGTTTCTTAATTTGTTGTTAAAGTCTTGGCTAAAGATCTTCTTTTATAGTTCGGTTTCTTATAATTTGTTGTTAATTTGGTTTCTTATAGGTGTAGCTAGAGTCTTCTTTTATAGTTCGATATTGCAATACAACACTTGCTTAAGTAACTTTCTAACCTGTCATTTGGTTATTCAATCCAGCTTTGAATAGTTTTGTTTCATATACAAATTTCATTAACCAAGTATTCAAAATAATTAAGAAACTCGTATCCGATATTAGTTCTCATACAACATTGATTGAAGCTGTTTCGACAATCCCAGAAATAAGGTTATAGCAATTCTAGAAGTTGAGTAGTGCTCGTCATTTAACGAACTATTATTTCCTGATCAATTTATGTTTTCATTCTCTTTGGAAAAACTATGTACAAGTCTATAAATTTTAATTGTCTCATAAACATTCAACGACCGCATAGCGCAGTGGATTAGCGCGTCTGACTTCGGATCAGAAGGTCGTGGGTTCGACTCCCACTGTGGTCGCTTTTTTTTCATTGTTTTTTAGTAGCTTTAGAGATAACAAAAAAATGCAAAAAGTGTATAAAAAAGTGAAAACAAAATGTTGGGAATCGTAAATATAGCTCTTTTTTCAAAATTACTAGCCGAGTACACGTGCCTAGCGGCATCGGTTTCTAGCGGCAGACAATTAACGATATGCAATATTGTGGTAAGTGTTTCGTATATCGTTCAAAATATTACGTGAAAAGATTAAAATGTAATTACAAACGGTTGTAACATGTGATAATTAAACTCTAGCAAAAATTCTTAACATGTATCAAACGACATATAAAAATATTTAATGAAACTTAAAATAAAACATTACATCAATTATGAAATATTAACTAACAACACGCGTTACTCATCGCGTAAAACTTCTTGATACACGATATTTGATGTGTAGATTCCTTCTTGACGGAACTCTTTGACTGGTTTAACCAATAACTTTGTTGTTCGACGAGATATCCCTCTAGACAATGCCAGATAAAGCTAGACATGCGAGAAAACAGAGTCGGGCAAATAGACACCCACATTTGAAATTGTTTGGCCTTGAGCTTTATTAATAGTCATTGCAAAGCTAAGGCGCACAGAGAATTGCGTTCTCTTTAATTTGAAAGGGAACATGTCTTTATCAGATGGAGTACCCGTGCATAGCAATAGACTTTTCTAGCAACAAACAATTATATTATAATATTATGGCTAAATGTTTCGTTTGACGTTTATACATAAAACGTAAAATAGTCAAAATGTAAATGAAAGAGATTTTAGCATACGATAATTCAACTCAAAAAAATTCTTAAAATGTAGTAAAGAATGCACATTATTCTTAAAATGTAGTAAAAAAATATTTAGTGAAACTAAAAATAAAACATTACATCAATTATGAAACAACTAACAATGCACATTATTCGTTACATAAAACTTTTTGATACACGACATTTGAAGTGTAAACTCCTTTTTGACTGAACTCTAGGACTAACTTCACTAATACATTTGTAGTTGTACGTGGTATCCAATATCCATCAACTATGAAATAACAGAATAATAAAAAAGAAATTGTAATATGATGTCTTATAAAATAAAGTTTGTAGACGAATTTTTAGAAATTATTAGTGTCGGGACTAAGTACAAAAAAATCTCCTTTTTTTAAAGAAACTACATTAGAAAAAAGTTATTATGCAATTTTTTTTTGAAATTTTGAGTGGAAATTGTTAATGTAGATATTTTATTAGGCAAATTGTTTAAACTTTTATAGAAGAATTTAAGTTTTTAAAAATATTTTAAAGATTAAACAATACTCACTTTTATCTCAATAAGATTAAAACATTTCCATCTAACCCAAAATAAAGCCATAAATCACAGTAGAAACTTTTAGGTTATAGTCTATCTATATGAGGTATTATTATTTCGATTTCCACTAAGTTGACCATACATTAACAATTTCCACTAATGCAGATATGTTATCTTTGTTTTTTGGCATTTCTATTTCCACTAAGTTGACCATACATTAACAATTTTACAATGAAAGATTAATATATTTTTTTCAATAGATTTTTAAAGCTTAAATTCAATGTCTATTTTTCAAATAGAACCAGTAAACGAAAATGCCAAACTTCACAATTAAGGCGAATCCATGCTCATATCCATTTTTTTTATTAATTTTTTTTGACATGGCTACAACACTTTGGGTTGAAGATCTCTCACTCAACCATTCTATGATTTCGCCGTCAAACCATAAATAAGCACAAACTCGAGCAATATCCGTACGTTTGAATAATATATTATACCATCGTTGCCTCTTATTTTGTTTTTCAAAAAAGCATACACGCTAATGACCTTAAACTCACAGATCTTGTATTCGAACAAACATAACTCGAAAAATCTAAAACCATAAGACATAAAGCACACAAAAAAAGGCCTCAAAATTTATGGCCCTTCGCGTTCAAACTTTCAAAATAAAACAAACATTCAAAGTGGCCTAAAAACATTATAGTCTGTTAAAACTCACCTATAAAAAACATCGAAACATAACAACAAAAAAAAGTAAACCAAACCTGTCACACCCCCAAATTACCTGTTTTGCAGCGGAATGGAATTCCTGGGGGATGACGATCATAGCATCAAAGTTACAGTTATATCGAACGACCTAAAGCGTCGTTTTGAAAATATCGTTTGATTCAGTAAAATAATCAGAGTTTACAAAACATAGGTCCCAATAGGTTTCCAAGATACCAAAATAAGTTTGTTACAACCAAACGATAGTTAAGTGCAAAAAATGTAGGTGAGACGCGTCGACACCGCGACTCTATGATAAGTCCCACATGCATGCCATGAAGTGAATGCCTTAGATACCTGAGATAAAACATGCTAAAAGTGTCAACACAATGGTTGAGTGAGTTCATAGAGTTTGGTTAACAAGTAAAGCTTTTAAAGAGCGTTCATGCAACAAAGGCAAAGTTTTTGGTCATAAAGAATAGTCCACAAAGCAAAGGCATTGTAAATCCACTCAGTTCCAAGTTCCGCCCATACAAAACTTGCAACCTGTGTGTTCACAACCCACTGCCAAAATATGTCTAGCTATGTTCAAGCACACGTATTCATAATAGTTCACAAAGCAAAGGCATTGTAAATCCACTCAGTTCCAAGTTCCGCCCATACAAAACTTGCAACCTGTGTGTTCACAATCCATTGCACAAAATATAGTGTGTCTAGTAGTTAAGTATACATTATCAGAACAGTTCACAATATAGCACCACGTATATAATAATGTATGCCAGGCAAAGCCTCTAGAATAAATAATATGCGTCCCGTAACATAGTGGACGAGAGGTTGGCCGACCTCTAATAGCGCTATCCATACTACCTACTAATAGGAGACTAACAATGCGAATGTACGAACAGTACATCATACAACTATTATATACAATTAAGAACACTCCGAACATGGGAGAATTTGCACTGCTTCGAACAGGGGAGACTTTGGGTCAAGAACGCTCCGTAACATAGTGAGACGTTCTGCTCCGAAACGGGGAGACTTTGGGTCAAGAACGCTCCGTAACATAGTGAGACGTTCTGCTCCGTAACATGGGGAGACTTTGCACACTCCACCGATAAGGCGAGAATTATTGAGAACGCTCCACCAATAAGGCAAGACTTTATAGTGATGCTCCGAACATGGGAGACTTTATAGTGATGCTCCGATCATGGGAGACTTTATAGTGATGCTCCGATCATGGGAGACTTTAGGTCAAGGTCATAACACGTCCGGTTTAATAAGTTCAAACAAGTCATAAGTTTGTATTTAAGTTCAAGAGTTCCGTTCAAAAGTTCGTAATTAAGTTCAAAGATTTAAGTCGAGTTCAGAAGTTCAGAACAGTCAAAGAGCTCGAATATTATCAAAAGGTTCAAGATAGTCGAAGCGTTCAAAATCACGTCAAACAAGTTTAAAATATATCAAAAGGGTCCTTGTACAAGTTAAAAGAGTTTAACAATATGTCAAAAGGTTCATATCAAGTCCACAGTGTTCACTTATATGTTAAAGGGTTCGAATCAATTTAAAAGAGCTCAATTATACATGTCGAAGGGTTCAAAATCAAGGAAAGTGATTCAAATAATAGCGTTCATAACATAGTGATCAATTTAGTTCGGGCACAATCTACTTACTAGCATAAGTAGTGAAACAAAAGGGTAACAAGTTCATGATAGTTCATTTTATAGTCAAGCACACATACATTCATAATAGTTCACATTATTGCACTTAGTGTTGCTCCGTTGATAAGGGAGACTTTCAAATTGGACTGCTCCGTTTATGTTGGGAGACTTTAGTGTTTAGTATAACACAATCATGTAAACGCAATCAAGTATAAATGCTTTGAGTATTTGTAATAGTAAAGAAGTTGAGTATGTATCTCCCCCGAAGAGTTTATAAAACAATTAAACAAGTAAAAGTGTGGCTACGAACTCACCTGTTGCAATAGTTATGATGACAAAGTGGATGCACAGAAATGAGACGCAACAGTCTAACCGCGACCTATAATGAATGATATGCTCTAATGTAAGTCATGAAACAATGTCGTGCATGCAAACTCATATGATATCCATACCACTTGTATCTTTTGGAAAATAAAGTTTATCGTCGAAATATATGTTTATGACCTCTTGTCAAGTTACAAAAAACTTTATCAGTATTTACGTCGAAATGATATCCTACGATAATCATTTAGTGGTTTATTATGAATCTATAACTTTTCGTCGTAAAATAATGTCATTTGACAATTCATGAGAGTGACTAAATGGCTTTGAAAAGCTAGTCGTAAAATGGTGCACATCGAGTGTTAGGAAACAAACTCAACGGTTTTGGGAAGCTTGTATCATTATCTCAAAGTTTTAGCATTTAAGTTTACATCATAGAGGTCTCGATCACAAAGAAAAATATTGGTTAAGTATGATACTTTAGTCCAAAGTATAGTTTAAAGGATGTTTTTCGGCAAAGTTTGAGTGACTATATTTTATTCGTTACAACTCCGCTCAACAAACGGTTGGAAATTTTGGAAAATATGCTAGGCGAACTTACTTTTACTAGAAGACATCACGCTATAAAAAGTTCTACATCATTGTTAAAAACGTCCGCCAACATGGTCCTTTAGTTGCCGTAGTATGTTTTTAATAGAAAATATATTAATTTTGCTAATAGAATAAAGTTACGGCAACTTCGTTTATCGCGTGTAATTTAATCGTTACAAGACCGTTTTCTACGTTTTATATGTCCTTAGATTCGTGTCAAAGTATACTAATATATTTTTGATAAGTCGGCACATTTAATAACGCTTAAGCCTTATTTTTGACTCGTAAAGGGTGACATTTTTCATGCTGAAATTTCTGGAATTATTAGTTTTCGTCGCCAATTTGAAAAATTCATAACTTCTTCGTTATAACTCCGTTTTAACCCATTCAAGCGGCCACGTTTTCGTTTTAAAGTATATTTTCTGAATATCTAGGCCCAAATATTTTATCAACTGTCAAATTTCCAGAATTCGAAAATAAGATCAGACCTCTAAATAAAGTTGTCGAAATGAGTTTTTCTCGCGCCAAACTTATTCTAACCCATTCAAAACAACTCCGAAGCTATTCTAATCCTACCATACACCTTCTTAGGGTGTCATGGGTTCCTAGGCATCACCAAAAGTGATATATTTCAAGGATTAATTATAGGATGAAATATATATATATATAACACTTAAAAACCTTAAAAAGTGGTATAGACATCACATAACTTGCATGTTTTACTTGAGCATGATAAAAATGAACATAAAAATGAATATGAAAGATGATGATAAGTATGAAATGCTTACTAATTACTTGATGAGGTGATATGAACCAAGGTTTAATCCTAAAACACCCTAGGTTTTTATTTCAAAACCTATACAAAGAGTGTAACTAGAGTGTAAATAACTTGACTAGAAAATTTTTGAAGCTTTCTTCTTGATTCTATGGTGTGGCCGGTTGTGTTGAAGGAGAGAAAGAGAGTTTTGTTTTTGCTTTACACTTTGAATAATGAATTGTATGTGTAGTTTAGAGTATAAAACATTATAATGTGTAAGATATTTAGTTTGCAAAGGTTGTGACTCATCCCAACTTGGTCGACCAAAATGAAAGAAAAGAGACCAAATGAAATTTGAGTTGCTAAATACATATTTGTTGAAGGGAAGTGTAGTTAATTAAAAATTATTAGTAACTTGTGTATTTATTTAAGCATTTAAGGTAGCGTTAACTAAAAATAAATTTTAACAGAACAAGATAAAATGTATTGAAGTCATAAAAATTATAGAAATGTATTTCTTGCAATATTTGAGTGAAATAATAATTATCGGGTTGAATTTAAGAAAACCGTCGTAATTTATATAAACATAACAATTTATATACAAAATAAATTTAAAACACTGGGTAAACTCCTAATATAATTTTTATGGTCTTAAATTGAGTATAAAAATATATCAGGATAAGTTTTGTGAAGTGTCGGATTAATTGTTCAAAATAAAAGATCGTACGATAGCGTTCATTTAAAAGAAATATATACGTTAATGAAATATAAATTTTATCCGGAAATGAGTAGTAAAATTTGAAAATGACCGGAAATTGAGAATTGTGACCTTCTTCCCATGTCAGAGGAATCACGTCCTCGTGATTCGATTAATGATACTATGGCCCAAACCGCGACAAGGGTTCTAAAAGTTTATGCTCGTGCATGGTCTAAATGATTATGTCGATGCTCATGCATATGCGTTCCTCATCCAACTAAATACGTTCTCGTGCTATCGTGAGCATTTCCCGTCCTAAATACATGCTTTCTTATGATTAGGCTCGATGAGACAAGCTTTCCCATTCTCGAGCAAAATTTTCAAAAGACTTTTAGGTAAGCGATTTTTACTTAATCCCACAACTCATCAAACAAGAACTGTCATACGATTAGGCTAAATCGGTTTAGGTAACGACTTGTTTCTAGCTTGATCTTTGCAACTCATCAAACAAGAACTGTCACTCGGATCAAACTGGAAACAAGTGGTTTGAAGAAAATCTTTTGAAAATTTGGCTCGATTACGGAATTGCTTACACATATGAGACTACTACTCCCTTCATTGCATGATTCTTCCTGAATTAGACATAGGTGATCAGGCTATGTATAATTTAGGAGTAACTATGCAATGCTTGGACTAATCGTCTCATATGATGTTTGATGTTGAGTCATAAGTTCGCATGTATAAGGAGTATGTACTTATAATGATATGATGAGATGCTATGATGATGTAGTTATAGTCTAGGGTCAATGATGCAACCTAGTTCTCTATAACCGATGCTCTGATACCAATCTGTCACACCCCCAAATTACCTGTTTTGCAGCGGAATGGAATTCCTGGGGGATGACGATCATAGCATCAAAGTTACAGTTATATCGAACGACCTAAAGTGTCGTTTTCAAAATATCGTTTGATTCAGTAAAATAATCAGAGTTTACAAAACATAGGTCCCAATAGGTTTCCAAGATACCAAAATAAGTTTGTTACAATCAAACGATAGTTAAGTGCAAAAAAAAGTAGGTGAGACGCGTCGACACCGCGACTCTATGATAAGTCCACATGCATGCCATGAAGTGAATGCCTTAGATACCTGAGATAAAACATGCTAAAAGTGTCAACACAATGGTTGAGTGAGTTCATAGAGTTTGGTTAACAAATAAAGCTTTTAAAGAGCGTTCATGCAACAAAGGCAAAGTTTTTGGTCATAAAGAATAGTCCACAAAGCAAAGGCATTGTAAATCCACTCAGTTACAAGTTCCGCCCATACAAAACTTGCAACCTGTGTGTTCACAACCCACTGCCAAAATATGTCTAGCTTATGTTCAAGCACACGATGTCAAATGAGTTCACAAAGCAAAGGCATTGTAAATCCACTCAGTTCCAAGTTCCGCCCATACAAAACTTGCAACCTGTGTGTTCACAATCCATTGCACAAAATATAGTGTATCAAGTAGTTAAGTATACATTATCAGAACAGTTCACAATATAGCACCACGTATATAATAATGTATGCCAGGCAAAGCCCCTAGAATAAATAATATGCGTCCCGTAATATAGTGGACGAGAGGTTGGCCGACCTCTAATAGCGCTATCCATACTACCTACTAATAGGAGACTAACAATGCGAATGTACGAACAGTACATCATACAACTATTATATACAATTAAGAACACTCCGAACATGGGAGAATTTGCACTGCTCCGAACAGGGGAGACTTTGGGTCAAGAACGCTCCGTAACATAGTGAGACGTTCTGCTCCGAACCGGGGAGACTTTGGGTCAAGAACGCTCCGTAACATAGTGAGACATTCTGCTCCGTAACATGGGGAGACTTTGCACACTCCACCGATAAGCCGAGAATTATTGAGAACGCTCCACCAATAAGGCAAGACTTTATAGTGATGCTCCGAACATGGGAGACTTTATAGTGATGCTCCGATCATGGGAGACTTTAGGTCAAGGTCATAACACGTACGGTTCAATAAGTTCAAACAAGTCATAAGTTTGTATTTAAGATCAAGAGTTCCGTTCAAAAGTTCGTAATTAAGTTCAAAGATTTAAGTCGAGTTCAAAAGTTCAGAACAGTCAAAGAGCTCGAATAATATCAAAAGGTTCAAGATAGTCGAAGCGTTCAAAATCACGTCAAACAAGTTTAAAATATATCAAAAGGGTCCTTTACAAGTTAAAAGAGTTTAACTATATGTCAAAAAGGTTCATATCAAGTCCAAAGTGTTCACTTATATGTTAAAGGGTTCGAATCAATTTAAAAGAATTCAAATATACATGTCGAAGGGTTCAAAATCAAGGGAAATGATTCAAATAATAGCGTTCATAACATAATGATCAATTTAGTTCGGGCATAATCTACTTACTCGCACATAGAGTGAAACAAAAAAAAGTAACAAGTTCATAATAGTTCCAACAATATAGATTAAGTTCATATAAGTGTAAAGTAAAAGTATGAAGTTGAGTATGTATCTCCCCCGAAGAGTTTATAAAACAATTAAACAAGTAAAAGTGGGGCTACGAACTCACCTGTTGCAATAGTTATGATGACAAAGTGGATGCACATAAATGAGACGCAACAGTCTAACCGCGACCTATAATGAAAGATATGCTCTAATGTAAGTCATGAAACAATGTCGTGCATGCAAACTCATATGATATCCATACCACTTGTATCTTTTGGAAAATAAAGTTTATCGTCGAAATATATGTTTATGACCTCTTGTCAAGTTACAAAAAACTTTATCAGTATTTACGTCGAAATGATATCCTACGATAATCATTTAGTGGTTTATTATGAATCTATAACTTTTCGTCGTAAAATAATGTCATTTGACAATTCATGAGAGTGACTAAATGGCCTTGAAAAGCTAGTCGTAAAATGGTGCACATCGAGTGTTAGGAAACAAACTCAACGGTTTTGGGAAGCTTGTATCATTATCTCAAAGTTTTAGCATTTAAGTTTACATCATAGAGGTCTCGATCACAAAGAAAAATATTGGTTAAGTATGATACTTTAGTCCAAAGTATAGTTTAAAGGATGTTTTTCGGCAAAGTTTGAGTGACTATATTTTATTCGTTACAACTCCGCTCAACAAACGGTTGGAAATTTTGGAAAATATGCTAGGCGAACTTACTTTTACTAGAAGACATCACGCTATAAAAAGTTCTACATCATTGTTAAAAACGTCCGCCAACATGGTCCTTTAGTTGCCGTAGTATGTTTTTAATAGAAAATATATTAATTTTGCTAATAGAATAAAGTTACGGCAACTTCGTTTATCGCGTGTAATTTAATCGTTACAAGACCGTTTTCTACGTTTTATATGTCCTTAGATTCGTGTCAAAGTATACTAATATATTTTTGATAAGTCGGCACATTTAATAACGCTTAAGCCTTATTTTTGACTCGTAAAGGGTGACATTTTTCATGCTGAAATTTCTGGAATTATTAGTTTTCGTCGTCAAACTTCAAAAATTCATAACTTCTTCGTTATAGCTCCGTTTTAATCCGTTCAAGCGGCCACGTTTTCGTTTTAAAGTATATTTTCCAAATATCTAGGCCAAAAATATTTACCTACTGTCGGATTTTCCAGATTTCGAAAATAAGGACAGACCCTTTTTAAAACTTGTCGAAATGAGTTTTTCTCGCGCCAAACTTATTCTAACCCATTCAAAACAACTCCGAAGCTATTCTAATCCTACCATACACCTTCTTAGGGTGTCATGGGTTCCTAGGCATCACCAAAAGTGATATATTTCAAGGATTAATTATAGCATGAAATATATATATATATATAACACTTAAAAACCTTAAAAAGTGGTATAGACATCACATAACTTGCATGTTTTACTTGAGCATGATAAAAATGAACATAAAAATGAATATGAAAGATGATGATAAGTATGAAATGCTTACTAATTACTTGATGAGGTGATATGAACCAAGGTTTAATCCTAAAACACCCTAGGTTTTTATTTCAAAACCTATACAAAGAGTGTAACTAGAGTGTAAATAACTTGACTAGAAAATTTTTGAAGCTTTCTTCTTGATTCTATGGTGTGGCCGGTTGTGTTGAAGGAGAGAAAGAGAGTTTTGTTTTTGCTTTACACTTTGAATAATGAATTGTATGTGTAGTTTAGAGTATAAAACATTATAATGTGTAAGATATTTATTTTGCAAAGGTTGTGACTCATCCCAACTTGGTCGACCAAAATGAAAGAAAAGAGACCAAATGAAATTTGAGTTGCTAAATACATATTTGTTGAAGGGAAGTGTAGTTAATTAAAAATTATTAGTAACGTGTATAAACATTTGAGTATATAGGGTAGCGTTAGTTAAAAATAAATTTTCATGGGTCAAGATATAATATATTGAGGTCATAAAAATTATAAAAATACATTTCTTGTAAAATTTGAGTGAATAAATATTTATCGGGTTGAATTTAAGAAAACCGTCGTAATTTATATAAACATAACAATTTATATACAAAATAAATTTAAAACACTGGGTAAACTCCTAATATAATTTTTATGGTCTTAAATTGAGTATAAAAATATATCAGGATAAGTTTTGTGAAGTGTCGGATTAATATTCAAAATAATCTTTACGCGATAGCGTTTATTTAATAAGACAATAAACGTTTAATGTAAAATGCAAAACCATGCACGAACCGATATGAAATGATGAATATTGAGTTTGAGAAATGACTGGAAATTGAGAATTGTGACAAAACCGAAACCACATAAACAAGATCCGGCTAGATCAAACCGATTTCGAAAGATCGGAAAATAAAAAGCCCAAAACATACAACTAATAAATAGCTTAAAATCATAATCAATTTTTTGTGTTCAAACAAAGATACAAACAAACCTTTGACGCCTATTTACCGGACTCCGTTAACCACCACTCTTTACTAAGGACTCCCTTTACCACCACAACCATCATCACACACCCATCCACATCGTCACACACCATTCACCAACACCAAAGGATGAATGGCGGCATCGAGGGGAACGGAGGCAACGAGGCAATAGCGGCATAAAAGGTTTTTGTATGTGTGGGTTTATTTATGTGTGTGTGAGATATTCTCCAAGAGTTGTTAGATGGTTGTAATTTTATGTATGCTTGAGTTTCACAAATCATATATATTAACTGTGTTTACAAAAAGGGGTAATGTTTAAAAAAAGTACTAAACTTGCCACCATTTCTTCTTCAGAGTAGCGAACAAATTTTTTTATTTCTGAGGGTAATATACTTTCAAATTAATCCTCTTTAGGGTATTTTCATGAATAGTTGAACATTTTTGCCCCTATTACCCAGAAGAGGAAATGGCAAGTATGATACTTTTTTTTTTTAAATAATAAATAATGTACTAGCCGTACGGAAAACGTGTTTTGGCTAAGAAAACGGAATAAGAATTAACAAGGGTAACGTATTTGTGATAGGGAAACGAATGTATTTTGGCCAGAATTTGATCGGCGACGATCAAACTCAATAGGTTTATGGGTTAAGATGCCGGAATTGACTGCTTTGATACCAGTTGATACGCTCTTACAGGAATCAAGGAGATTCAAATAAGAATTGAGCTCAAGAATTAGTTAATGGGATTTGTTATGGCTTACTGACTTGTAGAAGTTTATTACAAGAGAGAATTACAAAATCAAAACCGCTTACAAATGTGAAATGAATTGTGTTATATACAAATGAAATGATGAAATGGCTGTAACGGCTTTTCCCGCCTAAATGGTAAGGGTTAAAAGTGCTTATTTGAACCACACACGTGCCATGCACGCGTATACTTATTTAAACTCATGTCCTTTGCAAATGGAAGTGGCTGGTGGAACTAAATTATCTTAATAAGTAAATAGTGTAAACTTAAAACAAAACATGGCTGTAACGGCTTTTCCCGCCTAAATGGTAAGGGTTAAAAGTGCTTATTTGAACCACACACGTGCCATGCACGCGTATACTTATTTAAACTCATGTCCTTTGCAAATGGAAGTGGCTGGTGGAACTAAATTATCTTAATAAGTAAATAGTGTAAACTTAAAACAAAACATTTTTATCATAGATTTAACACAATTATAAATCATTAAATAATTTATCTTAATACATATCCAAAATTTAACATAATTAAAAACTAGGGCAAATTATAAAAAAAAAAAGTTTCATACTTGCCATCATTTGCTCTTGTGGGTAAGAGGGGCAAAAATGTCCAACTGTTCATGAAAATACCCTAAAGAAGATGAATTTGAAAGTATATTACCCTCAGAAATAAAAAATTTTGTTCGCTACCATGAAGAAGAAAGGGTGGCAAGTTTAGTACTTTTTTTTAGCTATTTGCCCTTACAAAAAATGGGACATTTGCCATACATAGATATTTTAAATGAGGACCTTTGCCATACATAGAAGATTGACTAAAGTCAATGCAAATGAAACATAATAATGTGGTGTGTTATAAATTCAAAAGTTTCCTAAGATAGATTAAGTTTTTCTTTTATACGTTTCTGTTTTCACTTTGAAGTTTTACGCCAGCCTTTTAAACATTGTAATACTTACCATGCAAAGTTACAATGCAAATAATACATTGAAATGAATTTATTCTGTTGCAAAATACGAATGGGCTAAAGAACGGGTTGGCATCCATGCAAAACTTTCCATATATTTCATATATGCTGGCGTTAATATGGCATTGACTAATTCATATATTCCACTATTCCACAATTCATATGCGTTGACTAATTGACCATTTCCACCATTCTACTTTTTCCACTTTTCCAATATTAACCATGTTGACCATTTTTCTTTTTAATATAGTATAGATATAGATAGTTAGAATTGAATATATCCACTTTCTAAACAAACTTTATAAAAATTTCGATTAAACAAGTTCCTCACTTTTTCAGTTTTTTTATTAATTTGTTTTTGAAAAATGTCTCTTTTCTCACCAAATAAACGCAACCTTGGTTTTATATTTAAGATTTGAGTTTACCTTTGTGCCATTTCAAGTGAAAAAGTAAAATAAAATAAAAATTAACCCAACTATATCTTGTGATAAGAAAAGGGAAATTTGTTAAGATGACACTTATTTCTAACTTTACTCAACTTTGTAACATATTGCTAAAACTAGGACATCGAATTACGCTTTGCAGAGTTTACCCTTCTTCACCCACTGCACATCATTTAATGTAATTGTCTACTACACATCCAACGTTACATAATCGGCCATATCTCCTCGCACGCACATCTATTCTTCGCGGAAATTACACTGTCTTCGTCGTCGACTCATTCTGATCATGATGACACCCGTCTCGTTCGTTTTTCTGCACACCGGATTTCAACCAGAACGAAGTCGAAGATGATGCGATCCGGATGCCAAGTGATGGCCACGTGCTAAGGAAACGAAACCCGTTTTCGCCCAATGGTTTCTACACTATGACAGTCTGCGAAATGATTACGAATGGTTCAACATAACTGGTTTTTTTTGTAAAGTTTATGAGCACGTTGCGAATATATTGTGAATGCGTGTGAGAGGGAACGATGGCAAGACAGTTGTTTACCTTTCCAATAAAACTTTGAAACTTCAGTTTCATCATCAATATCTATTTACTTTTTTCTCCTTATAAATTAACTCTACATTTTTCTATTTCAACTTATCCCTCTTAAACTCTCCCAACTTATAAACAACATCTTAAACTTTACTTATGATAATTCTGGTACCTATAAACACAATCTTAAACTCTACTTATGATATTTCCGGCTACTCTATATTTACCACTTTACAAAGGTAAACACAGAGTTCAATGAAAACCGAGAACTTTAACGGCTGGTTTTCCAACTGTTCACGTTTTTTGACGTTTGTAAAGAGATAGTTGCAGTAATAGTCGATACACTATAGGGGTGATACTTTGCTTTTAAATCACCAGCAATCTGCTATGATTGTTTACATGGTGTCTGAACTGTCTCATGTCACCTAAAGATGCAAGGGCATCCAAAACACCTCGTTGCATGAACCAAGTGTATGAACTTGAACATATCATCCTATTAGAGTACATGGTTGTTTATAAACCATAATCACCATCACTTCACTTTTTGCATCCATTTCCCCATCTTTATTACATCCATTCGTGTGAAGTATCGTGGATGAAATTGTAACCACCCGCATCTTCAGGCTACTTTTCATTTTCGAGAATTTACTATTCACTTTTACTATTCACTTTCACTATTCATCCCGTAAAATTTTTATTTCACATTCTCGTAAGATAAATTATTTTAGTAATATCCTGAGAGTTTGACAATCGTCAGATCATTTTCGCAAAAGTTATTAAGAAAACATCGTTATAAAGTTTCATTTTGGTCGGTACACCGTTTAAACATCACGCGCATAATGAAAATCAACTTTGATAATTTTCCTCACATCAGATAAATTTTTAGATCACTCATAATTAATTTGAGAATTTGTACGATTTATTTTTTTGTTACCAAATAAACCATGCGTTATACGAAACTAAACTTACATTTTAAACAATTCTACTTACATCACGACTTAACAATTCCTGCACTGTGTTTCTAATATGTTTTTGACACTTTTACATTTTTTGGAAAAGTCAAACATATTTCCCTCCTCCATTGACCATAAAGAAATTAACCTTGTACGTTCTACATTTTTGCTTAAATCGCGTAACTTTTAGACTTCACATATAACTGTTAAGTTATCCCGCGTATGACGAAAACCACATTTTGACATCTCATATCACTTTTAGACTAATTTTAGTCTACTCTAAATAAATTCACGATCATTTCCCTGAAATTTCGTTCTTTTCTGATAAACTGCGAATTATGTGTTTTTTACCCGTGTTTCCAGTTTTAAGCAACGTTTTTGCACCCAATAAGACTTATCACCTATTTTATATTTTTAAATGGAGTATAATGATGAGTTTCATCATTCCTACAAGTTTCGTATTTTTACGATACCCGGTTTTACGTTTTATGGCTTAACAACTTACGGTTGGCAATTAACAGAACCAAATCATGCTCTAAACTCAAGATAATACCAAAACTATCCACCTAAGTCATCTTATCTCTATATGGCCGACTTAGGGGGGGGAGTCATCATTTTGGTGGCGTCATCCTAACCATGGTTCATTTAGATCATTACATGTGTCCTAACTTAATCATGGTTAATATTTAACCCAATATATGGTTAACCAAACTTACCCTCCTATAAATAGCAAGTGAAATGAATCCTAAGAACCTTCATATTCTGTTGTGGGTCGTTCATATCACAAATCATACACATCTTCCATCATTTGATCTATAAACTCCAAGTTTATGCAAAGAAGTTTCAAGTAGTAAGTTACAACATCAAATCTCTAGCAAGTTTAAGTGATCTTCTTGAGTTTAGATCCACTCAAGTCACTTAGTACTTCATCACCAACTCTTCAAGATCACAAGGGTGCCAAGGTGTATAAAGGTAGCTCAATTCAAGGTCTTAAGTGTTCAATCAAAGTCCGATCCTTACTAAGTTACTCCTTTCTTAAGTGAAAGCCAAAAGTTGTAAGCAACTTATCACCACCATCATCTCATCTTTATTATTCATAATATTAACTATTTCATGCTATATATATAGGTACTATGTTGATTCACGATGTACATATACTCAATCACATGCTTTAATTCACATATTGTCGTAAAAGTAACAAACTAGTAAACTAATCATATTCTATACGTTTGAAACCATTAAAACCAGTTACATATGGACTTTTTAACTTACATAATATGGTAGACAAGATAAAAAGGTAAACATAGCAACTTGAATCACCTGAAAGGGACAAACGAGTCAAAAGTTATAGTCAAAAGAAGTTAGCAAAACCAAAACGCCGAAACTGCCAAATAGCTTGCTGTTAAGGGTCTGGTCGTGCTAAAAGTGGTACTGCTGGTCCGAATCATCAAAAAGTTAAAACACGAAAGTTGTCCGGAACGACGTTTTCCTTCCAATTAAAGAAGCTCGGACCTTGAAAACGCATAAACACGCCATTATCTTTCAAAAACATAAACTGCCCTTTATATAGTCTCATAACAATACTTTTGTCACAACTAAAAGCAAACCAAGAGGCCTAATGGCCTTAAGCCGAGACCACAGCCACGGCTAAGGCCAAGGTTGAGTCTCAAGACCATGGTAGTCTAGAACAAAGCCACGGCAAGGCCATGAAACTATACTTGTAATAAACAACTTTACAATTTAGAAAACTTGTAAATTTTCTTTAAACACTTGTGACATAAATTATAACGATACTTGTGATAACCATTATGATTTCCTAATCATAACAAAACAAACATGTAACTTATGTTTGCAAACCATATGGACATTTTTGACACTTATGATATATAAACAAAACATATGTCTTATCTATTAAAGTACTACAATACTAGGGACCTTCATGTGAGGGGTTTCATTTGGGTAAACGAATCGATGAGTTGCTGGATTTACGATTTAAAGTGTCCTAGCTCCTCGAACGTTTACTACATGACCTCTGAATTGTGATGGCCCGAAAGGTAGTACGAGATATATAACCTATACACGTTTTCACAACTAAACCATTTCTATAAACGGCATACAAAAAAACCATGTACTACATCATGATCAACATAGAGACGTATATAGTCTTGTTATTTCTTTCGCATCATTATTTCAAACCTAAGTCGCAACATCCTATTCTAGGTTGCTCGTAGAAGTTCTCACGGCATATCCATCATTCTCATTATACATTTGATATCATTTACACTACGGTGAGTTCATAGCCCCACTTTCTATTACTTAATTGCTTTACAAACCCTTGGGGGAGATACATGCTTTATCTTAAACCGAACACATTGCTTTCAAACTGTATACTTATCTGATTATTATTAGCACTAAGTTACCGCATTTGCCAAACTTAAGTCCCTTAATCATGAATCATTGATCACTGAGTGAAGGTGGGCGTGAATATTGTGAATAGATCTATTGGGATTGACGAATCCCATTTGTTTGACCAGGTCCGGTAAACAAACGCACTATATTTGAGTACATTAGGTAAAAACGGCAATTTTTACCTGTTAGGGCACGTATCAACAGTTTCTCCAATTAAATTTGGAACACGTTAACGCCTTGATTGCATGATGCTTAGTGAAATAATATCTGTTTTGTTTTCAACATTATGGGTGTATAACAACGTAACCCACACAGCACATTATGTGTTCAACTGATTTCCTAAACTCTATAAATTTCACTCAACCTTTGTGTTGACAATTTTAAGCATGTATTTCAGGTCCATATTGTACGAGGCTGGCAAGGAGGAGCACGGATACTCAAGAAGGCTATAAATTTTATTATCATTCGAAAACTCATTTAATGTATTTTGTAAACTTGGAACCATTTGGGACCTCATTTTTGTAAACTCTGATATTTATATAAATCGAATGATAAATCTCTTTTAAAACGACTCCATTAGAGTTCGTTTTCTATTGTTATGACTGTTGTGCCATGAAGTAACACCCAGTTTGAATTCCGCTGCGTATCACGAAGTTGGGGGTGTTACAGATTTGTATCAGAGCCACAATTATAGAGAAACGGGTCTAATCGAGACTTAAAATATAACTAATTTTTCAAACAAAAACATTTTTTAGCCTTCTGTTCTCCGTGCCTTCCATCCTCCAGACGATTATGTGACTTTTAGGCTCTTTAAGATATACAAACATACTAGTATACTGATATATACACTTGACATAATTTCAATCATAAACAAAGTACTCAACATATATTTGTATGCCTATTCTAAGGCATTATGGCACAATCATATTTTTCCAATCTCCCAATCATGTATCTACTCGTGCATTTTAGGATTACGAAACTTTATCCAAGACATTGTAACTGACTACAATGGTCTTTCCTACTTCCCAGACATTGTGAGATACAATGGTCTCATTCATTTTTCTCAGACACTGTAAATCCTACAGTGGTCTCTATTACATTCTCAGACACTGTAAATCCTACAGTGGTCTCATTTATTTCTCAAGACATTGTGAGTACACAATGATCTCTCTATCATTTCTCAAGACATTGTGGGTTACACAATGATCTCTCCATCATTTCTCAAGACATTGTGAGTTACACAATGGTCTAATTTACTTCACAGACATTGTAAGTTATACAAAGTCTCTAAAAAAAATTATCTTATAGACATTATATAATATTGTTTTACATGAAACCCGTCACAGTCTATCAATTTCCCTAATGGAAATACAAGAAATGAGATATCTAAAAGATAAACTAACTCATCCTCTACAAAAGCTGAAGTTCAGCAACTTTCTCTACATTCATCAAAATTCTCTTCTGAAACCTTCATGGTTAAAGGTCCGTGATGCTAGCCAAGTATGGACTATTTTAGAATTACTTAAGATTTCCTTTCCACACGTATCTACCCATACTATCTTCTATGCAATGGAATGTGAAAACATAGGTTACAAGTCTTTTATGGCCAGGACTTGCAACTAAATGGTTTGATATCGCCTTTGCTTAGTGGACAATTTCTCAAAAGCTATGGACATATCACAAGTATACCTAATTTAGGTATTTGAAAAATTTATCGAACCTCGGCTAAATATAGCCTAATCACCTATATTTAACCTAGGGATAGTGGAACATGGTCTGATTAACTATGTTCAACTTAAATTTTTCAAACACTGAGAATAGTTATACAAGTGTTATATTCAACTTAATTTCCTGCTTAAACTCGATAAACCACCAGAATTCATTAAAAAGATCTAGAGACGCGATAGTGTTTTACCACTCAGCGAGATCTTAATACTTAATTATACTATCTAATTTCATTCTTAAAAGTTTTCATTTATGAAATAATCCGAACTACTATCTTGGGATAGTCATCAAATCTTCTCGTCATTTCTTAGAAGTACTAGCCTGTTTAGGTTTGAAGGATATCATTCCGCCATAATCCTTTAAAATCCACTTATGATTTTAAAACAAACTTGACATATCTACCTAAGAATAATGGTAGACATACACTACACTCTTCTAATCGTCAATATTTCACATCATTATTTGAACCCCATTATAAGTCAGTATGTAAAACTTCACAGTACCACATTTCTTTCAAACACTAGTAGACATAAACACTATACGATATAGTCTTCATCCCGAAACCACCTAAGACATGATCAACTTTGGAAATAGTTTAGATAACCACTTGCCACTAGCAAGACTTTCCTACAACAATTATCACATCATTACAAACTATTTCACATCAACAACATCTTACACCTTTAATTAACAACAGTTACCCTAACAACAAACAAAAACTATTCCATTTGAGGCACTATATTGATAAAAGTGTTAGTTAACCATTTGCTGAACTAAGGTGTTTAGAGATCACCCACGAAACAATTAAGGAAACCAAACAAATACAAATTAGGCTTCATGCCATACACTATTACCAGAAACAAAAGATACATAGATGTAGGGCGTTAAAATTTAACAAAACTCCATGTTAGAAATTAAGGTTTGTTGAAAGCCTCGATACAATTAGAAATGATTCGTTTTGAGAATTGGGAAAAGCCAAACTTTAGGTATATTGGACTATATAAGATTTTAACAAAACCCTTTAGGTTATCAACTTAAGCCACATGGTACATAATACATTCTATGACCAGAAACTTGAGAACGCAAAGATTAGAATTCGGCGCATACATCCACATTTTTCTAGACACTTCAACATCGTATAACACACATTGAATTCCGGGACGGAATTCCCATTAAGGTGGTGAGACTGTTACCACCCGCATCTTCATGCTACATTTCATTTTCGAGAATTTACTATTTACTTTCACTATTCATCCCGTAAAATTTTTATTTCACATTCTCGTAAGATAAATTATTTTAGTAATATCCTGAGAGTTTGACAATCTTCAGATCATTTTCGCAAAAGTTATTAAGAAAACATCGTTATAAAGTTTTATTTTGGTCGGTACACCGTTTAAACATCACGCGCATAACGAAAATCAACTCTGATAATTTTTCTCACATCAGATAAATTTTAAGATCACTCATAATTAATTTGAGAATTTTTAAGATTAATTTTTATGTTACCAAATAAACCCTACGATGTACGAAACTAAACTTACGTTTTAAACAATTCTACTTACATCCAGACTTAACGATTCCTGCACTGTGTTTCTAATATGTTTTTGACACTTTTACATTTTTTTTGGAAAAGTCAAACATATTTCCCTCATCCATTGACCATAAAGAAATTAACCTTGTACGTTTTACATTTTTGCTTAAATCGCATAACTTTTAGACTTCACGTATAACTGTTAAATTATCCCGCGTATGACGAAAACCACATTTTGACATATCATATCACTTTTAGACTAATTTTAGTCTACTCTAAATAAATTCACGATCATTTCCCTGAAATTTCGTTCTTTTCTGATAAACTGCGAATTACGCGTTTTTGACCCGTGTTTCCAGTTTTAAGCAGCGTTTTTGCACCCAATAAGACTTATCACCTATTTTATATTTTTAGATGGAGTATAATGATGAGTTTCATCATTCCTACAAGTTTCTTATTTTTACGATACCCGATTTTACGTTTTATGGCTTAACAACTTACGGTTGGCATTTAACGGAACCAAATCATGCTCTAAACTCAAGATAATACCAAAACTATCCACCTAAGTCATCTTATCTCTATATGGCCGACTTAGGGGGGGGGGGTTTATCATTTTGGTGACATCATCCTAACCATGGTTCATTTAGATCATTACATGTGTCCTAACTTAACCATGGTTAATATTTAACCCAATATATGGTTAACCTAACTTACCCTCCTATAAATAGCAAGTGAAATGAATCCTAAGAACCCTCATATTCTGTTTTGGGTCGTTCATATCACAAATCATACATATCTTCCATCATTTGATCTATAAACTCCAATTTATGCAAAGAAGTTTCAAGTAGTAAGTTACTACATCAAATCTCTAGCAAGTTTAAGTGATCTTCTTGACTTTAGATCTACTCAAGTCACTTAGTACTTCATCACCAACTCTTCAAGATCACAATGGTGCCAAGGTGTAGAAAGCTAGCTCAATTCAAGGTCCTAAGTGTTCAATCAAAGTCCGATCCTTACTAAGTTACTCCTTTCTTAAGTGAAAGCCAAAAGTTGTAAGCAACTTATCACCACCATCATCTCATTTTTATTATTCATAATATTAACTATTTCATGCTATATATATAGGTACTATGTTGATTCATGATGTACATATACTCAATCACATGCTTTAATTCACATATTGTCGTAAAAGTAACAAACTAGTAAACTAGTCATATTTTATACTTTTGAAACCATTAAAACCAGTTACATATGGACTTTTTAACTTACATAATATGGTATACAAGATAAAAAGGTAAACATAACAACTTGAGTCACCCGAAACGGACAAACGAGTCAAAAGTTATAGTCAAAAGAAGTTAGCAAAACCAAAACGCCGAAACTGCCAAATAGCTTGCTGTTAAGGGTCTGGTCGTGCTAAAAGTGGTACTTCTGGTCCGAATCATCAAAAAGTTAAAACACGAAAGTTGTCCGGAACAACGTTTTCCTTCACTAAACTTGAAGACCGGACCTTGAAAACGCATAAACAGGCCATTATCTTTCAAAAACAGAAACAGCCCTTTATATGGTCTCATAACTATACTTTTGTCACAACTAAAAGCAAACCAAGAGGCCTAATGGCCTTAAGCCGAGACCACAGCCACGGCGGAGTCTCAAGACCATGGTAGTCTAGAACAAAGCCACGGCAAGGCCATGGCTAAAGCCTCGAGGTTTCCTAAGCCGAGACCGTAAATCAAAGGCCTTAGCCTTGAAAAACCTAAATGTATACAATACAATTTGGATCTACTCCCTCGATAAACCATGAAACTATACTTGTAATAAACAACTTTACAATTTAGGAAACTTGTAAACTTTTCTTTAAACACTTGTGACATAAATTATAACGATACTTGTGATAACCATTATGATTTCCTAATCTTAATCAAACAAACATGTAACTTATGTTTGCAAACCATATGGACATTTTTGACACTTATGATATATAAACAAAACATATGTCTTATCTATTAAAGTACTACAATACTAGGGAGCTTCATGTGAGGGGTTTCATTTGGGTAAACGAATCGATGAGTTGTTGGATTTACGATTTAAAGTGTCCTAGCTCCTTGAACGTTTACTACATAACCTCTGAATTGTGATGGCCCGAACGGTAGTACAAGATATATAACCTATACACGTTTTCACAACTAGACCATTTCTATAAACGACATAAACAAAAACCATGTACTACATCATGATCAACATAGAGACGTATATAGTCTTGTTATTTCTTTTGCATCATTATTTCAAACCTAAGTCGCAACATCCTATTCTAGGTTGCTCGTAGAAGTTCTCACGGCATATCCATCATTCTCACTATACATTCGATATCATTTACACTACAATGAGTTCATAGCCCCACTTTCTATTACTTAATTGTTTTACAAACCCTTGGGGGAGATACATGCTTTATCTTAAACCGAACACATTGCTTTCAAACTGTATACTTATCTGATTGTTATTAGCACTAAGTTACCGCATTTGCCAAACTTAAGTCCCTTAATCATGAATCATTAATCACTGAGTGAAGGTGGGCGCAAATAGTTTGAATAGATCTATTGGGATTGACGAATCCCGTTTGTTTGACCAGGTCCGGTAAACAAACGCACTATATTTGAGTACATTAGGTAAAAACGGCAATTTTTACCTGTTAGGGCACGTATCAACAGTTTCTCCAATTAAATTTGGAACACGTTAACGCCTTGATTGCATGATGCTTAATGAAATAATATCTGTTTTATTTTCAACATTATGGGTGTATAACAACGTAACCCACACAAACATTATGTGTTCAACTGATTTCCTAAACTCTATGAATTTCACTCAACCTTTGTGTTGACAGTTTTAAGCATGTATTTCAGGTCCATATTGTACGAGGCTGGCAAGGAGGAGCACGGATACTCAAGAAGGCTATAAATTTTATTATCATTCGAAAACCCATTTAATGTATTTTGTAAACTTGGAACCATTTGGGACCTCATTTTTGTAAAATTTGATATTTATAAAAATTGAATGATAAATCTCTTTTAAAACGACTCCATTAGAGTTCGTTTTCTATTGTTATAACTGTTGTGCCATGAAGTAACACCCAGTTTGAATTCCGCTGCGTATCACAAAGTTGGGGGTGTTACAGATTGGTATCAGAGCCACAGTTATAGAGAAACGGGTCTAATCGAGACTTAAAATATAACTAATTTTTCAAACAAAAACATTTTATAGCCTTCCGTTCTCCGTGCCTTCGATCCTCCAGACGATTATGTGACTTTTAGGCTCTTTAAGCTATACAAACATACTAGTATACTGATATATACATTTGACATAATTTCAATCATAAACAAAGTACTCAACATATCTCCGTATGCCTATTCTAAGGCATTACGGCACAATCATATTTTTCCAATCTCCCAATCATGTTTCTACTCGTGCATTTTAGGATTACGAAACTTTATCCAAGACATTGTAACTGACTACAATGGTCTTTCCTACTTCCCAGACATTGTGAGATACAATGGTCTCATTCATTTTTCTCAGACACTGTAAATCCTACAGTGGTCTCTATTACATTCTCAGACACTGTAAATCCTACAGTGGTCTCATTTATTTCTCAAGACATTGTGAGTACACAATGATCTCTCTATCATTTCTCAAGACATTGTGGGTTACAAAATGATCTCTCCATCATTTCTCAAGACATTGTGAGTTACACAATGGTCTAATTTACTTCACAGACATTGTAAGTTATACAAAGTCTCTAAAAAAAATTATCTTATAGACATTATATGATATTGTTTTACATGAAACCCGTCACAGTCTATCAATTTCCCTAATGGAAATACAAGAAATGGGATTTCTAAAAGATAAACTGACTCATCATCTACAAAAGCTGAAGTTCAGCAACTTTCTCTACAATCATCAAAATTCTCTTCTGAAACCTTCATGGTTAAAGGTCCGTGATGCTAGCCAAGTATGGACTATTTTAGAATTACTTAAGATTTCCTTTCCACACGTATCTACCCATACTATCTTCTATGCAATGGAATGTGAAAACATAGGTTACAAGTCTTTTATGGCCAGGACTTGCAACTGAATGGTTTGATATTGCCTTTGCTTAGTGGAAAATTTCTCAAAAGCTATGGACATATCACAAGTATACCTAATTTAGGTATTTGAAAATTTTATCGAACCTCGGCAAAATATAGCCTAATCACCTATATTTAACCTAGGGATAGTGGAACATGGTCTGATTAACTATGTTCAACTTTTAATTTTCAAACACTGAGAATAGTTATACAAGGTTTATATTCAACTTAATTTCCTACTTAAACTCGATAAACCACCATAATTCATTAAAAAGATCTAGAGACGCGATAGTGTTTTACCACTCAGCGAGATCTTAATACTTAATTATACTATCTAATTTCATTCTTGAAAGTTTTCATTTATGAAATAATCCAAACTACTATCTTGGGATAGTCATCAAATTTTCTCGTCATTTCTTAGAAGTACTAGCCTGTTTAGGTTTGAAGGATATCATTCCGCCATAATCCTTTAAAATCCACTTATGATTTTAAAACAAACTTGACATCTCTACCTAAGAATAAAGGTAGACATACACTACACTCTTCTAATCATCAATATCTCACATCATTATCTGAACCCCATTATAAGTCAGTATGTAAAACTTTACAGTACCACATTTCTTTCAAAAACTAGTAGACATAAACACTATACGATATAGCCTTCATCCCGAAACCACCTAAGACATGATTAACTTTGGAAATAGTTTAGATAACCACTTGCCACTAGCAAGACTTTCCTACAACAATTATCACATCATTACAAACTATTTCACATCAACAACATCTTACACCTTTGATTAACAACAGTTACCTTAACGACAAACAAAAACTATTCCATTTGAGGCACTATATCGATAAAAGTGTTAGTTAACCATTTGCTGAACTAAGGTGTTTAGAGATCACCCACGAAATAATTTATGAAATTATACAAATACAAATTAGGCTTCATGCCGCACACTATTATCAGAAACAAAAGATACATAGATGTAGGGCGTTAAAATTTAACAAAAATCCATGTTAGAAATTAAGGTTTGTTGAAAGCCTCGATACAATAAGAAATGATTCGTTTTGAGAATTGGGAAAAGCCAAACTTTAGGTATATTGGACTATATAAGATTTTAACTAAACCCTTTAGGTTATCAACTTAAGCCACATGGTACATAATACATTCTATGACCAGAAACTTGAGAACGCAAAGATTAGAATCCGGCGCATACATCCACATTTTTTAGACACTTCAACATCGGATAACACACATTGAATTCCGGGACGGAATTCCCATTAAAGTGGTGAGACTGTAACCACCCGCATCTTCAGGCTACTTTTTATTTTCGAGAATTTACTATTCATTTTTACTATTCACTTTCACTATTCATCTCGTAAATATTTTATTTCACATTCTCGTAAGATAAATTATTTTAGTAATATCTGGAGAGTTTGACAATCGTCAGATTATTTTCGCAAAAGTTATAAAGAAAACATCGTTATAAAGTTTCATTTTGGTCGGTACATCGTTTAAACATCACACGCATAACGAAAATCAACTCTGATAATTTTCCTCACATCAGATAAATTTTTAGATCACTCATAACTAATTTGAGATTTTTTAAGATTTATTTTTATGTTACCAAATAAACCTTGCGCTGTACGAAACTAAACTTACGTTTTAAACAATTCTACTTACATCCAGACTTAACGATTCCTGCACTGTGTTTCTAATATGTTTTTGACACTTTTACATTTTTTGAAAAAGTCAAACATATTTCCCTCATCCATTGAACATAAAGAAATTAAACTTGTACGTTTTACATTTTTGCTTAAATCGCGTAACTTTTATACTTCACGTTTAACTGTTAAGTTATCCCGCGTATGACGAAAACCACATTTTGACATCTCATATAACTTTTAGACTAATTTTAGTCTACTCTAAATAAATTCACGATCATTTCCCTGAAATTTCGTTCTTTTCTGATAAACTGCGAATTACGCGTTTTTGACCCGTGTTTCCAGTTTTAAGCAGCGTTTTTGCACCCAATAAGACTTATCACCTATTTTATATTTTTAGATGGAGTATAATGATGAGTTTCATCATTCCTACAAGTTTCGTATTTTTACGATACCCGATTTTACGTTTTATGGCTTAACAACTTACGGTTGGCATTTAACGGAACCGAATCATGCTCTAAACTCAAGATAATACCAAAACTATCCACCTAAGTCATCTTATCTCTATATGGCTGACTTAGGGGGGGGGGTTTATCATTTTGGTGGCATCATCCTAACCATGGTTCATTTAGATCATTACATGTGTCCTAACTTAACCATGGTTAATATTTAACCCAATATATGGTTAACCAAACTTACCCTCCTATAAATAGCAAGTGAAATGAATCCTAAGAACCCTCATATTCTGTTTTGGGTCGTTCATATCACAAATCATACATATCTTCCATCATTTGATCTATAAACTCCAAGTTTATGCAAAGAAGTTTCAAGTAGTAAGTTACTACATCAAATCTCTAGCAAGTTTAAGTGATCTTCTTGAGTTTAGATTCACTCAAGTCACTTAGTACTTGATCACCAACTCTTCAAGATCACAAGGGTGCCAAGGTGTAGAAATCTAGCTAAATTCAAGGTCCTAAGTGTTCAATCAAAGTCCGATCCTTACTAAGTTACTCCTTTCTTAAGTGAAAGCCAAAAGTTGTAAGCAACTTATCACCACCATCATCTCATCTTTATTATTCATAATCTTAACTATTTCATGCTATATATATAGGTACTATGTTGATTCATGATGTACATATACTCAATAACATGCTTTAATTCACATATTGTCGTAAAAGTAACAAACTAGTAAACTAGTCATATTCTATACGTTTAAAACCATTAAAACCAGTTACATATGGACTTTTTAACTTACATAATATGGTATACAAGATAAAAAGGTAAATATAGCAACTTGAATCACCCAAAACGGACAAACGAGTCAAAAGTTATAGTCAAAAGAAGTTAGCAAAACCAGAACGCCGAAACTGCCAAATAGCTTGCTGTTAAGGGTCTGGTCGTGCTAAAAGTGGTACTTCTGGTCCGAATCATCAAAAAGTTAAAACACGATGTTGTCCGGAACGGCGTTTTCCTTCTATTCCCAAAAGAAGCTCGGACCTTGAAAACGCATAAACAGGCCATTATCTTTCAAAAACAGAAACTGCCCTTTATATGGTCTCATAACTATACTTTTGTCACAACTAAAAGCAAACCAAGAGGCCTAATGGCCTTAAGCCGAGACCACAGCCACGGCTGAGTCTCAAGACCATGGTAGTCTAGAACAAAGCCACGGCAAGGCCATGGCTAAAGCCTCGAGGTTTCCTAAGCCGAGACCGTAAATCAAAGGCCTTAGCCTTGAGAAACCTAAATGTATACGATACAATTTGGATCTACTCCCTCGATAAACCATGAAACTATACTTGTAATAAACAACTTTACAATTTAGAAAACTTGTAAACTTTTCTTTAAACACTTGTGACATAAATTATAACGATACTTGTGATAACCATTATGATTTCCTAATCATAACCAAACAAACATGTAACTTATGTTTGCAAACCATATGGATATTTTTGACACTTATGATATATAAACAAAACATATATCTTATCTATTAAAGTACTACAATACTAGAGAGCTTCATGTGAGGGGTTTCATTTGGGTAAACGAATCGATGAGTTGCTGGATTTACGATTTAAAGTGTCCTAGCTCCTCGAACGTTTACTACATGACCTCTGAATTGTGATGGCCCGAACGGTAGTACGAGATATATAACCTATACACGTTTTCACAACTAGACCATTTCTATAAACGACATACACAAAAACCATGTACTACATCATGATCAACATAGAGACGTATATAGTCTTGTTATTTCTTTCGCATCATTATTTCAAACCTAAGTCGCAACATCCTATTCTAGGTTGCTCGTAGAAGTTCTCACGGCATATCCATCATTCTCATTATACATTTGATATCATTTACACTACGGTGAGTTCATAGCCCCAATTTCTATTACTTAATTGTTTTACAAACCCTTGGGGGAGATACATGCTTTATCTTAAACCGAACACATTGCTTTCAAACTGTATACTTATCTGATTGTTATTAGCACTAAGTTACCGCATTTGCTAAACTTAAGTCCCTTAATCATGAATCATTAATCACTGAGTGAAGGTGGGCGCGAATATTGTGAATAGATCTATTGGGATTGACGAATCCCGTTTGTTTGACCAGGTCCGGTAAACAAACGCACTATATTTGAGTACATTAGGTAAAAACGGCAATTTTTACCTGTTAGGGCACGTATCAACAGTTTCTCCAATTAAATTTGGAACACGTTAACGCCTTGATTACATGATGCTTAGTGAAATAATATCTGTTTTGTTTTCAACATTATAGGTGTATAACAACATAACCCACACAAACATTATGTGTTCAACTGATTTCCTAAACTCTATGAATTTCACTCAACCTTTGTGTTCATAGTTTTAAGCATGTATTTCAGGTCCATATTGTATGAGGCTGGCAAGGAGGAGCACGGATACTCAACAAGGCTATAAATTTTATTATCATTCGAAAACCCATTTAATGTATTTTGTAAACTTGGAACCATTTGGGACCTCATTTTTGTAAACTCTGATATTTATATAAATCGAATGATAAATCTCTTTTAAAATGACTTTATTAGAGTTCGTTTTCTATTGTTATGACTGTTGTGCCATGAAGTAACACCCAGTTTGAATTTCGCTGCGTATCACAAAGTTGGGGGTGTTACAGAAAACAACCGTTTAAGGTGAAGATGCTTCAACTACGATGTTTCTACATGAATGTGGGTGTAGATCTTTCAATTATAGGGATCTCATTCCTAGGATATAGTTTTGGATCACCAATGATCTCGCATTTGCTTCAAAAATGTTAGATTGAGAGATGACGCCATGGATGCAAAGTGTCGTGTCGTACATGGGGTCATGTGTTCCCGCTAAATTTTCTCATCTTTTGGACATATGTACCATTTTATCCAACTTTTTTATGCAAGCACATATATCTTGTGTTTGATTGGGGTATTGTGTTCCTCAACCGATGTTTTCCAACTTTTCAATTTAAGAAACCAATCATCATATTCGTTATCTCCAAGATGCTTCAACATGATCTGTTGATATATTCGTTATTATTTAATGTAATGGATGTGCATTAATTGCAAAGCAAACTTTACAACCTCCTAGGCAGTGTACATAACCATTGTAGTGTTAGTAAAAGTAAGTCCGGGAGAATTGCTCGTTCTCTATGTGAACAGAGAGGTAGGCTCATAAAGTATAACAAAAAGATCTAAAGGACGAAAGGAGATTCTTTTTGGTATTTTTTGTATATTTTATAAAACAAGTAAATATAGGGATTTTGGAGATTTGGATTATAAACTAATATTAACCTAAAGACAAGAAATTAAATTGAAAATAAAAGTAAATTTGGTGAAAACTTATATGATGGAAAACGTATTTACTTATAGTGCACTACTCTCTATTATTGCTTACGTGTCGCTACTAAATCTTTCACGCCTTTATTGGTGATTATGGAGAATATACCTAACTTTGTGTTGTACATTGGTCCAGCTCCTGCATACTATGATAACCAGCTTAGTGCCTTGGTCCAACAATAATAACTAATTATTATGCAGTAATTATCTAGCTTGTTAATGTCTCGCAATCCAACACCGCACTACGATCGCTACGTGTGGCACATAAACTTGATCAAAAAACCCTAGGAAACTCAACTACGCCAATAACCTAGGAAAATTCTAAGGTTTATGTGGTTCTTAGTCCGATTATAAATAGTTATCATACTTTGTTACTATTGAAGACCTAATGAATTCGCAAGCAATAGATAATCACAAACATTTACAAGAAAACAGTAAAAAAAATACAACAATAGATTTCATGCAATCCTAAGTTAACACAAAGATATTTAGCCTATCATAGCATACGAAAAACAAGAAATCAACATAATCAAGCACATAATGATATACATAATTGAATGATTAGTGTAATAACTTATCTATTGATACACTCGAGTTACAATGAAGAAAAGTACTAAGAAACTCTTGAAAATCGGTTAGGGTTTGTCTCCCAAAAGTTCCACACAAATTATGAAAACAAGGAAAATATATATATAGTAAACATGGTATGACGGTGTCACTCTTTAGCTGCGACGGCGTCACCATGCCTTCATCGATTTAGAGTTTTTTCCACAAACTTGCTCTAATGGTGCCACACTTTAAGAGTTGACGATGTCACGTTAGGCTTGTGACGGCGTCACGACCCCCGTCTCCACAAACTGGTCGGTCACGAAAAATATCAAATTTTCACTTTCTAGACACTTTTGTCAACGGCGTCACGGATGTCGGTCCTGACTTGAAACTTTTGTCTTTTCTTCCAAACTTCGTCCAAATTAGCCTAAAACCTGCACGTTTCCACTAAATGCATAGTCCTTGGCCTAAAACCAAACATGAAGGATTTTAGATCATAATAGAGATAAAATAACATAAATTACATGAAATAATAGGGTAAATGACCTATAAAATCGCTATCAAATTGGACTCCATCAAATATCCCCTACACTTAGATTTACTTGTCCTCAAGCAAATAAGCTTTTATATTAGACAAAGTAAATTTTAGAGCGCATTTAGCATTAGTATAAAAACAATTAATGGCAAAACTCGTTTGACAATACACTTTTGACATTTTCAAGCATGAAAGTATAAAGCATCTCGTATAATAAGTGTTTGGATAGTCTCATCTCTTGGGTGTATATGAAATATAACAATATGGAAACCGAAATCACTCAACTTACCATGTCACAATGCACAAATTAACCATATAAAAGATCAAACTTTCACCACTTTGATGTAAGCACCTAGAAATACAATCAAAGAGGTCTTTTAAAGGGTTGTAACATTAGGCTTAGGGTAGGGAATAAAGGGTAAGAGATTAAGGAATTTTTGCTGGACAAAAGTTAACTATCTTAATATTTACATTTGCGTTGTTGCCAAGTCAAAAACTCTAAACAAATACGAACTAAACACTGAACTTTTTTTTCTTGACTTAACAATAGTGGGATGACAGTCTGTGTGTTATTTTCTTTTCTTATTTTGTCATTCTTTTACATAAACTTCTACCTTGACATACTTAATAAACATACATAATAACTTAAAACATATACAAAAAATTTGAACAATAATGACCCGAATTAGAAGGATCAATACTAATGGAGTACTAATCAACAATACATAACTTGGGGGTAATAACTTTTCTTTCTTTCCCATTTCTCCATATATATATATATATATATATATATATATATAATCTAGATCAAATAAGATCATACTTAAAGTTGTTAAAATGAGATCAAACTAAAATTTGACAAGCGACACTCTCCTTACAACAAAAATAAATTTTTTATCAACTACAACTGAAATTGTTAAAGTTTCGATAGATTTCTTTTTAAAATTTACGAAACCTAAATAATACACTTTGATTAGAAGTGTAATGTGTATCAGGCTTTTGTATGTGTATCAGATTTTGGAATGTTTATTAGTGTAATGTGTATCAGGTGTATCACTAATCCAAACTCATGTATCATTTGGTTATTAGTTGCTAAAATGCTAATTTGTATTAAAATATTATTTTTATGTGTATTATCGCTAAAATTGTTATTTATAAATGTTTTAGTGGTTTTTTAGACTTGATCTTATTTTTACAACTTTAAGTTTGATCTCACGTTAACCCTCCCCTATATATATATGTATATATATATATATATATATATATATATATATATATATATATATATATATATATATATATATATATAATACTACCAAGAGTCTCAATCATCTCAATATTGTATATACAACTTGACTTACCAGCATGTAGACAATAAAAAGGGTTTAAACATATAACACAATAAATGAGAGCAAGGTAGTTTGGGTTTAACACTTTTTTGGTGGGGTGTAAACAAAATGAATAGATAGGCTCAACCAATGTTATAAATAGCAAAAGGCATGGCGTAGGGGCATAGCCAAGCCATACGTCTTAGAAGCCATGGTGAAGCCACAACATAACTTAAAGTAGCATAAATTATGAAAATATTTATAGATTTATATATTTGTATCATATTTCAAATATATAAAGTTTATAAGAAGTGTTATAAATAAGGGATAAAGTCAAAAACTATTCATGCATGTAATCTTCTTCATTTATTTAAAAAAAAACCTTCTTCATCAAATTTGAATTCAGAAAAGGCAGCACCCCTCGCGCCTTTTCACGCATCATCTCACGCCAAGCCTAGAGTCGACTCCTTGATCTATTTCGTAACGTGGAGGTCATGCCTCACGCCTTAGTGGCGCCATGGCGCACCTTTTAGAACCTTGGGCTCATCAGGGTGTTCTAATGTATCTTGCACTTTAATTGAGTGCAACAAAAGGGTGTGAGTTATTAAATGACCAATGAAGTCAGATAATTATAACAAAGCATATGTTTAAAACATGGGTTAACCCTAAGGCCTCTTGTCACTTACTAAATTTTAATCACAGAATTTGATCTCACTAGCTCTCTTGAGATGCATTACTAGAGCAAGTTCATAAGCATTAAAAATGAATGTTGTAATAGAAAATGCTAATGTTCCTCACATTTTGGGGTTAAATATTTTAATAGTAAGGTAAATGCTAGGTTATAAATCCTATCCATGCGACGCTTGAAACTAGTGTCACTAACTAAACTATGAAATGTTTTTAAATTGGTTCTACAATTACTTATAAAATACTAAGTTTCAAAAAATTACAAACTCATTTTAAGAAAAAGACAAACACAAATGCTAAAATAGTTTCTAAGACTTCTAATACCCTCAGTACACTTGAGTTGAACATTGCCCCTACACTTATTTTATGCAAAGTACATTTAATTAACAATGAGTCGAAGTTAAATGCAAAATAAAGCATAATTACATAACAAAAAATCATGCAACAATCCGTAATCAAAGACAAACATGGAAACAAACGAGAAAAATAAAAACAAAACATAAAATAAAAGATAAGAAAGAGGTAGCCTCGCACGAAGTGCTTTTCTTTATTAACGAGTCTTGTAGCTAGATTAAAAGTCAAACCTACTAGGAATCATAATTATGATCTGATAACGCTCAAAATGAACATGTTTTAGTTGCGTTATTGTTGGTTTTGTGTATGATAATCGGCTATATTTACTCATAACTGTGTAAAAGTGCAAAAGATGCGTATTTGTATGTGAATGTAGCCAGGTATAGCAAAAGATGAAGAAATGAAGATTTCATGCACATTTGGAGAATTCCCGAGGAGGGAAATCAAGTAAGGAAGCTCTTGGACTCAATTATTAGGAAGCGCAATAATTTCTAAGTATCTACAGCAAGTAAAGATCAAGTTTCGTCTTGGAAATCATCAGCGAAAACAAAGAAAAAGGCGCAAATCAAGAAAAGTCAACAAAAGTCAAATTTGGGGGTACAAGAGGCGCCCAACCGTTCGGTTGGAGCCCGCAACCGATCCGGTTGGGCAAGTGAACAACACGCAACCGATCCGGTTGCCAAGACTGGAGTTACAACTTTTGTTATTTAATGTTGCCTTAACTCCCCATAATCATTGAAGGCCGATCATTTCCTGTTATTTACTTGTAGAGAACGTTTTTAGACAGGTAGTTTAGGTTCTCTAGCTATATAATGAACCTAGACTTAGGGTCCATTTGGTTAGGGGTTATGGGTATGAGGAATGGGTGTCCCTATCATTAAATATGTTTGGATTATGTTAATGGGTTTTTTAATACCCACCAATTGAGGGTTTCTCCATTGTAGGTCCATATGGGGGGTTTGTTGATTCCACCATATTTGAACTAGTGATACCGATTCATATTCCACCATATTATTATACACATACCTATAGTGATTCCCTAGTATAAACCAAATGCCCCCTTAGTAGTCTATGTGTGACACAACCCAAAGTGTAATAGTTTACACCAAAGCTATTACCAACTCTTATTATTCATCCCAAAAGTCTTGTTACTGCTGTAAAACGTCCAGGAGGTTGGAGAGACGAATTCTCATCCATTGTTTGATCATTCGGAGTTATACGGTTAAGCTAGACAATTGGAGGCGTGTGGTTGCTATAATCTACAAATTCTAATTCTTGTAATCCAAAAGCTTAGGTATTCTATGGAACTTGTTATGAATTTCTATTCTCTTGAATTATTTGAATTACTTTGTTACTACTTGTGTTTTGTTATGATTATCATCGAGTAATTATTGAATATACTTGTGTGTAAGGATGTAGGAAATCATACTAGTGTTCTTATATGTGATGCATGTATATGATCTTGTTTAAATGAGTTTGTTGGAAAACTACTAGTCTTGTTTGATTTGTCGGTAAAACATATTTTAAGAAAAAGGACCGAAAGGTTTTCTCTTGTGTTTTATTCCAAAAAGTTAAGTGACAAACTAGTATGGGGATATGGTGATTGACATCCACCATGTTTACTTATTGAAACAAGACTAGAAACATTTTCATCACGAAAGGTCGAAAGATTCGTAGGAACAAGTTTAATAAGAATATTTTACAAACAAATGGATTTTCTAAAGGATAATCATTAGGATAAGGACCGAAAGGATTACCTATATGTTATTGTTCTTAAAATGATTTTATAAAACATAAACCATGGGTTGGAAATCATTTGCTTATGATTTGTGCATCACATCAAGAGTTTACACCAAGCCTTCATGAACACTTACTATGATTGCCTATAGACTACACACAAGTATATGTTTCTTAATACTGATTTTCACTAAAACCATAATTTTTGGAAAGAGCCTTGACAAAGCTTTCTTGTTACCAATCTTTTAAAAACAAATTCAAAAGCGAAATCTCTTAGGACGATCTCGACTTACCCACATTTGCTATCGCGAACGAGTATACTTGCTCGTATGTGTTTATAGTAATTGCCGGATAATTCGTGTTTATAAATTTTTAAAACTTGCACACGGAAAGCACATCAAGTTTTTGGCGCCGCTGCCGGGGATTTGTTTTGCACTTGTTTGCTCGTTTGATTGTTTTCTTGTTTGATAGATTATTTGTTTGCTTGCATGATAATTCCGGCATCGTCACATCAAGTTTTTGGCGCCGCTGCCGGGGATTTAAGTATTTTTGATTTTGTTTCGTTTCTGAAATATTGGTAATATTAAAATTAAATTTCATATTGATAAAAAAAATTGGTTTTAGAGACCAACCGAATCGGTTGCGCGAGCAACTGAAACGGTTGGTGCTCTCCGAAAATTTTAATTTTTGATTTTTGTAGTTTTTAGTTTATCTATTGTTTTGTGTTATAGTTTATAGCTTATTTCTTGTCATTTATGATTTTTATAGATTGTCTTATAGATTGTTTATGCTTGTTTTAGTAATTTTTAGATTTTTGATATTACGTCATTTTTAGTTTTATTTAACTTTTTAATTAATCTTGTCTTGATTACAGTAATTAACTTAGTTAATTTTCAGTTTTTATGGGTTTAGTAGTTTTAATGATTAGTTAAGTTCATTTAGTTAATGTAGTTTTTGGTTAATTAGCATAATTAATATTTTCAATTAATAAGGATAATTAGTAGACACATTTATTTAGAATTTAAGTATAATTAATGGTCTTTAATTAATTTATAATTAATAGGTTTTATTAATTAATTTCAGTTAATAAAAATAAAAAATAAAAAATAAAAATTTGGAAAATCGTTCCAACCGTTCGGTTGCAACCCGCAACCGGATCGGTTGGATGTTTTTGGTCTGGAAGATTACCACCAACCGAATCGGTTGGAGCTCTCGGTAAAAATTTTCTAGTTTTTCGATTTTGAGTTTTAGCTTGTGTTTTTAGTCTTAATTAGTGTCTTTACTTGTTTAGAATATGTTTCTGTAGTTTGTTTTGATTTTTACTAACTCTAACACTAATGATTTGGATGTTTGTCTTTAGTTTTGTTTTGTTTTGTTAGATAGTTTGTTATCGATAGTTTAAGCGGAATTTCTGAGTACCTACGTAACTTGGATGAGATGTTTAAGGACACCGGAAACTCGTGGGAGAAGATTTGTAAGGAAATTCAAAACTCATGAAACATACCGTGAATTGACCGGGAAATTTCAAAGTGAGGACATCTTAAGGCATGAGTATTTTGAGGAGTAATAAGGAGAAGCACAATACAATAATAACAAGCAATTGTTTGCTTGATTTTCATCTTTTTGATGAAACTTTTAATTTTATGCACTTAGGATTTTTGTTTTTCATTTGATTTTTTTCTCTTATTATTTTGATTTGAAGTTATTTAATCAATGCATTTTGAGTTTTTGTTTTAGTTATGATTATAAGAATGATGATTTAGTTTTTGAGATTAGATGTTGTTGAAATTTGCAAATGGTTGGATGAATGTTGTGTGCATCTTTAATCGGATTTTTGAGTAAACGATTGTTGCTTGGAAGGTAAAATGCCCAAGTAAAGTGAAAAAGGCAAAATTCTGCAAAAATGCAAACCGAAACGGTTGTGTCCATGACTGAAACGGTTGCATGCAAGTATAAATACCAAAAATTCAATTTTTCGAGAAAAACACACACACACACACTAATCCTCCATCTGGGTTTCGCAAAATTCGACCATTAGAAGTTGTTTGAAGATTGTAACAGTTGTAGAAGATCATCATGGCACCTAAGCAAGTAAGCATCTGCAATTAATTAACTTAATTAAGGTTTAATTAGAGTATTTGATTCGAATTGCAAATTAGGTCACTAATTTTGGGGGTTTTTGATAGAATTCGAATTAAGTTGTAATATTTTAGGATTAAGTGGGTAATTGATATAGGAATGCATTGCAAAAAGAATTGTAGTGATTGATTCAACATGGAATGAGTATTAGATGATTGAATTTTTGGATTTAATTAGGTTGTGCCATTGAATCAAATTAAGTTGCAATTGATGATTCCTAGTTGGTAGATGATACGTTTTTAATGAATTTTAGATGCCACATTGTTGATTAAAACAAGTAATTGAGAATTGAAGTTGAGATTGATAGTTTTAAGCAAGATGAACATGTGATGATTGGAAGTTTTGAATGCGGATTAAGAGCAATTTGAGGATGTGGGAATCATTGATGATGTTAGAATGCAGTTTAGGAGTGAATTGGAATTAGAAGAATCTAGTGGGAAATGGATTGGAAGAAAAATCCTTCTGCAGGTGATGAGTGTGTAAATACTCATCATTTTTGGGTCAAATCTGAACTGCAAAACATTTAAAAATGCTCAGAAATGCATCAAAATACTGAAAATATCTCAAAATTGCATTTTATATGTTTCAGATGCAAAATGTTTAAAATCAGATGAAAAATGAGCTAAGTTTGCATAATTGGCAGTTTCAGTCCCCCAAGTTTCAAAAGTTGTCAGAAATAGTCCCTGAGCACTTATTTCAAAAGTAAAATCACCAAAGGTCCTTTTAAAATCATAACTTGTCATAATTAGTCCTTTGGTGAAAAATGTCAAAGGTTTTGAGAAATTACAAGTTTGGTCCTTCAAGTTTCAAATTTGGCAAAAATAGTCCTTGAAAATTTGAAAATGTCCATTTTGGTCCTTGCACTATTGAAACTTGTCATTTTTGGTCCCTTGGAACAACTTTGATAAAATGGCAGAATTGGTCCTCCATCTTTCAGAAATTGCAAAACAAGTCCTTGTATTATAAACCCTTGGCCCTTGTCAAAACTGCCATTGGACCCCTGCCATATCCATTGACCCCTTCCTTTTTGCCACTAAAACTGAAACTCACATTCGTTGACTATAAACTACTGACGTTACTCATGTTAACTCGAATTGTTTGGATTTTGTTGTCCAGAGTTGGTGACTTGTTTGGAGTTTGTATCAAATACGTTGTCTAGGTTTGTGAAGAAATTCTGTGACTAAACTTGAAACTAAGATGGATTTAATGTTTAGGTTCGATACTAAATTTGGTCTTGTCTAGATTTGATGGTTATACTACGTCTATTGTTATGATGTTAATAGTTTATGGATGATGTAATAATTACGTTATTACCGTCATTAGTTTCTCATAAGGTTGTGAATGTTTTCAGGATCGGTGTTACCGAACGGTTTGTGATGTCCATTGGTGATTGGATTTGGCTAATAGTTGGGTATAAGTTGTGACGTAGTTGGGTTTAGGTGAAGGTTCGGACGAATTGGTTTTAGAGAAGAGTCAAACTGAAAACAACTGGTTTTTGGTTTCAACGAACTTTGAATTAATATTCGAATGGTTTTCGATAGTTGTCGAATTTATTCGAATAAACTCAAATTTTATTCGATGAACCTCGTAACTAATGTTCTCTTACTTTGACTTAAAAAGTTGTCATTCGTATTTTTAAACTTTTCTATAATTTTGGAACTTAACTATGATCTTTCATCTAATGTGACTATTTTACTGAACTCAAATCATGTAACTTTGTTTTCTAATGTCAAAATGTGAATTTGATTTTGTAAACATAATTTTTACTGTACATTCTTTAAATTTTGATTCTTGATGAGATTGAGAGAAAGAAGAAGGAGAAAAATATACGTTTTATAGAAGGGTGAACAAAGACTCGTGAAGGGTGGTAAATAGACTCGGTAACCTAATCTACTCCGTTATTACCGGCAAACTAGTGTAAAACCACGGTTTTACCAAAATCGTCAACCCCAACTCACGTTCCCCCCTAGTAATTTACGTAGAACAAACCAACAACTCCACCTCCCTTGTACCACTCACCCCTTTCTCGACCTCCCTACCTTACCAACTCACAACGTCCGCTCAACCACTTCTTCTTCTTTTTCCGCCCTCCCACACAAACAAACTGGTCCCTCAACTGGCCCGAATTATAACTTTCCCCCTGTTTTTCCTTCCCCAGTTACCTATACCGTCCCCAGGTTACCGTCAAAACTGTTCCCGGTTCCCAAATATTATGTTCCTGAACAAAACGTTAAAGACTTTCTACCTCCTGGTTAAGACGGTAAAATAGTTTCAACAAGGTTCCCTGGTTTTTACTGTTCAAAGTTATCACGTTCCTGGTTTTACCTGTAAAAGTTTAAAAGTTCCTGATAAAAACGGTTTAAACTTTGAACTTCCTGGTTTGAACATTAAAGAGTTTTGGAAACTGTAAAAAGTGGTTTCCTGATTAATACTGTTCAATACTAAAATTTTCCTGGAAACCACTAAAATGAAAACTTTATTCACGAGTCCCTGATAAAGACTGTTGAAAACTTTGAACCCCCTGACTTTGACGGTTAATACGTTTGAATCGAGTAAAAAGTAGACTAAAATTTGTAAAACGTAGACTTTGTATATTTTACGTTAAAACTCTATAAAAGTCATAAAACTACGTAAAGACTCGTAAAAATTTACAAAACGTCAAGTCTAAACTGGGTTTTTACTACTCATAAATGTGTGAGTAGTGGACGTCTTCCTAAAAAGAAGGTTAGGTAAAGGGTGATCTAAGAAGATTAAGGTTAAGTGAGGATTTGACGTAAGATTGTAGTAGTTACTAAGGGTGTAGGAGTTTAACGAGAATTAGGCGTAAGTTTTGAAGGTTAGTAGTGTACAAGTAGAACGAATTTTGATAGTTAGAGTTGAAGTTAAGAGTTAATGAACAAAATTAGTTGTTACACCGTAGATTTTAAGTAATTTTTGCATAGTAGATGGTTGATCCTTAGTAGT
>BPTQ01000008.1:165160616-165320025 GCA_019973895.1 Chrysanthemum seticuspe | reverse complement strand
CTTCAACAACGATCTATAATTTGAGACAAAAAGTTTCTTACTTTTGGCGCTTTCCAACAAGTCCGTTTGTCATAAACCAGGTACCAACCTATATTTCAGCACGCTCTTACTGACGGAAGACTACGTAATACAAAACGTTGTGGTCCATATACAAAGATTGTAGAGGCTAAGGGGAGGTGATTTTAAGGTTTAACCACTAGTAAGCAATTCCAAACCCAGGAAATACACGATCGAAAAATGCGCTAGATGGTTTAATAGGTTTTGAAACTTTGCCAAATCGAAACCCTGTTATCAGACAAAATTCTTTTCGGCCAAACCTTAACGAATGATCACCAATTTGGAATTTTAGTGGAGGGGAATCGGAGATGTTAGAAACATATACCTGGTGTTGCAAAACATAATGCATCAGAAGGCAGTCATTCTCGCACGACTTTATATCCAACCATGGACCAAATACTGTTTGCCTGAACAACCTTTCGCGGTTTTCATTCTTTGAAAAACAGAGTTTAATATCTAGCAACAACTTCAATGTAGAACGAACTGCGATTTTACAATTGTACAACTTTAATTTTGTCATATGGAATTATAGAGTAAAATTAATTAGGGTTTAGAGGGTTTTGTGAATAAGATGTGGTTTGTGAGTGTGTGCGCGTGATGTAGAAGAAGACGTTTAATTGTAGAAGCTGTTAGAAATTGTACAAGAAGATGTTTGATTGTGTGTGTACGCGCGTGATGTTGTGTGTGTTATTATTATTAGTTTTATAATACAACCAGTGTAAAATGACCATATTATCCTCGTGTATAAATACAAGTTGCCCAATATTATATAGTTTCCCGAAAATACAATTTGGTTGCCCAAAAAACAATACCTTACAATACATGACATATAATCTCAAAATACGTACTTCGGTCATACCTTTGTCGGACACATGGCACCCCATGGTTGGATACCAGGAAATCGCTGGGCAATTGGTCCATTTTCATTTGGCAAAAGTGCGTGGTCCGAAAAGTGATAAGCCTCAGGACGCGCGGTCTATTTTACTAATTTTCCCTTTGAATAATGCTTCAAAGCTTGGTTTCGGAAGGTATTCATGCCATTTATTACCCTGCTTTTATTGATCATTTAAGGAGAATTTCATAAGCTGTTAAAGTATTAATGTGGTCAGCAATATACTAGTTATAATACCTGTGCACGCACAGGGTTTTGACAAAAAAAATTACTTTGTATCAATGCTGAATATTGTGTTTTTAAAAGTAATTACATATAATTATATACTTATACACGAGTTTTTCATTATCCATTAATATCCATTAGAATTTTGTATAATCAAATTTTGTAAAAAAAAATTGTTAGATAACTCAAAATTCAACTATATTTAGCTTATATAGATGTTGATGTTCCTATTTAAATTTCACTATTGATATTATGATGTACACAAAATGCGAGTTTAGTTGCAGATAATAAACGTTGATGAAGTTAAAATATGCTCCTTAAAGTTTTTTAAAAATGTTTTTTTACATATCTTTATATAAATAAATAAAAATTACATGAGTAGTTGTTATAAGTACAATAATTTTTTTTTTCATATTACAGTAGCTCGTTCTTACAATTTGATAATTATTCCCGTTTTCAATAATTTAGCCGTATTTAATATTCAAATTCGTGTCCACATTTGTCATACTTTTAATATGAAATAAATGAGACATTATTAAACATATATAGTAAAAAAAAAATATTTATAATCTTATGTATATTTATATGTTGGAGTTTTAAAATAACATATATATTGTATTTTAAGTTATAAAGTATAGGGGGTGTAAAGTATAAGGGGGTATTTGTTTAATTTTCAAAGTTATTAAAAAATATGAAAACTTGTAATATTACATTTAACTCTATAAATTTTTAAAAATTTAACCACTAAAGTTTTATAAATTACCCCCTATTTTTTTAAGTTTTTGTTTTCACAAATTTGACACGTATATTTTTATGTGCTTTTTTTTTCAACCAAAATTTTCCACCAAATTAATTAAAGGTTAACCAAAATCAATTTAATTTTGACTTTTATTAACCAATCACATCACACGATTTTGCTTACGTGTCAAAATCAAGCTCTCCTATTGGCCCAATTGTTTTTTCAATAAGAATGAATTGACAAAATAACTCCGAAATGATGTAATTCATGTGGATAAAAAGATTGTACTTCAATTGAGAAAAATTGAATTTTATACACCCACCTTCAATATTCTTATTATCTCTGAATTCAGGTCACAATAACCACTTCTTATACGCACACCAAGCTGCCGATAGAACATCATTGACGTGTTTTTGTTTATCATGAGTAAGGTTCAATGATGTCTATTTAACTATAAATGAATAAAATCTATCAAAATACATGCATTTTTAAGTGGCAAGAATAATGGCATAACAATAAAAGGAACATATAACTAATAGTGATGGAGGGTACCATAGAAGATGGAAAGCAGTTGTGGATAGTTTGGCTTGAATTCCTAAGAAGATACATGTTATTGCCTCATACTCTGTACTGCATATCTACATGATTGGATAGTTGAAGATGACTACAGTAAGCATTTACATCAAACCACAATCCAAAAGGTGATACTGTTTTTATACTTTATAGTCATATCATAGTGATACTAAAGATAAGTTGCCATCAATATTTAGTATTCAATATTCAGTAATACCTGAGCAACATCTTTTTCAGTGACCAAAGCAATAGAAGCTGATAGATACTGAAAGAGGACAACAGCCAAACTAAAAAGAAACTTGATTACGTGATCTAACATCAGTACTTTTCGAGACTAAAATAAGCAATTGCAATGAAAAGTACTTATAGAATAGCAGGAACAAACTTAAAGGAAACTCTATAACTGATGACACATCAAATATACATAACCAAGAATCAGGATATATATCATCCAACTAACCCTATTCATACAAATCTAAGCCAAAAGTTATGCTACTACTCCAATCCTAATTCCGAGACAACACAATTTCTAAATAATACAGTTGAGAAAAAAACATCACAAACGATAATGCCATCTACAACATGCACATACTTTTAGTTTAGTATGTGCGCCTAATTAATTTGGTCTCATAAATACTAATTGCTGAACGATACCATCTAACCCACTTAAATCATCAATGAAAGAACAAAAACGTATACCCGCATCTCAATTACCTTAAAAAAACCACAAAACCATAAACCCACATCTCAATTACCTAAAAAAAACAAACCCTAACTCGATTATCCAACTTGCTGACATAAATTGAAAAAATACATTTGATTAACCAAAAATCACCCTTTACCATTGTGATCGCCATTTGAGAAAAACATAAAACGGTTTTTCAGATCACCATATGTGTTCACGATTGGTGGTGGTCGGGTTTTCTGGTCGCACTATGTATCTTTCGGGTTTTCTAGTGCACACGATTGGGGGAGGTCAGGTCTTATGATGGGTAGATAGGTTTGGTATTGTTTACATTCAGGTCCTTTAAGTTTTTAATTTCAGTTCCGCTTTTAAATAGTTTTTTTGTTCACACTTTTGACACATATATTTTTTGTTGCATATTTTTCATTCTACACGTTTTTTTTAATGTTGACCAAATTCAATTCAATTTTGACTTTTTATTAACCAATCACGTCTCACGATTTTGTCTATGTGTCAAATTCAAGCAACCCTATTGGTCTAATTTTTTTTCTCATAAGAATGATTTTGCAAAAAACACTCTGAAATGATTTAATTATATAAAAGATAAACGAAGGGTTTGACATTCATCCATAAAACATTATTTTATTGGGCAAATGGCACAAAAAGGTACCAAACTTAGGGTTCATTTCCAATTGAGGTACTATTCTTTTTTTCTTGCATAAAAAGGTACTCAACAAATATTTTTGGCGGATTTGGGTTTTTTATTAACGATCGTTAACTCTCTTTGTTAGTAAATTACACGTTTGGTCCTCGAATTCGTATAATAATTTCATGCAACATCAAAAAACATTATTGAATTTTTTTTACATGTTTGGTCCTCGAAAATATTTTTGTTTTTAAATTTTGAAAAAATTTCAAAAAATAAATTCGAAAAGTTTGAAAATTTTGAAAAATTTTGAAAAAATTTGAAAATTTTGAAAAAAAACAATTTCGAAAATAAATTTTGAAAAATTTTGAAAATTTTGAAAATTTTTCGAAAAATAAATTTGAAAAATTTGAAAAATTTTGAAAATTTTATACGAATTCGAAAAGAATTTTCGAAAAATTTTTTCGAAATTTTTCAAATTTTTTTAGAATTTTTAAAAATAATTATATAAATTCGAAATGGATTTTCCAAAAATTAGTTTGGTGATATCTAGAGTCGATACACTTCAAGGTTGTAAATGGCAATACTATTCAGAGTATTCGTGTATTAACAACATATCGAGGTGTTTAGTGAGAATAACTGTTCGTTAATTATAATTCTTCTTAAGGAGTACTAGGTTGTGTTCGTTTAGTCACCTTCTATAGTAGATCCTTCGCTAAACTGAGATTTCAAACAGATTTTTATGTTAATGGACGAAACAATTTTAAAGACCATTACTCATTCTAAAAACATCAACATCTTCACTTGGATTATGTTTTAAAGAACATCTTCACAACGGCATCAGGTTATCAGATGTGTACAGTGACATTCGTTTGAGTGGATTATTTTGAGCTTTATACGACGTTTGTAAACATAAAACAAATGCTACACTGCTTTTATGCTCGATTACTTAAATTAACTTACAACTGCTAGTTGTTTTTTACTACTGCTTTTGTGGGGCTGAACAGGGACAGTCGTTTACCACTGCTTGTAGTAAACTTACAACTGCTAGTTAATTTGTACTAGTGTTGAATGTTAAACCTCTATTTTTGGAAGTGTGCATTGTCTCAAGTTGGTAGTTATTAGTAGGTTGTAGAATACGAAATGTACTTCTAGAAGGAGTCGTGGGTTTATAAAAGTATTCCGTATGGAAAACAAGTTGCCCTAAGAACAAAATTAGGTTGCCAAAATTATTTTGGGTAACAACTGCTTGTTGCCCAGATTAAAAAAAAATGGATAATGGGATAACAGAAGAGATGAAATAGTAAATACGTTGACATACAACGTTTGATACAGACAACCAACTACATATTATGATTACTACATGGTTATAACTTTAATTGTTACATAATATATAACCACTTGATTGATAACATTCATCGACTACGAAAAATCTAAACAGTCCAATGCTTCCTTCCCACACAGACAGCATACTAAAACCACAAACCTGCATTCCCATTTAGCCTGATCCGTAACTTCAGCCAAACAAACCTGTTGAAAATGGCATTGATATATCATTAACCAAATCAAGTGATAATGTTTAAAAGGAACATGAATAGAATGGTAAGTTATAAATAAAACATACTATAGACAGCATAGTCTGTATGATTTAACAAAAGAAGAGATTCTTTGTATGGGGCAATGTAGAAAGATCCCGTATCTCCTAAAATTCCCATGCTGACAAATAATTCAAGTTCTTTGTTGTACAGGAATAACGAGTGACCCAAATGGTTGCCAGTGTACGCTTCCACTATTGGAGCCTGATCCTTTGTAAACCCAAGCAAACGAACAGATAATAGGGTGGGGATGGCAAAGAGGCTTCTAAATGATCTTATGGCAAAACCATTCACGTCCAACACCCATCCACAAAACAATGGCATATCTTCATCAATGACCATACCAGAAATCACTAGAGAGGTTCCAAGATCGAAAACATAGAATGGAACTGGGAGTTCATTTTTTAAAATCTGCGGAAGGTCTATAACTTTAAATTGGTTGGTTACCAAATCAAACGAAATCAACATGTAAATCTTGTATGTAACACCGTCCTCATTAGTTAACTTTTCACTCCCAGTCCAAAAAATAAATTCGAGGACCAAACATGTAATTTTTATTTTTTCGAGGACCAAACATGTAAAAAAAATGCAATAATGTTTTTGGATGTTGCATGAAATTATTATACGAATTCGAGGACCAAACGTGTAAGTTACTAACAAAGAGAGTTAACGATCGTTAATAAAAAACCAAATCCGCCAAAAATATTTGTTGAGTACCCTTTTATGCAAGAAAAAAAAAATAGTACTTTAATTGGAAATGAACCCTAAGTTTGGTACCTTTTTATGACATTTGCCCTATTTTAATTTTGAAAAAATTTCAAAAAATAAATTCGAAAAGTTTGAAAATTTTGAAAAAAAAACAATTTCGAAAATAAATTTTGAAAAATTTTGAAAATTTTTCGAAAAATAAATTTGAAAAATTTGAAAAATTTTGAATTTTTTTTACAACATTTGAAAATTTTGAAAATTTAATACGAATTCGAAAAGAATTTTCGAAAAATTTTCAAAATTTTTCGAAATTTTTTAAATTTTTAAAAATAATTATATAAATTCGAAATGGATTTTCCAAAAATTTTCAAAATTTTTCGAAATTTTTCAAATTTAAAATAGGGCAAATGGCACAAAAAGGTACCAAACTTAGGGTTCATTTTCAATTAAGGTACTATTCTTTTTTTCTTGCATAAAAGGGTACTCAACAAATATTTTTGGCGGATTTGGTTTTTTATTAACGATCGTTAACTCTCTTTGTTAGTAACTTACACTTTTGGTCCTCGAATTCGTATAATAATTTCATGCAACATCCAAAAACATTATTGCATTTTTTTACATGTTTGGTCCTCGAAAAAATAAAAATTACATGTTTGGTCCTCGATTTTTTTTTTTTTTTTGAAAAAAATTTGAAAAATTTCGAAAAATTTTGAAAATTTTTAAAAAATTTTGAAATTTTTTGAAAATCCATTTCGAATTTATATAATTATTTTTGAAAATTCTAATAAATTTTGAAAAATTTTGAAAAATTTCGAAAAAATTTGAAAAAAAAATTAAAAAATAAAAATTATATGTTTGGTCCTCGAATTTATTTTTTTTTGAAAAAAATTTGAAAAATTTCGAAAAATTTTGAAAATTTTTGGAAAATCCATTTCGAATTTATATATTTATTTTTAAAAATTCTAAAAAAATTTGAAAAACTTTGAAAATTTTTCGAAAATTCTTTTCGAATTCGTATAAAATTTTCAAAATTTTTCAAAATTTTCAAATGTTGTAAAAAAAATTCAAAATTTTTCGAAAATTTTTCAAATTTATTTTTCGAAAAATTTTCAAAATTTTTCAAAATTTATTTTCGAAATTGCTTTTTTTCAAAATTTTCAAATTTTTTCAAAATTTTCATAATTTTTCAAAATTTTCAAACTTTTCGAATTTATTTTTTTAAATTTTTTCAAAATTTAAAAACAAAAATATTTTCGAGGACCAAACATGTAAAAAAAAATTCAATAATGTTTTTTGATGTTGCATGAAATTATTATACGAATTCGAGGACCAAACGTGTAATTTACTAACAAAGAGAGTTAACGATCGTTAATAAAAAACCCTAATCCGCCAAAAATATTTGTTGAGTACCTTTTTATGTAAGAAAAAAAGAATAGTACCTCAATTGAAAATGAACCCTAAGTTTGGTACATTTTTGTGCCATTTGCCCAATAAAATAATGTTTTATGGATGAATGTGATACAAAACTTTCGATGATAACTGAGGAAACAACAAGTATATTATAGGAAGCATTTTTTTTTTTTTTTTTTTAATTAGCTTCCTCAAAAAGTTAATAAAAAAGAATAACTCTTGCCCTTTAGTTAACAAGAATATCTTTTTTATTCGAAACTCTTGCCCATAATCACCGAAACGAAAAACGGAAAAAGTTCATATCTTAAAAAATGTTCTACGTTTTCTCAACAAGCTAATCCGGTAAGAAGGTACGTTTTTTCATTGTTGCTTATTGTCGATCAATTCTAACTTTTTTTAGTGTTTCATCTCCGATAGATAACATAGTTTTCTGACTTTCAATCTTTCAGCCTCGATCATTCACAACATCGATATATTAAAGTTGAAGTCATAAGCTCATTTTCTCCATACGTTAAGGCATATTCTTTACCATCTTTGTATTTTTATGTAAGATATCTTTGTTTTTCACGTTTGTTTTGCTTATCGAATGCCATCAAGTTTTCAAATATAATTAATCAGGTTTGTATTATGGTATTTTCATTCGTTTCTTGATTGGTTACCGTGTCTCTATTCTTTTAGTTTAATCTTTTTTGTTTGTCACTAAGGTGTGAATGGAGGTGAAACCGTTAATAGTTAACGTTTTTAAGGTAAATATTATAGATTATTTGATCGTTTTGTAATCTTTTTCATCTGGAAAAAATTGATACCCATTTGATATAATCAGTTATTTGATTAGTTGTGGAGGGTTATTGTTTTCTCATTTTATTTGATGAAAACAATGAAAAAGATTAAAATTTGTATATGAGCATCATTCACATGAACCCAATGTTTTAGATTATGCAACCATTTGACATTGCCATTTTTACATAGTTAAACACATGCATATGCATGTTTAGATTATGTTAACATCAGTAAGTGCCTAAAGTTTTAACTTAGGTTAACTACATATTTTAGGAATGAATGTCTATCGTCTCTTCAATCATATATACCATCCATTCTTTGCTTGATTGATAATTCAAATTCAATTACGTAAATACATGATGCATGCATGCTTTCTGTCACTCGAGCTTATATAAAGTATATATTGATGCAGAAATATGTTATTCTAACTATTACGTACAGAAAAAGTGTCCCTCCATTTCATATCAATCACTCACCTCTTCTTCATGACGAGATTTGAAGACGATATTCCATGTACATTCCAAAGATATATGCGCTTTTCTATTAACAATTAACAGGTTACGACGAAAAAGATGCATCGTTACTTGGTAGCACTCTCAACATACTCTCCATGCTCATGAACTCGAATAACGAGTAGTCGAGTACAATATATCCCACATAGGTACGTGCATTCCAAGTATATATGTGTGTTCATGTTAACCAATTTTGCTTGATCAAAAGGATAGGAAGAAGAGGATCCTTTGTGAGTGGCAATCGTGAACGTACCGTCAAATGTCGATACTCAGGAACTCGAACTACAAGTACAATATACTTATTAGATATAAAGCAACCTTCGATCCTTCCTTATGCCTTCTATTTTTTTTTTGTTACCTTGAATTAATAAAACTTGATGTTCTTTGATTATTTAGGCATGTTGTTGATCAATCTTTGTTCAATTATCATATAGTTGTCTTTTATATGTGATTTTAATAAAATATTGTAGTTGTTCACATACATTTGATTAAGCGTTTTTCATGATATGCGTCACGGTTTAGTAGTCATTTAATTTGTTCAATTTTTATATAGTAGTATTATTAGTAACAGCCACAACAAAATTTATTGAAGCCAAATGCACGAAATGCACTGTTGGAGACATTCTCATAACATTATTATTGTTTCTTCTCTTTTTTTGCAAGTTTATAAAACTAAGTTGGAATGCTTATGCTATTTTTGTATATGAAGAAGAGGTTTAATTTTAGTTTTATCAAATATCTCAGTGTTGTTAAATCTATTATCTAATTGACATGATCAAATCTACATGCCTAGGAGGCTCCTCATTGTCACCTTTAATTTAATTCTATCACACTCATATGATTCGTGCATCATATCATGTATTTCGGAAAAACTCATGTAGTTGATATATAGCAATTGAAAGGAGACATGCAACAATTAACCTAAAGCTTTTTGGACTTCATCAATAGTTTATAGTTATTAAAATGGAAATTTGGCTATCTTTTACATTAAAAAGTCGTCAAATAATAATGGAAAAAATAACCAACAATACTATAATATGGCATTATGTGACAAGCATCTTAGTATATGCGCCATTGAAAACATAGGCCATCCTTTTATGTGTAACTTTCTTTGAACTGCCAGTGATAAGGTTTTAAAATGTACTTTTTTGAGGGGTCGTTTAAGCCCTTATTTGATCACTTTTGTATCCGTTATTACTTAATATCGTTCCTTTTCACTTTTTAGGTATCTTGAAGGCAAAATGCTGGAATGACACTTATTCGGACGAAAAGGCGTGAATATATGAATAAAATGGCCAAAGTCAAGAATCGAGACACTCAGGCTGCTGGAACTGAAGGGGACGGCGTCAGGTGTTATCTGCGACGCCGTCGGACCAATTTTGTGACGGCTCAGTAGCCAAATTGCTTATTTTCAAGTGACGGCTTCAGGTTTTAAAAGAGTAGGTCGTCGCAACTCAGACGGCCTAGATTTGATCCAGATGACGTCAGAGACTGAAGGGGACGGCGTCACAAGCATAGGGTGACGCCGTCGCAAGAGTAACGTGGCTAAGACGAAACCCTAATGACGGCGACCCGACGGCGTCACAAATCAAAGGGTGACGTCGTCGCATATGTAATCTTATATATAGAATCCTAATTTTTTAGTTTTCAGTGTGTAGTCTTTTGAAGTAAAAACCTAAACCGAACCAAGGCTGTCTTGTACAGTATTTTAGGGTTCCAAACCCCATCTTACATCAAGATAAGTGTTTTACTTCATTAATTCAATTATGTCTTCAATTACTTGTGTGTATGCTTGCATGTTCTCCATGTCCGACAAATTTACTTGTGTGTTTGCTTAGGGAATATGAAACTTAATTATTGAATATTGATTGGTTGTCTCTTATCTTAATTGTTAATGATCTAGTATTGCGATAGGTCATTCGTTGTGTAGTTAATGCTTGATTAATCTTTGTGAACCTTAGCTTATAATACCTAGAGTCATTGTAGGCTAAACCATCCGAAGAGTACCTTAGAGTTGAGTTTATAAATCCTAGAGATTTTGTAGGCGATAACCTTTGGTAGTTTCAAAGAGTTAGAGATAAACGCATACCATACGACCTTAGACACACAACGCGATTAAGAATAAGGACGTGACAATTCAACCATCAATCGGAGATAATTAAGGAGTAATAAAACCTAAGTAGACACATCTTTAAATCATCATACGAGCACACAATAATTAGACATAGACTACATACACCTTAGTTTAGATAATTAGATAAGTAGAAGTAATCGGTAGAAATACCAACCCCCAAATCCAAACCCCGAGATTCGTACCTTTTCATTTCCTAAAAAACATAAAAAGATAAAAAATAATCTCCCTCAACCCCAACCTTAGCGTAGTAAGTTCTCACTAGCATTCCTATTCCCCTAGAGAACGATATCAATTCCCGTGGCTTACCCTAATACTACACTACAACGATTAGGTTCACTGCCTAGGGTGTTGAAAAACTTTCTCGACGAAAAAGAAGTTCCTTTGACCCTGAACTACGCGTGTAGCGTTATCAAGTTTTTGGCGCCGCTGCCGGGGAATAGAATAGCTAGTTAGGAGTCCACCTCGTTTAGGTTTCCTTGCTTGATTCCTATCAAGTAAGCTTTTTTTTTTTTTTTTTTTTTTTTTTTTTTTTTTTTTTTTTTTTCATTTTTAGCTTTCTCATAGTCTATCCCCCTTCTTCGTAACCTTCGTTCGTAACCTCATCACTTTTCATCATGGAAGGTGATAACCAACCACCATTCATCAACCTACCACCAAATGACCCGCCAAGAGGCCGTACTCTTGGTGAATACTCGAGACCAAGCCACCTAGGCTAAAGGAACACCATTGAGCTTCCCGACCAAGCCCAAACTACGGCCTTGCGATCCGACACCATCCGGTTGGTGCAAAACGGATGTGTATTCCATGGACTTCGTTCCGAAGATCCTAATCAGCATCTTAAGGATTTCCTTAAAATTGTCGATTCCATCGACCTCGATGCTACTACTCGGGAGACCACGCGTCTGCGTCTCTTCCAATTCTCTCTACGGGACCAAGCTAGTAATTGGATTGAGCGACTTCCCACCGGCTCCATCTCAAGTTGGGATGATCTCACCTCTCGCTTCCTTGCTCAATTCTTCCCACCGGGGAGAACCACTAAGCTTAGGAATGATATCTTGATGTTCCAACAACGTCAAGGTGAATCTCTCTACGAAGCATGGACTCGATTCAAGGACTTACTCCATAAATTCCCTCATCACGGCATTGATCTTTGGCTCCAAGTCCAACTCTTTTATGATCATGTCAACTTCCCCACCAAGCGATCCATTGACCAAGCGGCCGGTGGAAAACTTAGTGATCTCACCGCGGAAGAATCATGGGGTATAATAGAGGACCTTGCTCTCTATGACAACGAAAGTTGGAATGACCCCCGTGAGTTGCCCAAAACCGTTAAGGCAATCTCCTTGCATCCCGTTGACTCACAACCTTCCGACCGTAGGATGCCCGAGCTTGAAGATCAAGTTAAATTCCTAATGAGCTCCTACGAAAATCCTAAGTCTTCACATCAAGTGAATAAAATCACTCTACCTTGTGAGTTATGTAGTGGTCCTCATGACACTCGTGATTGCACAAGACTCCCCGAACAAGCTTTTGTGGACTACGCCTCCACGCGTACCGACGAAGCGGGAGAGAAGTGGTACACTTTCAAGCCCGAACAAAACAACTTAGGAAACTCTTACAACCCCTCATGGAGAAATCACCCTAACCTTAAGTGGAACCAAAACTCAAGCACACCCCAAAGCTCATCTAGTCCACCTAATAGGTTCAATCCTACAAGCACCGGGAACCCCACTAGTCTTGAGGCAATTGCATCTAGATTCATGTCATCTCAAGAAACTCGATTGACTAAGCTTGAAGTCAATTTTAAGCGACGACAAGGCGAGATGACAAACAAGCTTGATGCCCTCTTAAAAGCCTTTAATGACCGGGAAATTGGAGCACTCCCAAGTGATACTATAAAGAAGCCAAAAGTGAGTTCGATTTCATCGACTTCATGTTCTTGTTCACCATGGGAGAGTGAACATCCATGCCTCTCACACCCAACGGTTCACTCGGTAAATGCTATCAACTAGGGTTCCAAGCAATCCAAAATGAGGTACCAAGGCCCCGCACCATTGGTAGAACCTACTCTTGAGAAACCCATCAACCAAGAACCCAAACCTAAGCTAGGGGAGGAGTACAAGGAACTCCATCAAGAAAAACCGGTTCTTGAAGTCTTAGCTCATGCACCTTATTATAATGCTTTAAAAGAAAAATATGAGTTAGAACTTAAACTTGGAAAAAATGGGTCCGCTTTTGTGCGAAATAATCTACCTAAGAAGTTAGACGATCCCGGGCTATTTACTCTTTCGTGTAGGCTTGGAACTTCCAAACCTCTCGATGCTCTAGCCGACTTAGGATCATGCATCAATCTTGTTCCGTTGTCCCTCCATAGAAGCCTTAACTTAGGTAAGATAGAACCAACGGAAACCATCTTAGGTCTAGCGGACGGTAGTATTGCATATCCGGTAGGGATAATAAAAGACATGGTAGTACACGTAGGAGAATTGACTCTTTTGGCAGATTTCCATATGCTAGACATGAATAAGGATCCGACATGCCCATTGCTTGTAGGAAGAGGATTCTTAGCTACCGCTAGTGCCATCATTGATTGTAAGATATCCAAAATAGTGGTAGGAGAGGGGAGTGCTAGGTCAATTTACGATGTCAAAAAGCATACATACTACAAAGAAGAGGAAATCCCACATGAGATTAGGTTGGATAGAATGCCGTCTAGATATGGACCTTGGTTAGATAAGAACTTCATAGGTCCCCAACGACCTTTTTACTTAGATGAAGCCTTTGCTAGTAAAGCAACTTTCCATGAAAAAGAAATGGCTAGGGACATGGAAGTGAACCCGTTCGAGGACGCCTTAGTATTTAGGAAGATGACCGAGTTCCTAGGAAGCTTGCCCGTCAACCTTGTCATGAATAAGTGGAAAGTTGAGAGTGATAAGGCTAAACATAAATGGGATTGGGATAGACCGCCTAGTGATGGTAATGGAGAGTGGCACATTAGGATAACGATCTATGATCCCGATGGAGAGAAATTTGAAATGGCATACCGAACCAAACGTACTACTAGGAACTTAAATGATAAGTTTGATCCTTATGACATTGTTAAGGATGGGCTTACTTATATCGGTACGTAGGGGCACGACTACGAGTCTAGCTACAAGACTCATAAATAAAGAAAAGCGCTTCGTGGGACGCAACCCATGCTTAATTGTTTGCTTATTTGTGTCATATATCTTTTATTGATTGTTTATTCTCATGTTTAAATTTGTAAAAATGCTTTATTTTGTTTTTAACCTCGTAAAGGTATTTTACATAAGGGATAAGTGTAGGGAGGATTACACACGTTTTCAAAAGAAACGTAAACATGAGAATTTCAATTAATTAAAAGATATACATGTGTGTTTGTTTGAGTCAAATGCTTGTATCGAGTCATAATGGATGTTTTGCAGGAAATTTTCCAGATTCTATAGATGTAAATTTTCCAGAATTTTTTCCAGAAAATCGCATACCAGTTTTTATCAGGATAACCTGACGACGTCAGGATCGCAACCTGACGGCGTCAGGAAGGAGCAAAAACAACTGATTACTTTTTCTCGTTTTCTGAACTACTTATAAATTTTTGGAATTTTCCAGGTCTTAATTTTCCAGAAATTCTGTAAACATCCATTCCACAAGCATTATATCCTAGTTTAGTATATATATTATTACCGCCAATTTTACGCGAAGGTTTCGTTTGTTTTCTTCAAATGTGCAGGTTTAATTTACCAAGAAGAAGATACATAAGATGAGAAGGAGCTTTTAACGCTAACGTTCTTCTTGAAGAAAAATGTAACCACCACTTCACACGGATCCTACCGAGCTAATCAGGGGAGTACTAGTTTCTTTCATCTTTTATTACCTTCTGTTATCATAACTTTGATACTTTCGGGGAACATTGGGGACAATGTTCAGTTTAAGTGTAGGGAGGGAAAATAAAATGGGAACTTTGAAACTATGCTTATCCTTGATTATTTGCTTTGTCCAATGGCATTTGTGTAATAAACCATGAGAAAATGTCGGTTAGGGTAATTTTGGCACCAAATTTAAAAATTTTCATGACATATAGGAGTGGGCCATTAGTCTTAACAAAGCGTCTCATGGATAGGAAGTTATATGACTAGCACAAAAACCTTTTACCACTTAAATTCCACCCAAAATGTGAGGATCGCCCTTAGATTAGTAGGAATTAAAGCATTCATCTTTAATGCTTAGTGTGTGAACCGGTAGTATAATAGATTCTAGAACTTGTTTTGTGATGCATCCCGAGATCGCTAGTAAGACTACACTTGTGTAGTTAGGAATAACTAAATGATAAGAGGCATTATGATAACCTTTGTTTGATACCCGTAATATAATTACTTCTTCTACATCGGTTGAGTAATTCCCCCACACCTTTGCGTTGTACTCATCTTTAGTACACGATACCCCTAGTTAACCCCTCAGAGCCTATCCTTTTCGCGGTTCTCGTGATGTTTTGGTTTTCTGGAATATCAATGAAGAGCATTATTTACACCCTACCCCCAAATGTACACCCAAATCGCCTTAGCCTACCTTGTATGCACTCACTTTTAATGCATTATTGTTATCACACTAAACCCTTAGTTCAATTATCTAGTTGCTTGCATAAGTTGCTAAGTCGAGTCATATCCTTTGTACACAGTTTTGGGACGATTGGGACTCATGGGAAAAGATAAAGTTTATGAAATGACGGGAAGGGAACGTTAAATTCAAATTCCCTTTATTTGCATAATAATGTACTCCAAGTGTTTTTTATCTTTTCAATTCGGGTCATATTAGTGTTAGAGTAATAAAAACTCAAGTGTAGGGATGTGCCTATAAATCCCTATCATTTTGATGTTACCGTAGAGGATGGTAGAGTAAAAGTGTATGAAAAAAAAAATCGATAAAAAATAGAAAAAGAGAAAAAGAAAAAAATAGAGTGTTAAAAAAAAAAAAAAAAACCGGCTACCATCCTATATCTATCTTTAATTTATGTTTGTTTGTTTTAGTTATCGAGAGTCTAGAGTGTCGAGTCTTGGCTTAGCAACGCCATTCTTCGCATGCTTGTAACATAAAGAGTTTTGACTTGCCACCACTAAATAGCCTATCCCACCAAACCCTTTGTTTCCCTACCGTAAGCCTGACTTTACAACCCTTTAAAAGACCTCTTTGATAGTCTTTCCTAGGTGCTTACACCAAAGCGATGGAGGTTTGATCTAGTCTCAAACCTATGGTAATCTATGTACTAGGACCGGTTAATGAGTGTTTATCTTCCATTTCCAGCTTGTTATATTTCATATACACCCGAGAGATGTGAGTATCCAAACACCCCATGTGAGGTGCTAGTATGTAATTTCCGTGCTTGTTATGACTATTGCGGAGCTTATATGTGTTGTGGATTGTTCTAAACCAATGCTTCATGACCCCTAACTTATAAATTAATTGGCTAAAAGCACATTTGCTTGAGGACAAGCAAATACCAAGTGTAGGGATATTTGATAAGGTTTAAAATGTACCTTTTTGAGGGGTCGTTTAAGCCCTTACTTGATCACTTTTGTATCCGTTATTACTTAATATCGTTCCTTTTCACTTTTTAGGTATCTTGAAGGCAAAATGCTGTAATGACACTTATTCGGACGAAAAGGCGCGAATATACGAAGAAAATGACCAAAGTCAAGAATCAAGACACTCAGGCAGCTGAAACTGAAGGGGACGGCGTCAGGTGTTATCTGCGACGCCGTCGGACCACTTTTGTGAAGGCTCAGTAGCCAAATTGCTTATTTTCAAGTGACGGCTTCAGGTTTTAAAAGAGTAGGTCGTCGCAACTCAGACGGCCTAGATTTGATCCAGACGACGTCAGAGACTGAAGGGGACGGCGTCACAAGCATAGGGTGACGCCGTCGCAAGACTAACGTGGCCAAGACGAAACCCTAATGACGGCGACCCGACGGCGTCACAAATCAAAGGGTGACGCTGTCGCATATGTAATCTTATATATAGAATCCGAATTTTTTAGTTTTCAGTGTGTAGTCTTTTGAAGTAAAAACCTAAACCGAACCAAGACTGTCTTGTACAGTATTTTAGGGTTCCAAACCCTATCTTACATCAAGATAAGTGTTTTACTTCATTAATTCAATTATGTCTTCAATTACTTGTGTGTATGCTTGCATGTTCTCCATGTCCGGCAAATTTACTTGTGTGTTTGCTTAGGGAATATGAAACTTAATTATTGAATATTGATTGGTTGTCTCTTATCTTAATTGTTAATGATCTAGTATTGCGATAGGTCATTCGTTGTATAGTTAATGCTTGATTAATCTTTGTGAACCTTAGCTTATAATACCTAGAGTCATTGTAGGCTAAACCATCCGAAGAGTACCTTAGAGTTGAGTTTATAAATCCTAGAGATTTTGTAGGCGATAACCTTTGGTAGTTTCAAAGAGTTAGGGAGAAACGCATACCCTACGACCTTAGACACATAACGCGATTAAGAATAAGGACGTGACAATTCAACCATCAATAGGAGATAATTAAGGAGTAATAAAAACTAAGTAAACACATCTTTAAATCATCATACGAGCACATAATAATTAGACATAGACTACATACACCTTAGTTTAGATAATTAGATAAGTAGAAGTAATCGGTAGAAATACCAACCCCCAAATCCAAAACCCGAGATTCGTACCTTTCCATTTCCTTAAAAACATAAAAAGATAAAAAATAATCTCCCTCAACCTCAACCTTAGCGTAGTAACTTCTCACTAGCATTCCTATTCCCCTAGAGAACGATATCAATTCCCGTGGCTTACCTTAATACTACACTACAACGATTAGGTTCACTGCCTAGGGTGTTGAAAAACTTGCTCGACGAAAAGGAAGTTCCTTTGACCCCGAACGACGCGTGTAGCGTTATCAGCCAGATTTTTTATGAGGTAAAAGGTTTGAGTGATAGGATCAATGGTTGTTTAAGTGATGTGGATGTTAACTAAATAATTATGCTAACAAACTTTTGATGATCCATTAGCTTTGCAAAACGGTTTTTAGTTTTTTTATTTTTTTATTTTTTTTTATTTATTTTTTATCTATTAACCTAATAATGCACAAGCGATAGATAATACATGGTAAGGTTGGAAGCCATGTTGCACAAAAGCAAACAATCCTTTGGTCAGTTTGGTTTTCACATATAACCAACTAAATATAGTTGTATGTCACTTAAAAAATCAAAAAAAAATGAAGATAGTTATTTGCGACGAAGACAACAATCTCACGAATACCACAACAGACGTGGTCTATAAAGAAGCGTCACAAAATCTGTTATTACAGGCAACCAAACTTACACATTCATTTTCGACACATACAATATTATTTTGAGATCAAACTTATTTATTTATAGGGTTCATATAATAATATATCAAATGATTCACATAAACTTCATGTTTTAATTAGTTATCACAGATCAACTCAACGAAAAGTGGATCAATGTGTCTCCGGATTCCTACAACAGAATAAATTCATCAAAGATAAAACTACACAGTGTGCTTATTCAACTTTGTGTCATTTTTGGTTATTTAAATATTTGTTTAATTACACATATGTTCATTTGTACAAACCTTTTTTATTTTTTATTACAAGTCATTTTCCATTTTTGTGACTTCTCTTTTAAATACCCGTGAATTTCACGGGTCTATTAGCTAGTGTATGAATGTATCCTTGATAACAAATGATTCCTGGTCACTGAAAGACTTGATAACGAGAATGATTTTATTGATTTCCTTAATCAATTCTAGACAAACTATAAGCTATATATAGGAGGATACAAAACGTATATTTGGTAATCCTCACAAATCATGCTAACTAATTGATTTGAACTTATCTACTAATGACTAACACAAATGTGGTACTTATCCATACTAACACATTTAACACTCCCTCGCAGTTCGAGCGGCGAAATCGCGAAAGCTCGGACTGGAGTAGTAAACTAGAAAAGAAAACAAAAACAAAACATTAACGTAATAAAAGCATAACTTTAGTCGACTCGTAACAAAACCGTACCAACGGTCGACTTTAATCGACTGGTACCAACGGTTGGCTAAGTCGACTGGTAACAAAACTGTACCAACGGTCAACATTAGAGACTGGTAACAAAGCCGTACAAACAATCGGCTAACAAACAAACAAATATATATATATATATATATATATATATATATATATATATATATATATATATATATATATATATATATATAACAGAAACATGAGAAAACGAAAGTTGGTTCTAAAACTTCAACCCCCAAAGAACTTTTCAAACAAACGGGGCGTGTTTTTCCCTTTTCCCTAGAAAAACATAAATATTCACTTTTTTTTTTTTTTTTTTTTTTTTTTTTTTTTTTTTTTTTTCAAATGATAAGGTTAAGGTTTAAAGGGAGCCCTCCGAACCTCCGGCATTTAACCGGCAGCCGGAGGCGGCGGCGAAAGATTAAAGTGGCGGAAGAATTACGATTGAGGGATCTTAATGGCCTGATACCATGAAAGACTTGATAACGAGAATGATTTTATTGATTTCCTTAATCAATTACAGACAAACTATAAGCTATATCGTGGAGGATACAAAACTTATATTTGGTAATCCTCACAAATCATGCTAACTAATTGATTTGAACTTATATACTAATGACTAACACAAATGTGGTACTTATCCATACTAACACATCTAACATTCTTACATTTTTATCCTACAAAGTGTCCTACTCACAGGATCCTGCCAAGTGGCAGAACTAACGGTTTGGATTCAGAGAAATAGTGGGAAAAAACTATATAACATTGTTGTGTATATAAAAAGATTTGTAAAATGAAATTGTAGAATGTTGTAGCAAAGCTCTAACTGCATGGATCTAACACTTGTGCATATATGTATGAATGTATCCTTGATAACAAATGATTCATGGTCACATGATTTTTTTTCAAGAAAGTAGACATTGATAGTACGTGTTACGCGTTATGACATATCAACGGTTTCATATATTACGAGCAATATAGATATTAGTCCCAAAGAGGCAAAGATGCATGTTTGAGAATTGATGTTTACCTTAATTCAACTCTTTAAAGTTTTCCTGCGAAGTTGCATGTTTGCATGTTTGATAATTATAATTCTGGACGATTCATTTCAGTTAAATCAAACATTGTTTTTTGATTAGACTAATACTAGGCTAGAAGGCAAGGGCGAGCCTCACTCACCTTACACATCAACGTCACGTCAGCTTTCTTTTTTATTTCTCTTCCACTCACTTCCACTCACCTTTATGCGGACAAGGGACTCACCATAGTCACATAGATCGCGGTACGCTCCGGTACGAGAACGAGGATCGGGAACGCAGATCGCCACTACCTAAAATTCGATACGCTGGGGGGGGGGGAGGGTAGGCTCATTCCGGATCGCTTCGGTACGATGTACCATATAACATGGTTTACCCAATATGTAATAATATTAGTTTCCCATATAAATATGAATGACTTTGAAATTGAAAATAATTAAGAAACATATTAATAGAATTTGGGATGTGAAATTAATCATCATTAATGCTTGAAAAGTGTGAAATCAGTTGCTAATACATAGAATCGAGGCGTCTGGAACAAAAAACGTTTCTTGTTTCCTCTTTCCCGCCTATCTGATGGTAGGGCCTGATCCATTCGTATCCTTTATGGGCTAATTCGATCATTTACTAACCTAAACAGTCCCGAATCTAAAAATTACAAAAGATTGCCTAAATTACGACCTCAGCCCCTGCAGTTATATTACCCGATGCCCCCTATACTTTTAAAAAATTTACACCTTGTTTTAAAATTTCATATATATACAATAATACTAGGGGTGATTCTCATTTGACTCATAACAAAAAAACCCTAGCCGCTATCTACCTCTCCTCCCTTGCTCAGCCGCTACTCACCATCACAACTGTAATATATAACTTTTCACATACACATCAAACCATAACACAAGGTGGCGAATAAGATGGAATTCTAGAGAGAGAAAGTTAGAGGTTTAGGGAACTTAGTGAGAGAAAGTGAAAGATATTATTATGAGCTCCAACTCTCTACCTTGGGAGGTAGAGAGTATTTATAGTCTTACACAAATCGCCACACTTTGGGCTGTGGATCAGGCATACAGTGGGTAAAGACCCGTCCGTCCTCCACGGTGTTACTTAACTAAATAACTACTTAACTTAAAAGAACTACGACTACGAGCTTTCTAACGATTACATATACTTGAGGTGACCGACTCTTTAATACTGGGAATTTCTAATTCCTAACAATCTCCCCCTAAGGGAGGTCACCTCAATAATGTACCAAAATTACATAGAATACAAATAAATATAACATTTAACAATTGATCTTGCATTCTTGATGTAGTCCTTTGCTCTTAGGCTCGTAGTCATTGATTCTTCACAATGCATGTTTGGTTATTCCAAGTGGAGGTCTTTTACTGATCCACGTGATGATACGTTTGAGCCATCTTTGGAGATCATCAGCTATCAAAAATCTCTGAGACATCCATTGTGGTGTTGTGACTTTGGGACCGACATGCTCACATTCTGGATCATGATATCTTCTCATCAGAGTAGCGGAAGCATTTGTTGAATCACGATATTGGCAGCAGCGTAGCAGAAGCTTGGTGTGAAAATATCAGAGTCATTGATGCACTAATCATGATTTCTTTTGAGATGAATGTGTTAAGTGAGCATGCGGCTATGGATTGACCGCTTCATTCTGATCAGCTGCAAACGTCGGGCGTACCTGCATACAACAGTTAGCAACAAATCGCACGAAAGTGTCTTTGATCACTTTCGATGAATTGAGGTACACGGCCCACGGTTCCCCGTTGATCAGTACAAGTACTGCCTGTGATCAGGTAGGATTCCTAAGAATCTCCTTGACAGGGTTTCGCAGCTGTTCTAGCTGTTCTCAAACCGGAACATCTCAAAGAAGACAACACGGAGTGAGTGAACCAGCGAATTTTAAGTCCACTGATTGAAGAAAAGAGATTTGAAAAACAATCGTGTATTGCTCAATAGAAATTGTTTTTGCAATACAACGAAGGTTTTATTGAAAATCAATTATCAATCATAAAAATACCTTTTGGTTTGAAAAATGAGTACACAGTCGATGTGCTAAAGAAAAGAGTTTTTAAGCACAAAGACTGGTTTTTCAAAGGTATCCGTCAATCCCTAACCTGAACCAGGATTGATTCAAGAAATTGAATCGCCCCATTGTTTCTGTTCAGTTGTCACATGGTTGATCTATATGATAGATCTCACATGCCACCTACCAGGAGCTTGTTTGATGTTGGCTCCAGAAGGCTTTCCATCTTCATTGTGAATGTGTAAACACATCACTCAGATGTTCTGGCAATACCACAAGGATAATGCGTAGGACTCAAGATATAATCTCTCTTTCCACATTGTGTGAAACAGAGAGTCTTCATTGAAAGTGTCCTAATGAGATTAATTGATGATCTCGTGGCTCTAGACTCAATTTGTGCATATTTGGATCCTATAACGGAGACTAGGGAGAGGGTCTCCTACTTCAATATCAACCATCTCTAAGAGAAAGTCGATAGATAATGTCGGTTCCCCGTGAGAATGAAACAAGTCCTTTTAAGAGGAACTTGAGTGGTTTGGAAAGTTGAAGTGCAGTGCGTCACTGGGTCCATGACGTCTTGTCTTCAATACCGATGTTACCATCAGTAGCATATGAAGTGAACCCGGTTTCTGCCCTAAGGTTGAATTAATGGAGGGCTATTTGTTTTCACCCTATTTTCATTCAATTCTTTTTAATTCTTCAACCCCTTCAGTGCTTACCGAGACTTCATAGCTATTACCTTGTTGGGTTTATTCCAGTACTAGCTCAGTCTTAGTCTGCACTCTTCCCATATCTCACTTTTCTCCTTTTATCATCATACCTAAGGACTTCTACACTAACTAGTGGATTGTCCCTGGGTAGATCCCTCCGGTTCTGGCGGATCATGGGAACCAATACCTAACCTTATCATCCTTATATCACCGTACATAAAGTAAAGTTGGTCGGTCAATTTGGTATTGTTCATCTGCCATTGGATCCAATTGAAAACCATTTGAAAATCAATTCAGATACTTGTGATATATTATCAAAGCATTTTGTACCTGAATTGTTTTTGATATTTTTAGAACGAGAACTCCCCCTCAACATGTGCATCAAGTATTTGAGAAATGTTAAGCACATGGAGGCAAGAGAAAGAATTAACTTCTTTGATTACAATTTTCTAAAAGATATCAACATCACTTCCCTCAACAGATCAAGTGGGTATAACATTTCCAGGAAGGATGAGGTTTCCATGAATTTTGCTCCCCCTCAATATGTGCCTTGAGGTTTGAAAAGAGTTTTGCACATACTAGAGGGAACCTGCACATTGGGATAAATGATCACGTTTCAAATCATAGGTTTAAGATAGGTGCTCCCCCTCAACATGTGCATTGAAAAATTGAAATCGTTTGTCACATGTGGGAGGGACAGCATGTTCATTCATGTGAAACCATTTACCTTAATATCAGTTTAAATCTAATTTAAATCACACATTCTCCCCCGATCACAATTATCAAATCATTTGAGATTTGTGATCTCGTATAGATTTAAATTGATTTTGAAAGCTTTTAGGGAGAATTGTGACTTGATTGTGAAAGCGTTTGAACTGATAAGGATCGGATTTTAAGACTTTAAACTCCATTTATAAAAACATGCATGTATATCTTTTGAAAACAATTTAATGCCAAATAACTTTTTAATTTAATTGAAATCATTCTCCCCCTCAATCAATGACGTAGGTTGTTGATTGAGAGATAGAGATTTTGACAAATAAGTCCTGATGATTATCAAAAATAGAGATTGAGTTATTTTTCAAAGCATTTAGTTTTCAGCAGATAGGAGTTTATAGAAACAGAGCATAGGATTTGAAAACATGGTAAAACATGGCTCTGTTCTTTCTTTAAAACCGGGTTATTGCCTGAAGATGACAATAAACCATTTCTCTTTCTCCCAAATTATTATTATTATTTTTTTTTTTTTTTTTTTTTTTTTTTTTTTTTTTTAAAGAATTCGAACAACATCTAAAGTCCCGTGTCATTCTTTGAATGACAGCACAAAGACCGTAGATATTATCGAACCGGAAAGAAACATGACAAAAATGACAATATTTTTTGAAGATTTTTCGAATTTTTCAGATTTTTATGGATTTTGAAAGTTTTATAATTTTGTATTTTGTTTTTCAAATAAATATTTACAAGAGATAGATGAAGAAAGACCTTTACTCTTCGTCTTCCTCCTGAAGGCGTTTGAGAGTTTCTGGTTGAAGGCTTTTCAAACCAAGACGTGGAAGAATAAACTCAAAACGTTCTCTTGGAAGAGCTTTGGTGAAGATGTCCGCTAACTGATATTCAGACCTCACAAAATATAGTTCCACCACACCTTTTTCCACTTGTTCCCTGATGAAATGATGTCGAATGTCGATATGCTTTGCTCTTGAGTGTTGAACGTTGTTGCATGAGAGAGCAATAGCACTTTTATTATCACAGTACAGAGGGATTTTGTTGAATTCAAAGCCATAGTCAGATAATTGAGATCTCATCCATAAGATTTGAGCACAACAAGATGACATGGCTATGTATTCAGCCTCTGTAGAGGAAATAGAAGTACTCATTTGCTTCTTTGAAGACCAGCTCACAAGCTTATCACCCAAAAACTGAGCACCTCCAGATGTACTTCGACGTGTATCTTGACAACCTGCATGATCAGCATCTGCATAGGCCGTTAGTGACATACCGGTGTCCTTCGGGTACCATAGTCCCATATTGATGGTTCCTTGGAGATACCGAAAGACCCGTTTAACTGCTTCAAGGTGCTTTTTAGTAGGCTTAGCCTGGTATCTCGCACACATGCACACAGAGAACAAGATGTCTGGTCTACTAGCAGTGAGATACATCAGGGATCCAATCATACTCCTATATTTCGTTTGGTCAATCATGATCCCTGAGAGGTCCTCATCTAGTTTGGTTCGGTCAATCATGGGGGTGTCAACAGGGTCACTTGAATCAAATCCAAATTTCTTTAAAATCTCTGTTGCATATTTAGATTGATTTATGAAAATGCCTCCGGGACTTTGAGAAATTTGTAATCCCAAGAAAAATGACATTTGTCCCATCATTGACATTTGAAACTTTGAACTCATTTCATTTGAAAAACGATCACATTCCATTGGGTCAGTCGAGGCAAAGATAATATCATCAACATAAATTTGAACATGAATCAAATGTTTGCCTGACTTCCTGGTGAACAATGTAGGATCAACTGCTCCTTTGATGAATCCGGTTGATAGAAGAAACTTTGACAGTGTATCATACCATGCCCTTGGAGCTTGCTTTAAACCGTAAAGAGCCTTCTTCAAACGATAAACGTGAGTAGGATGCTCTTGGTTCACGAATCCTTCAGGTTGGCTGACGTAGACAACTTCCTTAAGATCTCCGTTCAGAAATGCCGTCTTTACATCCATCTGATATACCACCATGTTCTTACTAGCAGCATTAGCCAAAAAGATTCTGATTGCCTCGATTCGAGCAACTGGAGCAAAAGATTCTTCAAAGTCTATACCCTCCTCTTGACGATATCCTTTAGCAACTAATCGAGCCTTGTTCTTCAACACATCACCATGCTCATCAAGTTTTACTTTGAAGATCCATTTTAGAGCTATAATCATAGCACAGTCTGGAGCAGGTACTAACTCCCATACATCAAGACGATCAAACTCATGAATTTCATCTTGCATAGCATTGAACCAGCTATCTTCATTCATAGCAGTTTTAACATCTTTTGGTTCGATCTTAGATAGTACGGAGTTGAAGAAGCACCATAAGGCATCGGTTGCGAGTTGCTTCCGGGTTGATACAGGACGAGAGGGATTTCCAATGATGTTGTCTAATGGATGATCGTGAGTCCATTTTCTGAGGTGTTCATGTGGCATTTGTTGGGGAACTGAAGTAGCTGAGTCGATGTCTCCTGAAGAAGATGGTTCTAATGATGATTCAGGAGTAGCAAATATGTTTTCAAATGGAGCATCTTCAGGAGTAGCAAAGGGATTAACTTCATCATTGATGCCAGGAACATTTCCATGATGTACATTTGAAGAATGATGATTTGTTGATGAGACTGAAGGATCAGCAGCAGGTGCTTCTTGACTTACAGATGTTGAAACTGATGGATTGACTTCATTCACTGGAATATGAGCATCCTCTGTTGTAGGGATCAGCACCTCATTAGTAGTAGACTCATACAGTTCATCAAACATTGGATCAAACAATTTCTTTACATCATCTTCAGATGGAGGTACATATGGTGTTTCTTGAGAGGAGTTTGGAACAAGGGATGAACCAATAGGACTGTTTTGAAGTGCGGGTCCTGAGCTGGAGTGTCCAGGAGCCATTTGACCGGTCAGCTCATCAAACGTAACGTGAATTGTTTCCATGATATTTCGGGTTCTTTTGTTGTAGATTCGGTATCCCCTTTTGTTTGGTGCATATCCTACAAATACTCCAATGTCAGCTTTAGCTCTAAGTTTGCCCAAGTCTTGACCCTCATTAGTTGGATAGCACAAGGCACCAAACACACGAAGGAAAGATAGATTAGGTTTTCTGTTGTGGACAAGTTCATATGGAGTTTTTCCATGAATGGTGTGAATTAGGGAACGATTTTGTGTGTAGCATGCAGTGGCAATTGCTTCAGCCCAGAGAAACATTGGAACCTTTGAGTAGATCAGCATTGTTCTAGCAACTTCAACAAGAGTACGATTTCGTATTTCAACTACACCGTTCTGTTGAGGGGTTCGTGGAACACTTCTTTGATGGCTGATTCCAATGCTTTCATAGAATTCACTAAGTTGTTTGTTGACAAACTCAGTTCCATTGTCTGTTCTGATAATTCTGACAGTTTTGTTTAGTCTATCCTGCAGCTGTTTGATGAGTTTGATGATGATATCAGGAGTTTCATCCTTTGTCCTTAAGAACTTGACCCAGGTGAATCTAGAATAATCATCAACCACAACTAACACATATTTCTTCCCAAAGATATTCTGCACCCTCATTGGTCCACATAAATCCATATGAATCATATGAAGAACTTCTGTGACAGAGTTAGTAGGTTTGGGTTTATGGGCATACTTCTTGCTTTTTCCCAATTGACATGCTGAACAAAGATGATCCTTTTCATACTTTAGTCTAGGTAAACCTACAACTAAGTCCTTTCTGGAAAGATCGTTGATGGTGCCGAAGTTCAAGTGATTGAGACGACGATGCCATAACCATGACTTTGTCTTTGAAGCCTTTGATAACAAGCAGATTGGTGAAGCTCTCATCATGTCATCGATAGAGATAGTGTAAAGGTTTGAGCCACGAGTTCCTTTCAACAGTTCCTTACCATTAAGATCTCTAACGAAGCAGGTATGTTTTCTGAAGGCTACTTCTAGATCAGAATCACAGAATTGACCAACAGAGAACAGATTATGACCTAAACCTTCCACATAATACACTCTGGAGATGACACTATCACCAACAACATAATCTCCATAACCCATAATAGCACCGAAATGATCATTACCAAATCTAACAGTCCCGATGAATTTGCTCACGAAGTTCATGAGCCGTGACCGGTCTCCAGTCATATGCTTGGAACAGCCTGAGTCCAGGTACCACAGAACGATTTGAACGATCTGCAGTTGAACACAGACAAGAATGGATAACTGGATAATTGGGATCCCCATGCAAGAATGGGTTCCATTTGGTTAGTAGCAACAGTTGGACCACCCACATCAGAAATAGAAGCATTCATATCAGACAGTGAGGTAATGGAATCATTGTGAATAGATGCAATACTAGTGTCTGTATTAACCTTATTTACAGTGTGACCACTTCTTAAGGGAATAGTTCTACCAGTAGGCATCCATTTTCTAGTGGGCATTATCTGATTAGTCTTATGACCAACAGGTATCCAATAAAAGCCTATTCTGCTGAATGTTCTTCCTGTGGGTTTCCATTGTTTTCTAACTCTCTTTTGCTTTTGCCTTTTAGCCTTTTTAGTATGAATTTTAGCATTAACAATATTAACTGGACAATTAACATCATTAGGCAAAGCATTGACCTCACATCCATGATTAGACACAGAATTCAAGCAAACATCAGTACAAGTTTTGCAAATAGTATCAGAATTCGAATTAATTACAGTACGCTTATGGCTAATACTATAATCAACACGATTCGTTTTATTCGATTCAAGCTTAAGGTTCCTAGATTGTTCTTCTACTTTCTTCCAGTGCACATTCTTAGCTTGAGAGGTCCTATCATTCCTTGTATTGTCTTGAGACTTTGACCTGCTCCCTTTAGTGTCACTGATTACTCCTGTAGAGGGAATGGGAACATTAGTTTGTTTTAATACTCTTTGCATCACCTGTTTAGATGTGCTGGGATCTGAACTACATGCAGGTGCACTCAGGTTCACATTTTTAACGCTAGAGGTACTGAGACAAGTACTTCTAGAAGGCACACTTGAGTTCACTTTCCTAGCATTGACAGATCTAGAATCTGAACTACTCAATGGTACACTACTTCTCACATTCAAGCCATTGGGAATCGAGTGCATGTCATGTTTGGCCTTAGGCATCGAGCATGGAATCAAAGGGTTAACTCTCTCACCTAATGTCTTTGGGCATATTGTGATCAAACATTCTAAGATTTCTTGAGATCGTTTGGCATATGAGCATGCATGTCCAATTGCATTATCATGAGGTTTCTCTAGCTTATCCTCTTCAACAATCTCACGCAGGCATTCTAAGCAATCCTTAAGGGATGAGAAATATGTTTGAATGGCAAGTTTGTTGTTCCTTAGGTGAGGGGGGACATATGTCACAGATAAAGCATATTTATTACTAGAGCGAACCTTAGATACAACATTCTCCTCATTGATCATTGGCATTTTCCCTTTTACCTGACTCTTCAGATTCTCGATTTCCTTTTGCAATGAAGTTATTTGTTCGTTGTTTTTGTTACGAGTGACTTTAATTGATTCAAACAACTCATTGAAATGACGTTTAACCTTTTCATTTTCTTCTAGAAAACTTTCGTTTTCCTTTTGTAAAGCATTTACTAGGTTTTGAAGATGAAACGTTTGAGAATTCTGAGAATCTAAAGAAGGAGGCATTTGGGAGCCTGTCATATTGTTCGTTTGGCCCTTTAATTGAGAGATTTGGGCTTTCAACTTTCTGATCGTGTTGCACTGAGCTTGAATCTGTTCATCACGTTTGTTAATTTGAAAAACTGCATCAAACTCTGGAGCATCTGAAGATGTCTTGATATTTGAAGTTTTGACATTTTCTTTGAGATGTTGATATTTTAGTTGTAAATTAAAATACTCAACTTCTAGTTTAGAAAAATGTTTAACCAACGTGTCATGATCATCCAGTTCAATTTTCTCATTTAGTTTAGAATTAGTTTTTTCAAGCTCAATGACACGATCATGGGAAACTTTCAGGGCCACAGATAGTTCATGAAATTTGGAAGCAGTAATAGAGCATTTTGAAGCAGTGAAAAAGACATCTTGAGCAACACATTCAGTAATAAGATTCTCATTTAATGTATGCAGGTTCTTTCTCTCAATCTCATTATATTTTAGTGCACACTCATAGTCATTAATTTCCACTATTATTGCATCAAATTCCTTTTCCATTCCCTTAATATCCGTTTCTATCCCCTTTTTAAGACTCTCAAAGTGATCCTTTAGAAGTTTAAAGAAAGGCATGACCTCAGTTAAATAACATTCTTTCATTTGTTCAAAACCCCTTTCTCCTTCAGTTATACCAGTGGGTGTGATCCTTTTCTTGCAAGTTTTCTCAAAATCAACAAATAGTTGAAATATAACGTATTGGCTAATTAATGTCTTGCTTTTAGTGGCAATCGTTCTAGGTACAAGATGCATTGGTGTATTAGGAGGATACACAGTTGCTCTAGGCATTTTCCGAAGGGGAGGATTTGTTTCTACAATATTTTCAGCTTTCTGCTTATCTAAATCCATTTTCCAGAAGACTTGTTCGGGAGTCAACAATGTCTGAGTCTTAAACTTGTTCAAGGAAATCCAGTTTTCCTTCTTGTAGTCATGGGGAGTGATAATTACTTTCTTCTCTTTGCATTTAGGATCATTTAGTTTCTTATTCATCTTCTCCCTAGTGACTTCATCTAATTTCTTGTCATCCTCAGTGCACTCAATGCAACTAGGTTTTTGTCTAGGTTTAAGAATCTCATTTCCATCATAGATAACACTTTGAGCTGCTTTTGCAATCTTTCCATACTCAGGGTTGGGTTTATCTATAATGGGAACACTATGCTTATCGCTTAGAACTCTATGCTTAGTGATCATGTGAGCAGTCTGAATGGTGTTTCCTTGCATGTACAACTTGTTTTCAAGTTTGTTTTTCAAAGTTTTCAGATTAGAAAAATCTCTCAAGAGCTTTGATTCTTTTGCATTAAATTCTTGCTTAAGCATTTTCACATTTTCTTGAAGTTCTTGTTTTTGCTTAGCAGTTTTAGAAAGTTTTTCTTGCAAAGAATTTAATTCTTGTTTCAATACTTCTTCTCTAAAATTACTTTTTCTAATTACTGTACGCACTTGGTCATCCATTTCCTGCTCACGAGTGGTCAACTCAAATTTAGCGCGTTGTTCATAAATAGCAACACGTTCTTTATAGGCATTTAGTTCAGAAATTATGGAATCATCAGGAGCACATGCAGTGTATTCATCAAAGACATAGTCATTGTTGACTGCAGAAGATGCATCACTTGGTACAACTTCACTTTCACTTTGTTTCACGTATTGATCGTATGGGACAATATTGATATTACCCATATTTTCAACATTTGATTCAATAGTTTCAGTTGGTTGTACTTTGTCATGCATCTGTTGCACATCAGCATCATCGTATAGCTTTAATACCTCAGAGATGAGTTTGTCCTTGGATGGGCCAGCTTGTGGTGAAGAAGAGATCTTGGGAGAAACCATTGGAGAGATGCTAGCCATAAAGATTGTGTGTGCAGTAGGTCCATCATCTACATCAGAGTCGTATGCATCACAGTCAGCAACTTGAAAGGCGTTCTGATGATTGTGACCTATCTCCTGAATAGGCTGCTCATCCACATCTGCATCATAGGTCTTGGCATTACCCTCAGCAAGAAACAGCAATTCCTCTTCATCCAACGCAGCACCATTGTCCTGAGCTTGTGCCAGTAACATCTTATCTCTGAAGTAATCAGCATTCTGTGGACGTTTTGGAGATGTGCAGTTCCTTGCAATGTGTCCCTCACCACCACAGTTATAGCATTTGATCGGCTTAGCTTGACCTTGGTTACCATTCCTTCCTCGATTCTGATTGCCCACATATCCTCTACCAGCACCACCCCTTCCCTGATCATACTGTCTTTCCTGAACTGGTTGCACCACAATCCTTCCATCTTTAACAGTGGCTTGATTATGTGGGTTAGATGCAGTTCTGAGGTTGTTGTTGGTTTGTGGGAGAGAATTCATGTTTTGACTAATGAGTAGAGCTAGTTGATCAATGATGTTACCCACGCGTGCATCAGCATCAGTTTGTTTGAACATAGGATCAGGAATGAGTTTGTGATTACCATTACCCAAGGGTATGACTTGTGATGCTTTGGTTGTGATTCCAATGTTTGAGTAGAAAGCTGTTGAGTCATTAGACGAACTTGTCTCTCCCTGGTTGGTTTTAAACTGATTGAGAATCAATTTTTCAAACATAGCATGTCTCTCATTCTGAAGGAGGAAGGCATAGAGTTGCTCATAGTTTGTATTCTTCAGTCCTTTAGTGAGCTTCACAGCTGTGACAAACTTGTGCCATTCAGGATTCATGTTGTTCACAAACTTTGAGTTGAGCTGAATGTTAGGCATAGTCATTCTGATGTTCCTCATGTCATTCACTAACTTATGAAATCTCACATAGTACTCATAGACACTCTCATCTGGTTTCATCTTGAAGTGCTCAAATTCGTCATAGAGTTGGGATTCTCTGTCTTCCATAGTTAGTTCTGAACCTGAGAGAAGCATCTTAACATTATCCCAAACTGCCTTTGCTTCAGTGTTATGATTGATCAGCTTGTAGATGTCTTTAGGAAGACCTTGAAGAACAATGTTTGAAGCCCTGATATCTGCATCAAATATCTTTTTCTCCTTATCATCAAGCTCATCATACATCTTAGGTCTGTCCATTCCGTAAATAGGAGTACCATCTTCATTAGTATCAAGTATGTCTCTAGTCGTTTCAACTCGATATGGTCCTTCATCAATGGATTTTAGAATATTGACACCATTTTCCTTTCCAAGGCAATACAATCTGATTCGTTGAGCCCAAGAATCGTAGTCAGTTCTGTCAAGCATGGGTGGACGAATATCTGATCCAGCTGCTTGTACATCCTCGGCAACAGTGGAGATGACAGTAGGGACGTTGGTGGACATGTTATCAGATTATACGGGATTTTATAACTCAATGATTAAACCGGGAAATAGATTCTTTCACGGGATTTTACTAAATCAAGAGAAAACCGTAAACAATCACTCAAGTCGCTAGATGATAAAGCTCTAAGTCGCTAGAAACAAATCCACTAAGTCGCTACCAATTAATTCGCTAGACAGCCAAGTCGCTAGAATCCCAAGTCGCTAACAGAAAACCAAGTCGCTAAGTAGTAACTCGCTACGGACCAAGTCGCTAACCAAATTTTGGCAGCAATTCGCTACACAAGTCGCTAGAAACACAAGTCGCTAAAGAGCAACTCGCTACTGACCAAGTCGCTACCACAAGTCGCTACCCGTAGTGGAGATTCCACTACTTGTACTTTAACTCGCTAGATCTAACTCGCTAGATTTAACACTGTAACTCGCTACAATTTAATGAAGCAAGTCGCTATGAAGAAAACTTATCCGTGAACTAACTCGCTACCATGAAAAACCATATAAGCATCACTTTTCAATCCAAAAACAACCCAACCAAGATGATTCAAGCTTACCAAATGAAGACCTAAACACTTTTGATGATTCTAAACACAAAAGTACCAACAAAATTCAAACTTTAACACAAGAAATCAACCAAATGATGCAAAAACCACTAAACTTTTTCAAACTCAAAAACCACCTAAAAACCACTATAAATCCAAAGATGTGCAAGATATGATCTAACCATGGCTCTTGATACCAATTGTAATATATAACTTTTCACATACACATCAAACCATAACACAAGGTGGCGAATAAGATGGAATTCTAGAGAGAGAAAGTTAGAGGTTTAGGGAACTTAGTGAGAGAAAGTGAAAGATATTATTATGAGCTCCAACTCTCTACCTTGGGAGGTAGAGAGTATTTATAGTCTTACACAAATCGCCACACTTTGGGCTGTGGATCAGGCATACAGTGGGTAAAGACCCGTCCGTCCTCCACGGTGTTACTTAACTAAATAACTACTTAACTTAAAAGAACTACGACTACGAGCTTTCTAACGATTACATATACTTGAGGTGACCGACTCTTTAATACTGGGAATTTCTAATTCCTAACAACAACCGCCACCCACCACCACAACGTCTCCACCACCGTGTATTGCCACAGTCACCACCATCACCATTTAAAGACAAGAAGTAAAATGCGTTCCTAAATTCGATTTGAAGCCCGATTGGATCTATTTGACTATCGACATGGAACGACATTGACTACTATTTAAAACATGAATCGATGGGCGAATTGAACGTGATCCAGTGGGCGTTTGGCACGCGTTTCGAACCCGTTTGGGATCGGGCGATCCAGATCGCAAAACGTGGGCCTTTGAGCGATTTCTGTGACTATGTGACTCACTTCCACTCACCTTAACTCACATTTTTTTTAATCTACAAACCAAACGGTCCAAAATATAAGCACACAAATCAAGTAGGTGACTCGCTCACCTTAGTTACTCTTGGGACGCGAGACTCACGCGTGAGTCGAGGGAGTGTGCAAGGAACTCACGACCGAGTGGAGAGTTAAGGTGAGTGCAATGTTTGCCTTGCGGACTAGCCTAATAAGACGACGACACCCAAACCACACTCAATCATGTCACATCAGCGTCAATTCAGATTTCTCTCTCTTAAACCAAATACAAACCAAATACTTTTACTAAGAGGACAACACTCACAACAAAAAATATACACTACAAAATTAAATATAACAAAAAGCACACACACAAACCAAATAATTCTATTCAATTTATTCAGTCCACTTCCTGAACAAACCATTTCATTTTTTTTTATTATTTTTTATTTATTTAGTTTTTTTTTTGGTGTGGGAGTGGGGGGAGTGTTTTGGGGCAGGAGGAGGAATGAGGTGTTTGGGGGAAGGGGCACCGAATGGTTTAGGGTGGACTGACCGGATTGTATGGTCTTATTACATTCATTCTTATGGCTTTGCATTGTGCTGATTTGACTTTGAAATGGTAATGTTGAATGTAATAAGACTACACCAAGACCAAATCACATCAACGTCACTTCAACTTTATCTCTCCTAGACAAAACACTAATAGTCAGAGGACCGCATTCACAACAAAAAACATACTCAACAAAATTAAATTAAATCACAAAACACACACAAAAACCAAACCATTTCATTCGGTTTGGAAGTAGACCAAAAACATTGATTTTGGGGGAGGGGGACGCGTTGGGTTTGGTTAAGGTAGAGGGGGACCGAAGAAAATGGCCTTATTACGTTTAGTCTAAGATTCATAGTCATTCCATTCAAAACATCGAACATGCCATTTTAATATTTTATTATTACAAGGTAGAACGATAATATTGCCGTAATACTTTGCAAAAAAAATGATCCTAACTCGGCAACTTATCCAAGTTTAAGTATATTAATTTCAATAAACTTATACTAATTTGATCGAAATTCAAATATTGTTTTTATTATGCAAAGCATTCTCATGAGAAAAAGACAGTGCGTTTGGTTAAGAGGTATGGGAATAAGGGAATGATAAGGACTATGATTGTACATGTTTGGTTGAAATATATGGGTTTCAAGTTATGAACTCATTACTTAATAAATTCCATACTCCATACCACTCATAAGAGGTTGGTTTAGATCTATTTCATGTAATCATTATACATATCTTGGTTTTTGCCTATTTTTTTGGTTTTTTTCGGTTGAACCACTGAACTGCCCAAACCACTTCAGCTTTTTTTCCCAATTAAACAGGCCGGTTCAATCGGGATTTCAAAACACCGGGTGTGTAACCCATATTTTGTCCCACATTTTCTTAACATATACAAATACCATATATTCTCCTCCATCTTTTATACACATCTAGTGCTGGCTTAAGGGTAAATTAACTAAAGCTAAGGCTTTAGGAACTTGTGACAATCCGTAACATTTCAAAATCTATTTTATACCACATCATATCCATTTTTAAATTTTTATTAAATGTGAGTATGTTTGGATTTATTTGGTTTGGAAACGAGAGGTTATCTCGTAAAATGAGAGGTTATCTCGGGAAATATGAGAATTTAGCACAACGCTTTTCGGCACGAGTCTAGACCTAATATACGTTTAATAATCGATTGTGACGTTTTGAGCAAAAATAATCAAGTAAATAGTAATTTTTATCGGAAAATTTATTTTAAAAATATTGACGCAAGTTTCGTGGTCTCACGATGATTTTTAATAGCTGAAATGAGCCCGAGAAACATTTTGATTAAAGTTACACTATGAACCGTTCGCTGGTTTTATTAAACGCACCTTTACTATTTGAATTTGAAAAAATCAGTCCCTCTAGTAACTTAAAAACCCTACAACACACACACACACACACACTTTCATTTCCATCCCTAAACCTAATTTTGGTCTCTCCCCCTACTTCACAGTCGCCGACAACCTTAAGCTGCCACCACCACCAGCGCTCCACCACCACTCTCACCATCATTTCCACCTCACTTTGAAGAAGACCCACGTGTTTGAAGGTGTTTTAACCGTGTTTCATCTTGTTGCCGGCTCTCCTTTTCATTTCTTTTTCATCTCGTTCGTGTGGTAAGTGTGTAAACGAATCGTTTAAAAATTTTTATCTTATTTTCTTGGAGATAAAACATCAAAACGGGTTGTTTATAAAGTTTTGGTTGTGGACAAATCTTGTAAAAATGTTGCAAATTGTTTTGAAAGTAAAAAAAACATATACAAACATGTTTAAGGCATTTTTGCAAATCGTTGGTTTTCAAAACAATGTCAAAGAAATAAAATAGAGCGAGGTATCGTTCTTTTTGGTGTTATCGTGTGTGTCGTGAAGCAATAAGCTCTCACGAGCTTATTTCTAAGCTATTTTGTATGTACGTTGTGTTAGTTCATGCGCAAATTCCTCCCTCTCGTTTGTGGTGTTGCTGCCATCGTTTTTGTTGTTTTGTTGGGCCTCGACCCAAGAACAGAAGCCTCATAGTGTTAATAGTCCATTTGGTTCGTTATTGAATTAATAGGAGGAGTGCGAATGGGCTTAACAGCCCATTAAGATGGATGTCCGTTTAATGTGATGTTGGACTAGTAACTTTTGGTCTGAATGGTTTATGGAGCGGGTTATAAAGTTTTGTTCCGTGTGGTTATAGTTTTAATCATGGTGATAATATTGTTACTTGATAATAGAGTAGAGAAACGATTTGATCTCGGACGTAATGTTTTGAGCCATGTCGTGTGCTAACCGAGACTTTGTAGTCTCGGCGTAGCCTCGACTCACCTAAAGAGGACTTGTTTTATATCTTGGACTATGGATTGTTATTACTTGTAGGATACTAGAAATCATAACATCCTTAAATACTTATGATATTAGTCGAATGTTTAGAGAGAGAAAGAATGGGAGTTCACTTCTATAGAGAGAAAGTAATGTGTATTAGGTTAGACCAAATGAAGCTCTAACCCTTTCACTTGGGGTGAAAGGGTATTTATAGTACTTACAAAAATGCCCCTAAACGGGCTATGGAGCGGGCAACAGTGGGTAAAGACCCGACCCGTCTCCATGGATGATACGATATCTAAACTATTACTAATAAGACTACGACCTAACTAATGCTAGATGATATTTGGGGTGACCGAGTCTTTAATATGGATTTTCATATTCCTAACAATCTCCCTCTAAGATATGTCACCCCGTGTAGGATCATTATTTATGTTGTTTGATGATTCGGGTGGTCTAGGATGATGGAAGAACATGTTAGCCATTTTAGAGAGAGAAAGAGTAGAGAGGGTGTTTTCTCGAGTGAGAAAGTAAAAGAGAAAAAGAAAGTTTAGATTGAAAAGCACCATCCCTTCCCTTAGTGGGAAGGGGTATTTATACTACATACTACACACCTCCTTCGGGCTGTGGATCAGGCATACATTGGGTAAAGACCCGTCCGTCATCCACGGTGTTGCTAAACTAACTAACTAACTAACTAACTAACTAATAAATAACGTAATGTCTACGAGCTAACATATGCTAGACTATAGTTGGGGTGACCGAATCTTCAACATGGATTTTCTAAATCCCAACAATCTCCCACTAAGGGAGGTCACCCCATGAATTATATTTTGAATCCTAGCATTCTATCTTTAACTTCATGCTTGAGCTCGTAGACTTCAATTCTTCAATTTCCGCAATCTTTGTGCTTTAGCAATGATTCTTCAAGGTCCGCATACTTTGTACTTTCAGTGGAGGTCTTTAACTGATCCACGAGTTGGTGATCCTTGAGCTTTCTTTGAGATCATTAGCCACAGCAAATCTCTGGATCACCCATTGTTGTATCGCCTTCATGTGATGTTGTGACTTTTGGACCGACATGCTCACACTTTCTGGATCATGACATCTTTTTATCAGAGTAGCGGAAGCATTGTTGTATGTCTTTGATTGTCATGATTTTCTTCAGTTAAGAGTGTGTGTTGTGGGCATGCGGTTATGAATTGACTTATCAATATCGATCAGCTGCAACCGTCAAATATTCCTGCAAACAACAATTAGCACTAAAACACACGAAAGTGTCTTTGTTCACTTTTGTTGAATAGGGTTGCAAGAACCATGGTTCCCCATTGATCAGTATAAATACTGCATGTGATCAGGTAGAATTCCTAGTAATCTCCTTGACAGGGTTTCGCAGCTTGATCAAGCCGTTCTCAAACCGGAGCGTCCCAAAGTAGAAAACACAGAGTGAGTGAACCAGCGAATTGAGATTCACTGATTGATGATAAATTGATTTGAAAAACAATCGCGTATTACTTAAGAGAAAGATTTTTGCAATACGACGAAGGTTTTATGAGAAAGATCAATTTTCAATCATAAATACATTTTGTATTTGAAAAATGAATATACAGTCGATGTGCTAGAGAAAAGAGTAGATTTGCACATCGAAAGGTTTTTCAAAAGTATTCGTCAATTCATTTCCTGGACCAAGGTTGATTCAAGAGTGATTCGCCCCATCGTTTCTATCCAGTTGTCACAAGCTTGATATTTTGGAAAGATCTCACATGTCACCCACCAAGAGCTTGTTTGATGTTGGCTCTAGAAGGATTTCCATCTTCATCGTGAATACTTTACATATCACTCTGATGTTCTGGCAATACCACGAGGATAATGCGTAGGACTCTCAGTTATATATTCTCACTTTCCACATTGTGTGAAACAACAAGTCTTCAATAATTGTGTGTCCTAGTGAGATTTATTGATGATCTCTTGGCTCTAGACTCAATAGTGCATTTTGGTTTCCTATTAAGAGACTATGGAGAGGGTCTCCTTCTTCAATATCAACCATCTTTAAGAGAAATTCGATAGATTATGTAGGTTCCCCGTGAGAATAAAACAAGTCCTTTTAAGAGAACTTGAGTGGCTTGGGAAGTTTAGTGCAGTGCGTCACTGGGTCCATGACGTCTTGTCTTCAATATCGGCGTTACCTTAGTAACCACCAGCAGCATATGTATTGAACCCGGTTTCTGCCCTAAGGTTGAATTATTGGAGGGCTATTTATTTTCACCCTTTCACTTTTTATTTCTTTTTCATTCTTGAACCCCTTTAGTCCTTACCGAGACTTCATTACTAGAACCTTGTTTGGTTTATTCCAGTTCTAGCTCTAGCTCTATCTCAGTCGACACTCTTCCCTTATTCTCACTTTTCTCCTTTTTTCATCATACCTAAGGACTTCTACACTATCTAGTGAATTGTCCCCGGGTAGATCCCTCTGGTTCTGGCGGGATCGTGGGAACGAATACTTAACCTTAACATCCTTATATCTTCAATGCATAAAGTAAATGGTCGGTCTTGTGGTATAGTTATTTCCTCCTTGAAACCAATTGAAAAATCTTTAAGAAAATAAATCAAGGTACTGGTGATAAAATATCAAAGTATTTTGTACCTTAGTTATTTTTGATGTTTTAGAAATGCTCCCCCTCAACATGTGCTATGTGATTTTGAAATTGTTTAGCACATGGAGGAAATAGGACTTTGAAGTTTTTCCTTGATCATAATTTCCATGGAAAAAGCCTTTTGATTTTTTGGTAAATGCTCCCCCTCAATATGTGCGTTGGTTGTTTGAAATCATTTAACACATAGAGGAAGGAGGTCTTTGAAGTACTTCCACGATCACACTTGACATAGAGAAACCATTTCAAAATCAATCAAGGTACTTATGTTAAAACATAGAAATCTTTGTACCTTGATAGTTTATTTTCTTTTGAAATGCTCCCCCTCAATATGTGCATCCATTGATGAAAACGTTTAGCACATATTAGAGAGAACCTGCATTTTGAATCAAAACAATCACCTTTTATCAGATTATTTTATATTAAATCACATTCTCTCCCCCGATCAAAAATATCAAACCCTTTGAGATTTTGGATCCCAAGAGATTTAAATAGGTTTTAGAAAACATGGGAGACAATGTGCATGATTTAAATGCTCTTCTGGTTTTCGGATAAATTATCCCCCTCAACATGTGCATCTAGTATTTGAATCCCCCTCAACATGTGCATCTAGTATTTGAAATCATTTGACACATGGAGGAAGGAGTGCTTTTGAAACAATCACCATTTAAACAGATTTGAGATTTAAATCACGATCTCTCCCCCGATCAAAAATTTCAAACCTTTTGAGATTTGTGATCCCAATTGATTTAAATCATTTAGAAACTTTTGGGGAAAGACGTGGCTAGATTTTGAAATTGACTGATAAGGACCAATTATTTGACATTAAAGATTGTTAGTGTCAGGTATGATAATTTTAAAAAATCTTTAGGTAAAATAAAAAATTTCATTTTGAAAGATCTTTGAGTTTAAAAATATCATACCCTGACATAACATTAAATCTTTAGATCACCACTTCATATCGTCAAACGGACTCGTTTGAAGAAATATCATTTGAAAATATTTAATTTGAAATCACTCTCCCCCTCAACCGATGACGGTAGTCATTGATTGAGTGACTTAAGTTTTGTCAAAATGAAGTCCGGTTGATTTTCAAAATTTTGAGTCCGATTTATTTTCAAACAATATTTTTCTACCATGAGAAATATAAACATGGTTCCATCCACTACTTGTCCTGCACAAAGATATGTTAAATGGTTGAAAAACAGAAGATGCTTCAGTTGTTGCTGTAAGGATGGAAGAAACCATCTGCTGATGCAGTGAGACCTCTGAAGTTGTGTATATCATGCAAAACATCCATAGAGATCTGATTAAGTTCGGTTTCTTCATTTGTCGACCCAAGATATAGTTGCCACTTTCTTTTCTTCTTTTGTGGAAGCAGGGGCAGGAACGTTATCATAAATCATGTTATCTGCACATGTTAGTCAACACAGATAGACAGATATATGGTGGTCGACAACACCCAAACAACAATCGACTAATAAAAGTCAATCCAACATAGAAAATCATTCAAACAATTCATATAAAGGCATGAGGATTATGTTTCTCCCATCAAACTCAAATCATCTAAACCTAACAATCATATCCTAGGCTCCTAGCCTTTCAAAGTTGGCAAACACCTTTTTCAGTTAAATATATAGAAAGATTAAACAAGCACGTTAGATGATATAAATTTGAAAGCATTCTCCCCCTTAATCAATGAATCATTTTATGAAAAGTTTTTAAAATGCTGAAGTCATTGATTGAGTTTGCAAATTTATGAAATGTCCAAGTCTGATTGATTTTCAAGCAACTCATTTTCCACCAATTTTGAAAAACAAATATTTTTCTGAAGAATTTCTTAGAAAGAAAAACATTTGTGTAGGAACAACCGTCTTTTTGTCGACGTGCTTTCCTCATTTTGTTTTTGGATAAATGCTCGATAATTATGAAAATTGGTTTAGCGCAGCACTTTCCTTTTTGAAACGCGGGTTGCATATCTGAAATAATAGCAAACCATTGATTAAGCGCGGGTTACAGGCTGAAATAACTGCAAGCCATAGTTTGAGACATGTTTTGAAAAATATTTACACCTTCTGCTCGAACTTCATCTAAAGTCCCGTGCCATTATTGAATGACATTTCTATGACCGTAGATGTTATCGATACCAGAAGACATGTCTTGAGAAAACAATATTTTTGGTATTTTCAAATTTTATGATTTTTTTGGATTTTTGTTGATTTTATATTTTTCTATTTTGTTTTGTTGGTTTTATATTTTTGTATTTTGGTTTTTGAAAAATATATACAAAGAAGATGATATAGTTTAAGAGGATGATGATATGAGTACCGAGATAAGGATATCGAACAACACGTTGTAGAAGATAGAATTCATCATCTCTTAAACTTTCACCACCAAAGATTTCGAGGCTCTTGAATCGTCGTCAGAACATGAACCTTCTGAAAGTTGAGACTTTGGTAGCTTCCCCCCAAACCGAAAATCTTCTTGTTGAGCAGATTTAAAGCTCTCTTTCAAGCTTGCCTTAGCCAGGTGCACAGAGGAACACACCATATCATTGATCTTGCTGCTCATTTTAAGAATGATCATCGAGATTCTCCGTTCGGGGTATCATCAAATAGAATAGCAACGTATCATCCCATGCATGAATAACTCTTCTCATATTTCTTTCCACTGAATTCTGAAGCGATGCATACCAAAAGGTGTTAAGATACCACTTCCCCCAAGTAGTTGAATTGATGCAATCAGTCTCATTGAATACAGCTCAAGAACCCGAATACACATATAACCAAAGAAAGAATAACCTGATAACACCGAAGTAGCAGATTGAATCACTGATCATCTCTGCGGATATCAACTCCGGAATAAATGATTAAGTCCGATCACGTGAATCTGCTGAACGTCCCCGATGTACACATTTCTCTCCCTGATGATAGTGTATGAAGCTCAAGAACCCGAAGTACCCAATTGCCCAAAGAAAGAATAACCGATAACATTGAAGTAGCAGGTTGATCATTGATTATCTCTGCGGATGTCAACTCCGGAATAAGTGATTAAGCTTGATCATGTGAAAAAGCTATGCATCCCCAATGTGCACATTTCTCTCCCCTGATGATTGTGATATCATCGAAATCATCACACACTTGTGTACCTCTTTTATTATCAGAAAATGTCTATTACATCTCTTCCCCCACGTAGTTGGAATAAGAACACTAAAAGCCATGAGTCACACACTGAGTTTCTCTGCAGTTTTGACATTTGTCTTCCCGGAATAACTTCAATCAAGTAGAAGTATTAATTTCGTCACATGTACTCGATGTGCTTTAAAAGCCATGAGTCAAACACTGAGTTTCTCTGCGGTTATGACATTTGTCTTCCCGGAATAACTTCAATCAGGTAGAAGTATTAAGTTCATCACGTGTACTCGATGTGCTTTTAGATGAATGTCTCCTTCCCCCTTGTTGGTTTTGATACTTCAGAATCAGCAACACATTGTAAGCCCATATACTAGAAACCTTTTGAGAAGAACACTTGAAATCTTGTGAGAATCAACTTGCTGAATAATAATGTGAGCAAATCTAATTAGGGATTAAATCAGACTTTTCACTCTCCTCCAATTAGTGCTCTCCCCTTAAAACTGACAATCTTTCTGATGAATGCCCGTAATATGAAGAAGTCTTTTGATAGTTAAATGCAACTCGTCTTTAGTCTTCTAACACGCAGCAGAAAATATAGAATAGACTGTAAACTCAACCTTCTTCAAGATTATCCGTTTGGAGAATAGAAAGTCAACATCTTCATCTCACCAAATGCATTCCAATTAACTTAAATATTGCAGATCCCCTTAACTAAAATCCCTCACATCAAACAAGAACAGAAAGATGTTCATCTAGGAAATCGGCCCCGCAACGAACACCTTAAATGGTAACATCAAACTAACAATCTTTCACATCAAACAAGAACAGAAAGATCTTCGGAATCATCATGATGATGTGTACGTGAAACATCAACTGGAAGCACTTAATCATTAATCATATCAGCCTGTGAGAAGATGTCAACCAACGGCTCTGAGAAGAAACTCCATGTGAAGGTGACCCAATAAGAAGAAGCTCGGTTCTTACATGAGTTTGGAGCCGTATGACCATTTATTCTCAGATGTCAATCAACATGCAGTATTTTCACACTTCTCCCCCTCAAGAATTGCATACGAAGTTGCCATTCTTGATTAAATAAGTGAAATCATCACGATGTGATTTATTGACCCTTCTCCCCCATAAAAGTTGCAAATGACGTCGCCATTGCCAATTTTGATTGAATAAGTAAAATAAGAATACAATCAATGGTAAATAGATCCATTTGATGACTGAGCGTGCATGTAAAAAGCATGAAGCTTGTTGACGAGAATGGTCATAATCAAGAAGATTTCCCTTCTTTCGAAGATAAAGCGCATTGAAGCGTATAATTTTATTTTCTTTAAGGAACGAGGTTTGAACTGAAGTATTCAAACGTCATAAAAAAGAAGATTTCTCTTCTTCTGAAAATAAAGCGCACTGAAGCGTACACTTTTCTTTTCTTTAGGGAATGAGGTTTGAACTGAAGTATTCAAACGTCATCTCTCTCTTTTCTACTTTTCTTAACTAACTTGTTACCAACCCCATTATCATTTAGTCGGCTCTTAGTTGTGACTACTGATGGAGAAAAACCCAATATGATGAATTTGAAACTGAAGTAAAATAACCCAAACTTGTGACTTAAACTTGCACAAATGTGTGACTAAGAGCGGTGTAGAGAGTTCATGCAACTTTGAATCCTTAAGTACTCTATACTCTTCACCCAACCAACCATCAAGTATAAGACATACATCACCTCTTGAGAATCCACAACTTCGTGTGACACTGAGCACTACAACGTAACTCCTTAAAGTGATAGTTATTTGTGGTAGTAAGAAGGAAGAATTACTAAAAAATAACTAGATTTCCAAGTCTTAGTCATTGAAAATGTTAAAAGCTCGAACAAGGATCTCGAAGAATCTTCATCCAACCGTCCCCGATATCTTCAGATACTAAGTACACTCACCCTTGAAATTTCACTTCAACCTCAAATAGATAATACTGAATTAACGCCGTCGTCACATCTCATGGTTTAAATGCCCAGATCTAGCCTCTTTTGATTTTTTCAATGAACTTTGATAATGATTTTATCCCGACCTCAGTCAAAAGTACATAACCCCGTAAAACTTAATGATAACCAAACTACCATGAAGAATATCCAAACAATCATCCAGGACATAAAGTACACTCTTCATCCCTTCTTCGAATTTGAAACCGTATCACCAGTATCAGATAAGATCTAGAAATACAATTTCCTTTCTCCAGGATGGTTCCATCATCACGGAATTTTACAATTCTTTGGTTTAAACTGAGAAATAGTCTCTTTCGCGGGATTTTACAAAACCCAGAATCAACTGAGAGATAGATCCGGAAATGCACTTTTCATTCTCCATAATGGTTTCATTGTCACGGGATTTTACAAATATATGATTTAAACTGAGAAATAGATTATTTCGCGGGATTTTACAAAACCAAGACTAAACCGTAAACAATGAGAGATTGAATGTGTGATGACGGATTTGGTTATGGTGAATATCAGTTTTAGAGGAACATGCAATGGATCATTAGCAATTCTTCTCCTATATGTAGAATACTTCACAAACCATACTAAGTAAAGTAGTGTAAACTACTTCCCCATGGAGGTTGACCTTATAACATCAAAGTACACGTTTCTCCCCCATGATGGTTTTGAACTTTCGGAAGCATCATTGACGTGTATGACAATTTATACGAGTTGTTCTTATCATAAGCAAATGTCTATCATGAATTCCATTGAAGATTCTTGAAAGATTTTGCTTAGACTGTGAAGTATTATTGACATTCTGTAACGTAGAATAACCAATGAGAATTGCTGATCACATCTCAACCTTTAAAGACTTTTAGCTAGCATATCATTCACGTATTCTATCGGTAATTATTGTGACCACATGGCGAAGTAAACCCGATATACCAAACTTGAACATGAAGTAGAATTCCCCAGATTTGTTACTTAATCTTGTACTATCCTTATGAAAAAGAACGGTGTACCCAATGTACAAGACCTCTTGACGAATCCTCAATAGTGTGAGTCACCAAAAGTGATAGCTACTTTGTGGGTTAAGAGAAGAATTACAAAATTAACTAGATAGCCAAGTCTTCATCACACTCAATAAACGCCCAAACAAGTCATCTTCGCGGAAGGGAAGAAAGAAAGAAGACGAAAATAAGTACACGCGCCCGAAAAACCTCACTTCAAATCCAAATAAGAAAATACCGAACACAAACAACCCCGTAGTCAACCTAGTTCCAATAAAAATTCAAGCCGTGAAATAGTATCCTCCGTGAAAGTGTTTACACCAAAGTACCACTCTTTTGCCAAGAAATATACCAAAATAAGCCGTGACACTTGATGACCAAAATATAAATCTTCCGATATTTAACAAGTTGTATCCAATCCTTTTTTGAAGAAAATCTCGGATATCAATTGTTATTATCAAAATTTTATGTATCAAATAAAGTCGGATAACTATTTTTTTGATAAAACATTTAAGCTTATGTATTTCTGCAGTCCATGAAGCCCACGAGTAGATTCAATCATCCAAAGCCCACAACCAATCCTTTGAGAGGCCCAATTAAACTCCACACAAATCCGAAGTCCAAGTCTAATTCATCATACCGGATCTACCCATAACACTTAAGACCGTTCCAACATATCAATTAATTTCTCAAAGTAGGCCCAAGTCCAATCCAACTCGCAGCCTAAGTGATATAACATATCTCAAACCTCACCATCAAAATGCATCATAAATACAACTCGCATAATTACAATTCGCAAATCTCAAATCTCAACATAACAAATCTCATAACATAACAAATCTCATTATTAAAACTCGTCAAATCGCAAAACTCATTATCAAACCGCATCATCAAATTACCACTCGCAGTCCATATCATATAGTCCGTTGTCCAACCTATAAAAGTCAGCCCAAAATCTAATTTAATACAAGGCCTAAAGTCCAATATCTCCCGGTTCTCAGCCCACAATAAAAAATAAGCACCCGATCCAAAATCCCAAAATCATATCCAACTACTCTCAACCCTAAATATTCGGGTATATAAAAACACCCACTACTCTTATTTCAACCCTAATACTCATACCAAACCCTAATCTTCTCACATCTGCCCCCAAATCTACTTTCCACCATAAAACTCGCACCTCAAAATTATTCTCAAATCAACAAACCTTTGATCTAATCTTATTATCCTCTTTGATCTCGCCACAACGATGGCTTGAGGTATGGAGATGGCTTAGAGATCTAACCAAAGGACTTTAGGTAGGTTCATTATCTTTGTATTGTTTTGAGTTAACGAACGTGAGAATCAAATGAAAACCAAATGGTTTTTGTTTGATCTTAAACTGTTCGAACATATAAATGAGGCCATGCTTCAAAATAGATCAATGATGATATGTATTCAAGCTTTGAAAAAATCTTTAAGAGATTTGTAACAAAGTTGAATAAAACAAAGGTTGTGTTCTTTTAGTGAGATGAAAGATCTATGATGTATTGTTTTTTACTCACGAATATTTGTGACAAGTTGAAACTAGAGATAACTCACTGAGATCTTTAATCGATTGCTTTAATTTTCAGTTGGAGTTGTTTAAACTAGATATGTGATGATTTCATTTGGGTTGATTGGATCTTAAAAAGCTTGAGAAATCTTTTCACCCATGAACAAAGGAATCTGAGATCATGTGTATGTATTCATTTGTCGTGTATTGTTGTATTTGATAACGAGGGTTTCAAAATGGTTTTCAAAAACTGAAATTGACCCTTGATCAGTGATGAGAATCTTTTTCTTTTTACTCAAATCGATGAGTAAACCCAGAAATGGACTGAGATCTTTAATATCTGTTGTGACTTGTATTTATTCTTTAAACGAACTAAGACAAATATGTCATTACAGATTTGTAATGAATCTTTTTGTATGTTTGAATAGAAAGAGAAGTTAAGCTTCAATAAAGATCAGTGATGATTTATTTATTTCGTATGGATGGGTTTTGGAAAGGTTTGATATTTCGTTTAATGCCTGAAAGAATAATCTGAGATCTATGATACGCTTACACAGCGCGTTCGGGGTCAAAGGAACTTCCTTTTCGTCGAGCAAGTTTTTCAACACCCTAGGCAGTGAACCTAATCGTTGTAGTGTAGTATTAGGGTAAGCCACGGGAATTGATATCGTTCTCTAGGGGAATAGGAATGCTAGTGAGAAGTTACTACGCTAAGGTTGGGGTTGAGGAAGATTATTTTTTATCTTTTTATGTTTTTAGAAAAGGAAAAATACGAATCTCGGGGTTTGGATTTGGGGGGTTGGTATTTCTACCGATTACTCTACTATTATCTAATTATCTAAACTAAGGTGGTGGTAGTCTATGTCTAATTATTGTGTGCTCGTATGATAGTTTAAAGATGTGTTTACTTAGGTTTTATTACTCTTTAATTATCTCCTATTGGTGGTTGAATTGTCACGTCCTTATTCCTAATTGCGTTGTGTGTCTAAAGTTGTAGGGTATGCGTTTCTCCCTAACTCTTTGAAGTTACCAAAGGGTCTCGTCTACAAAACCCACTAGGGATGATGAACTCTAACTCTAAGGCCTCTTTGGATAGTTTAGCTTACAACAACTCAAAGTGCTATAACCTAAGGTTCACAAAGATTAATTAAGCATTAAGTACACAACGAATGACCTATCGCATTACTAGATCATTAATCAACTAAGATAAGAAACAACCAATCAATATTCAATAATTAAGTTTCATATTCCCTAAGCAAACACACAAGTAAATTAGCCGGACATTGAGAACATGCAAGCATACACACAAATAATTGAAGACATAATTAAATTAACGAAGTAAACAACTTATCTTGGTGTAAGATAGGGTTTAGAACCCTAAAATACGACCATGGTTCGGTTTAGGTTTTACTCTAAAAGTTTACCCAAAAGACTACTCTCTAAAACTGAAAAATTCGGATTCTATATATAAGATTACATGTGTGACGGCGTCACCTTATGATTTGTGACGCCGTCGTGTCGCCGTCATTAGGGTTTCGTCTTGGCCAAGTTAATCTTGCGACGGCGTCACCTTATGCTTGTGACGCCGTCCTCTTTAGCTTCTGACGCCGTCTGGATTGAATCTAGGCCGTCTGAGTTGCGACGGCCTACTCTTTTAAAGCCCGACGCCGTCCTCCAAAAACTAGCAATTTCTCTTCTGAGCCGTCACAAATTCCTCCGACGGCGTCGCAGATTAAGCAGTGACGCCGTCCCCTTGAAATTTAGCAGCTTGAGTGTCTCAATTCTTGACTTTGGCCCTTTTCTTCATATATCCGCGCCTTTTCGTCCAAATAAGTGCCATTACAGCAGTTTGCCTTCAAGAGACCTAAAAAGTGAAAAGGAACAATATTAAGCAATAACGGATACAAAAGTGATCAAATAAGGGCTTAAACGACCCCTCAAAAAGGTACATTTTAAAACCTTATCAAATATCCCTACACTTGGTATTTGCTTGTCCTCAAGCAAATGTGCTTTTAGCCAATTAATTTATAAGTTAGGGGTCATGAAACATTGGTTTAAAACAGTCCACAACACATATAAGCCCCGCAAAAGTCATAACAAGCACGGAAATTACATACTAGAACCTCACATGGGGTGTTTGGATACTCACATCTCTCGGGTGTATATGAAATATAGCAAATTGGAAATGGAAGATAAACACTCATTAACCGGTCCTAGTACATAGATTACCATAGGCTTGAGAATAGATCAAACCTCCATTGCTTTGGCGTAAGCACCTAGGAAAGACTATCAAAAAGGTCTTTAAAGGGTTGTAACGTTAGGCTTACGGTAGGAAACAAAGGGTTTGGTGGGATAGGCTATTTAGTGGTGGCAAGTAAAAAATCTCTATGTTAAATGCATACGAAGAATGGCGTTGCTAAACCAAGACTCGACACTCTAAACTCTAGATAACTGAAATAAACAAACATAAATTTAAAGATAGATGTAGGATGGTAGCCCGTTTTTTTTTTACACTCTATTTTTTTTCTTTTTCTCTTTTTCTATTTTTTTATCAATTTTTTTTTTCATACACTTTTACTCTACCATCCTCTACGATAACATCAAAATAATAGGGATTTATAGCACATCCCTACACTTGAGTTTTTATTACTCTAACACTAATATGACCCGAATTGAAAAGATCAAAACACTTGGAGTACGTTATTACGCAGATAAGGGAATTGGCGTTCCCTTTAAGTCATTTAAAACTTTAACTTTTCCCATGAGTCCCAATCATCCCAAAACTGTGTACAAAAGATATGACTCAACTTAGCAACTCATGCAAGCAACTAGATAATTGAACTAAGGGTTTTGGGTGATAACAATAATGCACTAAAAGTGAGTGCATACAAGGTAGGCTAAGGCGATTTGGGTGTATATTTGGGGGTGGGGTGTAAACAATGCTCTTCATTGATATTCCGGAAAACCGAAACATCACGAGAACCGCGAAAAGGATAGGCTCTGAGGGGTTAACTAGGGGTATCGTGTACTAAAGATGAGTACAACGCAAAGGGTGTGGGGGAATTACTCAACCGATGTGGAAGAAGTAATTATATTACGGGTATCAAACAAGGGTTATCCTAATGCCTCTTATCATTTAGTTATTCCTAACTACACAAGTGTAGTCTTACTAGCGATCTCGGAATGCATCACAAAACAAGTTCTAGAATCTAATATACTACCGGTTCACACTCTAAGCATTGAAGATGAATGCTTCAATTCCTACTAATCTAAGGGCGATCCTCACATTTTTGGTGGAATTTAAGTGGTAAAGGGTTTTGTGCTAGTCATATAACTTCCTATCCGTGAGACGCTTTTGTTAAGACTAATGGCCCACTCCTATATGTCATGAAAAATTTTAAATTTGGTGCCAAAATTACCCTAACCGACATTTTCTCATGGTTTATTACGCAAATGCAATTAGACAAAGCAAATAATCAAGGATAAGCATAGTTTCAAAGTTCCCGTTTTATTTTCCCTCCCTACACTTAAACTGAACATTGTCCCCAATGTTCCCCGAAAGTATCAAAGTTATGATAAAAGAAGGTAATCAAAGAAACTAATACTCCCCTGATTAGCTCGGTAGGATCCGTGTGTGAAGTAGTGGTTAAATCCTTTCCAAGAAGAATGTATGCGTGAAAAGCTCCTTCCAACTTTATGTATCTTCTTCTTGATAAACAAAACCTGCACACTTGAAGAAAACAAACGAAACCTTCGCGTAAAATCGGCGGTAATAATATATAAGACTCGATTTAAACTAGGATATAATGCTTGTGGAATGGATGTTTACAGAATTTCTAAGAAAATTAAGACTTGGAAAATTCCAAAAATTTATAAGAAGCTCATAAAACGAGAAAAAGTAATCTGATGTTTTTACTCCTTCCTGACGCCGTCAGGTTATCCTGACAAAAACTAGTCTGCGATTTTCTGGAAAAATCTTTGAAAATTTACATCTTTAGAATCTGGAAAAATTTCTGCAAAACATCCATTATGACTCGATACAAGCATTTGACTCGAACAAACACGCAAATATATCTTTTAATTAATTGTTATTCTCATGTTCACGTTTCTTATGAAAACGTGTGTAATCCTCCCTACACTTATCATTTATGTAAAATACCTTTATATGCAATTAAGACGAGGTTAAAAACAAAATAAAGCATTTTTACAAATTTAAACATGAGAATAAACAATCAATAAAAGATATATGACACTAACAAGCAAACAATTAAGCATGGGTTGCCTCCCACGAAGCGCTTTTCTTTATTTAAGAGTCTTGTAGCTAGACTCATAGTCGTGTTCCTACGTTTTCCTTCTCTTAGAGGCCTATTCAATTATCTCAACTCTATTTTCATCACGAATGTATTCAGGGCCCAACTCTAGACAAGCAGTATAGCGAATCTTGTCTTCCCAATCAACTTCAAAGGCCGGAATGTTGTCTACATCTAGATCATCAATACCCTCAAACTTCTTATTTTTGTAGGGCATTATATATTTAACACATTCGGTCTCATTTGAGAATTTGACTATCCCTTCCTCTTGATCATAAACCATCTTAGATTCCTCAATAAATGGTCTCCCAAGTATCACATCTCCTAAGACTCCATCAATAATGCCCTTAACATTCTCTAGGATCATGAAATCACACCTATATGTGAAGTTTCCTATGAAGACATGCAATCCTTTAACCCTCCCGACATAGTTACTCACCTTCCTAGGGTAAAAGGGGTCCCTCACAGGTCCTAAGTTTTCACTCATGATCCAATTGTAGTAGAGTCTAGACATTATATTCATGGGTGCTTTATAATCTATGTAAGTGTGATCCCTATATAAGTACCCAATCATGCACGGTATTTTAATATTTTTAGGGTCACCACTTTTTAGGCATGGTTCGAAAGGTGGTCGCGGGAAGTTAACTACATTATAGTGATAAGCGGTCTCCTTCCCATTAGGGTATGAATCGAAATACTCCCTAAGTTCCTCTTCCTCCTTACTTCCATCCATAATTTCCAAAACCTTATAATCACCTTCCACAATTTCATCTTCCGAATCACTCGAGGTGGAATCACTATCTAAGGTACTAGTGGATTCCTCAAGGGCTTTCTCAAGTGCACTTTCAATTATCCTATTAAGTTTCTTAAGCTCTCCAATTTCACTAACAATGCGAGCTCGGAGTTGGTTGGCAAAAGTAGGATCGAGTGGTGGGTGTTTATTTGATGGGGAGTTGTTGCTTGGTGGTTTATCACCTTCCATGATGAAAAGTGATGGGATTACGAACAAAGGTCACGAAGAAGGGGGATAGACTAAAAGGAAGCTAAAAATGAGAAAAAAAAATTTACTTGATAGGAATCAAGCAAAGAAACCTAAACGAGGTGGACTACTAACTAGCTATTCTATTCCGCGGCAGCGGCGCCAAAAACTTGATACGCTTACACAGCGCGTTCGGGGTCAAAGGAACTTCTTTTTCGTCGAGCAAGTTTTTCAACACCCTAGGCAGTGAACCTAATCGTTGTAGTGTAGTATTAGGGTAAGCCACGCGAATTGATATCGTTCTCTAGGGGAATAGGAATGCTAGTGAGAAGTTACTACGCTAAGGTTGGGGTTGAGGAAGATTATTTTTTATCTTTTTATGTTTTTTAGAAAAGGAAAAATACGAATCTCGGGGTTTGGATTTGGGGGGTTGGTATTTCTACCAATTACTCTACTATTATCTAATTATCTAAACTAAGGTGGTGGTAGTCTATGTCTAATTATTGTGTGCTCGTATGATAGTTTAAAGATGTGTTTACTTAGGTTTTATTACTCCTTAATTATCTCCTATTGGTGGTTGAATTGTCACGTCCTTATTCCTAATTGCGTTGTATGTCTAAAGTTGTAGGGTATGCGTTTCTCCCTAACTCTTTGAAGTTACCAAAGGGTCTCGTCTACAAAACCCACTAGGGATGATAAACTCTAACTCTAAGGCCTTTTTGGATAGTTTAGCTTACAACAACTCAAAGTGCTATAACCTAAGGTTCACAAAGATTAATCAAGCATTAAGTACACAACGAATGACCTATCGCATTACTAGATCATTAATCAACTAAGATAAGAAACAACCAATCAATATTCAATAATTAAGTTTCATATTCCCTAAGCAAACACACAAGTAAATTAGCCGGACATGGAGAACATGCAAGCATACACACAAATAATTGAAGACATAATTAAATTAATAAAGTAAACAACTTATCTTGGTGTAAGATATTGTTTAGAACCCTAAAATACGACCTTGGTTCGGTTTAGGTTTTACTCCAAAAGTTTACCCAAAAGACTACTCTCTAAAACTGAAAAATTCGGATTCTATATATAAGATTACATGTGTGACGGTGTCACCTTATGATTTGTGACGCCGTCGTGTCGCCGTCATTAGGGTTTCGTCTTGGCCAAGTTAATCTTGCGACGGCATCACCTTATGCTTGTGACGCCATCCTCTTTAGCTTCTGACGCCGTCTGGATTGAATCTAGGCCGTCTGAGTTGCGACGGCCTACTCTTTTAAAGCCCGACGCCGTCCTCCAAAAACTAGCAATTTCTCTTCTGAGCCGCCACAAATTCCTCTGACGGCGTCGCAGATTAAGCAGTGACGCCGTCCCCTTGAAATTTAGCAGCTTGAGTGTCTCGATTCTTGACTTTGGCCATTTTCTTCATATATCCGCGCCTTTTCGTCCAAATAAGTGCCATTACTGCAGTTTGCCTTCAAGAGACCTAAAAAGTGAAAAGGAACGATATTAAGCAATAACGGATACAAAAGTGATCAAATAAGGGCTTAAACGACCCCTCAAAAAGGTACATTTTAAAACCTTATCAATCTATAAATTGTTCTTTATGCTTTTGATTTCAGATTTAATTATAGTCTGAGATGTTAGTTTGATGTTGTGATGACGATTGAGGTATACTTAGGATTAGATAATGGAGATCGTGAGTCTTTATGTTAGATAGCTGTTGATGGGGTTTTGGTATACGAGGGTTTTGAATTATGATGAAGAGTTTTGATCAGTTTAGTTTGATGAGTGATGAATACTCTGGTCTTGTCCTACTTTCTTCTTCTCTTTTTTCAGTCAAAACTCAACAGATTAGGGTCAAAACGCATTTTTCAAACATCAACTTTTCTTCAATCCGCAACCTGCAACCTGCAACTTTTCATCGAACTGCAGTAGTTCTTTCCGTTTTTCAAGTCGCAGTGTTTTTAGTGTCAAACCGCAGTTGACCCAACTCACATTAGACCCAAAACGCAGTCCTTTCTTTTACCAAAACGCAAAGTTCGATTACAAACTGCATACCCATCAAATCTCAGTACCCTGTAACACTCAAACCGCATCAGTAAACCGTAGTTGACTTATGAGTCAAAACGTATAAGTACCCAAAAAACCAGATCTAAACAGATTCATAGGTCAAACCGCACTGATGAATGTCCACGTTCAGCTCAAACCGCAGTGAAGAACAACTTCAAAACTCATTCACGAACTGCTTACAAACCGCAGTCTTAAAACCCAGAAAACTGTAAAGACCATCAGAAACTTAAAAACTGCTTTAAAAACATATTTAGTACCAGTAAACACGACTTAAAACCACTTCAAAACTGTTTAAAACTTGTTAAAACCCAGTTATACCATGTTCAGTTTTAAAACCTCTAATGAAACTGTTAAACGACTTATGAAACGATATCAAACTTAAAACCAATAATCATGACCAAAACTGTGAACACTCTTAAAAATAGTTTCAACAACAGCTTCAAACAATATCAAGACTGCATCAACACACATCAATAAGACCACAACAAAAGAGAGTACAAAACTATTAACAAACCGCATCATAGAATCGCCTCACAAAAACATGAATCGGACCATATGAATCAATACAAACAACAAAGTCTTGGCTCTGATACCAATTGTAGGATCATTATTTATGTTGTTTAATGATTCGGGTGGTCTAGGATGATGGAAGAACATGTTAGCCATTTTAGAGAGAGAAAGAGTAGAGAGGGTGTTTTCTAGAGAGAGAAAGTTCAAGAGAAAAAGAAAGGTTAGATTGAAAAGCACCACCCCTTCCCTTAGTGGGAAGGGGTATTTATACTACATACTACACGCCCTCCTTCGGGCTGTAGATCAGGCATACATTGGGTAAAGACCCGTCCGTCCTCCACGGTGTTGCTAAACTAACTAACTAACTAATAAATAATGTAATGTCTACGAGCTAACATATGCTAGACTATAGTTGGGGTGACCGACTCTTCAACATGGATTTTCTAAATGTCAACCTCGAAAAATACAATTTGAATTCTAGCATTCTATTACACGACTTTAATTTCCTAGCTCGTAGTCATGGATTTTCTAAATATCAACCTCGGAAAATACAATTTGAATTCTAGCATTCTATTACACGACTTTAATTTCCTAGCTCGTAGTCTTTGATTTTTTAAAGTCCGCAATCTTTGTACTTTCAGTAGTGATCTTTGAATGTTCCTTTGGCTTGGGTGATCTTTGAGATTTCTTCGAGATCATCAGCCACCGTAAATCTCTAAATCATCCTTTGTTGTATCGCCTCCATGTGATGTTGTGACTTTCGGACCGACATGCTCACACTTTTTTGGATCATGATATTTTGTATCAGAGTTGTAGAAGCAGTGTTGTACGTCTTTCAATTATCATGATTTCTTTGATTGTGAGTGTGAAGTGTGAGCATGTGGTTATGAATTGACATCTCATTGACCATCAGCTGCAACCGTCGAGGATTCCTGCAAACAACAGTTAGCAATAAACATACGAAAGTATCTTTGTTCACTTTCGTTGAATAGGGTAACAAGAACCACAGTTCCCCATTGATCAGTATAAATACTGTCTGTGATTAGGTAGGATTTCGAAGAATCTTCTTGACAGGGTTTCGCAGATGTACTAGCCGTTCTCAAACCAGAGCATCTACAAGTAGACAGCACGGAGGGAGTGAGCCAACGAATTAGGATTCACTAATTAATGAGAAATTGAATTGAAAAACAGTTGCGTATTGCTGAATAAAGAGATTTTGCAATACGACGAAAGCTTTATGAGCAAATTCAAGTTTCAATCATAAATAATTTTGTTTGAAAATTTGTACGCATTCGATGTGCTTGAAAACAGTTGTTGAGCATATCGAAGGGTTTTCCAAAAGCATCCGTCAATTCATTTGCTGGAATAAGGTTGATTCAAATGCGAATCGCCCCATCGTTGTTTTCTAGTTATCACAAGTTTAATCCATGAAGGATCTCACATGTCACCCACCAAGAGGTTGTTTGATGTTGGCTCTAGAAGGATTTTCATCTTCATTGTGAATACTATATGTATTACTCGAATGTTCTGGCAATAACACAAGGATAACGCGTAGGACTCTTGATGCATATTTTCTTACTTTTCACAGTGTATTAAACAGTAAGCATATTGAAAGTGTGTCCTAATGAGATTTATGGATGATCTCTTGGCTCTAGACTCAATAGTGCGCTTTGGTTTTCCTATGCGGAGACTAGGGAGGGGTCTCCTACTTCAATAACAACCATCTCTAAGAGATAAGTCGATAGATTACACCGGTTCCCCGTGAGAATGAAACAAGTCCTTTTAAGAGAACTTGAATGGCAGGAAAGTTTAGTGCAGTGCGTCACTGGGTCCATGACGTCTTGTCTTCAATACCGGCGATACCTTGGTAACCACCAGTAGCATATGAATTAAACCCGGTTTCTGCCCTAAGGTTGAATATTTGGAGGGTTTTTTTTTTTTACCCTTTCTCTTTATATTTCTTTTTCATTCTTCAAACCCTTCCGCACTTACCGAGACTTCATCGCTAGAACCTTGTTGGGTTTGTTCCAGTACTAGCTCCATCTCAGTCGGCACTCTTCCCTTATTCTCACTTTTCTCATTTTTTTAATCATACCTAAGGACTTCTACACTAACTAGTGGATTGTCCCTGGGTAGATCCCTCCGGCTCTGGCGGGATCGTATGAACGAATATCTAACCTTACCATCCTTATAACTCTAATAAAGTAAATGCAAGGTTAGTCATGTGGTACTGTTCTCTCCGTCTTAAAACCAATTGAAAATCAATCAAGGTACTTGTGATAAAATATCAAAGTATTTATACCTTAACTGTTTTTTATCTTTCAGAAATGCTCCCCCTCAACATGTGCATTGGTATTTATAATTTTTTAGCACATGGAGGGAGGAGTGCCTAGTTGAGTCTTAAATAAACACACATGTTTTATCATATTTAATATTTAAATCACATTCTCTCCCCCGATCAAAAATTTCAAACCTTTTAAGATTTGTAATCTCAATTGATTTAAATAAGTTAGAAAATTTGGGAGAAAAAGTGATCGGATTTAATATATTCTGATAAAGAAACATTATGATGCTTGCCTCAATCTGTGAAGGAGAATGTTAGTGTCTGGTATGATAAATTTGAAAGATTTTTGAATATTAAAAAAAAAATCCTACACAGACACGTAACAGCAAATATTTATTCACTACTTGTAATGTACAAAGAGAAAGAGACTCGTTTAATGATATGAAATTTGAATAAATGAACATCTGAAATCACTCTCCCCCTCAATCATTGACCTGTCTTCTATTAAAAGAGTTGTAGTCATTGATTGAGTGACAAATTTTATGAAAAATTTAAGTCCGATTAATTGTAAAAAAATTTAAGTCCGATTGATTTTCAAAGAACACATTACCACCAAATGAAACACAAATACTCTCCTGAAGAATCATAGACGTAAAAATATTTGTATAGGAACAGACGTCTTTTTGGCGACGTGCTTTCCTCATTTTGAAGAGCGTTTTGCATATCTGAAATAATAGCAAGCCATGTAGGCATGTTTTTAAAACAAATTTTGAACTTCTGTTCGAACTTCATTTAAGGACCCGTGTCATTATTGAATGACATTTCTAGGAACGTAAATGTTATCGATACAAGAAGACATGCCTTGAAAACTATTTTTGGTATTTTCTATTTTTTTGAATTTTATGGTTTTTGAAGGTTTTATATTTTTCTATTTTTCTTTTTGGTTTTAAATATGTACAAGTGATACATGAAGCAACTCATTACTCCTCATTCTCTTCCTGAAGATGTTTGAGTGTTTTTGGCTTCAGACTCTTCATACCAAGTCGCCGGAGAATAAATTGAAACCGTTCTCTTGGAAGAGCTTTATTGAAGATATCCGCTAGCTGGTACTTAATCCTTATGAATTAAAGTTCAACCACATCGTTCTCAACTCGTCGCTTGATGAAGTGATGTAGGATATCGATGTGCTTTGATCTAGAGTGTTGGACATTGTTGCAGCAAAGAACTATGGCACTTTGTTGTCACAGTATAGAGGAATCTTGTTGTATGCAAAGCCACAGTCCGAGAGTTGGGATCTCATCCATAAGATTTGAGCACAACATGCAGACATGGAAATGTATTCTGCCTCTGTGGAAGATATGGATGTACTCATTTGCTTCATTGAATACCAGCTCACTAGTTTATCTCCTAGAAATTGAGAACCTCCCGACGTACTTCGACGTGTATCTTGACACCCTGCATGGTCAGCATCTGCATATGCTGTTAGCGCCATGGCAGTCTCCTTCGGATACCAGAGTCCCATATTAATGGTTCCTTGGAGATACCGAAAGACCCGCTTTACCACTTCAAGATGCTTTTTGGTAGGCTTAGCTTGATACCGAGCACACATACATATAGCGAATAGAAGATCTGGTATACTGGCAGTGAGATACATCAGGGATCCAATCATACTACGGAACTTAGTTTGATCAACCGGGATCCCAGAGAGGTCCTCATCCAGTTTTGTTCCCTCCACCATGGCAGATACGGTGCCAGGAACAAACATGACCGGGTGCACGAAATGTTTTTTGACCGTAATATAATAGAGTTTAAGATGCTAACTAAATAAGACTAAAAACACTAAATCAAAAAAATCCATAGGTGTCACGGGGTACCCAAAGGACCCCCTGGCTCCGTCCCCGACCATGGGAGTGTCAACAGGGTCACTATAATCAAATCCATATTTCTTTAAAGTTTCATTAGCATATTTAGATTGATTTATAAAAATGCCTCCGGGACTTTGAGAAATTTGTAATCCTAAGAAAAACGACATTTTTCCCATCATAGACATTTGGAATTTAGAACTCATCTCATTTGAAAAATGGTCACATTCCAAAGGAACGGTTGAGGCAAAAATGATATCATCTACATAAATTTGAACATGAAGCAAATGTTTGCCTGTTTTTCGAGTGAATAACGTAGGATCAACAACACCTTTGTAGAATCCGTTTGCCAGAAGGAACTTTGACAAAGTGTCGTACCATGCTCTAGGTGCCTGCTTTAAGCTGTAAAGAGCCTTTTTCAGACGATAAACTTGTGTAGGATGATCGGGATCCACAAATCCTTCTGGTTGACTGACATAGACTACTCTTTCAGCTCGCCGTTTAGAAAAGCAGTCTTCACATCCATTTGGTAGACTATCATGTTCTTGCTAGCAGCATTAGCGAGAAAGATTTTGATAGCCTCTATTCGAGCAACCGGTGCGAATGATTCCTTGCAGTCTATGCCCTCCTCTTGACGATATCCCTTAGCAACAAGTCGTGCCTTATTTTTCAGAACGTCACCATGCTCATCAAGTTTCACCTTATAGATCCACTTAAGAGCAATAATCATTTCACAGTCTAGAGGTGGTACTAATTCACATACTTCAAGTCGGTCAAACTTGTTAATTTCTTCTTGCATTGCATTCAACCAACAATCTTCAGCAATAGCGGTCTTGAAATTTTTGGTTTCAACTTTGGACAATACAGAATTATAAAAGCACCACAAGGCATCGGTGTCAAGTTGTTTTCGTGTGGATACCGGACGAGAAGGATTCCTAATACTGTTATCAATCGGATGATCAATGGTCCATTTTCTGAGATGTTCATGTGGTTGAGGGTAAGAAACTTAAGTAGTTGTGTTAAGATACCCTTAAGAAGATGCCTCAGAAGGGGATTCAGGAGCAAATATCTTCTTGAACGGAGCATCTTCAAGAGGATAAAAAAGATTCACTTCTAAAGAATTGCCTACTGTAGTGCTTTGATGTACATAAGGAGATTGAATATTTGATGATGGTGGTGAATTACTTGCAGAGGAAGCATCTTGATCTATTGAAGTATATACAGATGGACAATTAGAATTGTGTAGAACAGGAGCTGCGACAGCCGATGATGTCAGAGTATCACCAGTTGATGGCTCAAAATATTCATCAAATATCGGATCAAACAAGATCTTCAAATCTTCATCTGAAGGGGGTACATAAGGAACTACAGGAGTGGGATATTGTAAAAGACCTGAACTAATTGGTCCAGGAGTCAAAAAATTTGGTGTGGATCCTGAACTGGTGTGTCTAGGAGCCAGTTGCTCTGTCAGGTCATCGAATGTCACGTGAATGATTTCCATAATTTTTCAGGTTCTTCTGTTGTAGATTCGGTATCCCTTACGATCTGGTGCATACCCAACGAAGAATCCAATGTCTGCTTTAGCCTTTAACTTTCCAAGAGCTTCACTGTCAATTGTAGGATATCATAGAGCACCAAACACACGTAGAAAAGAAAGATCCGGTTTCTTGTTATGTATCAGCTCATATGGAGTTTTGTTGTGAAGAGTATGAATCAAGGATTGGTTTTGGGTGTAACAAGAAGTAGCGATAGCTTTCGCCAAAGAAACATTGGAGCCTTAGAGAATATCAGCATGGTTCGTGCAGCTTCCACAAGAGTACGATTTTGTCTTTCAACAACTCCGTTCTGCTGAGGAGTACGTGTATTGCTCTTCTGTTGAATGATGCCAATACTCTCATAAAATTGAATGAGTTGTTTGTTCACAAACTCAGTTCCATTATCTGTGCGGATGATTCTGACGGTTTTGTTGAGTCAGAATTGTAATTGTTTGATCACTTTGATGATAACCTCTGGAGTCTCGTCCTTGGTTCTCAAAAACTTCACCGATGTAAACTGAGAATATTCGTCGACAACTACAAGAACATATTTCTTCCCATATATACTTTTCACTCTCATTGGTCCGCATAGATCCATGTGAAGGGTGTGAAGAACTTCCATAATGGTGATGACAGTTTTGGGTTTGTAAACATACTTTTTACTTTCGCCCAGTTGGAAAGCCGAACAAAGATGATCTTTTTCAAATTTTAATCTAGGTAGACCTCACACAACGTCCTTGCAAGCAAGATCGTTAATGGTACCAAAGTTCAAGTGATTTAACCGACTGTGCCATAACCAAGATTTGTTCTTTGAGGCTTTAGACAACAACCAAATAGGAGAGGACCGCATCATGTCTTCAATAGAGATGGTGTATAGATTAGTGCCACGAGAGCCGTTAAGAAGATCAGCACCATCCAATTCTATATTGAAGCATGTGTGTCTGAAAGCTACTTTGATATTGGAATCACTAAATTGACCAACAGAGAACAAATTGTGACCAAATCCTTCCACGTAGTACACCCTGGAAATTACGCTGTCACCAAAAACATAATCTCCGTAACCCACAATTGCCCTAAAATGTTTGTTCCCAAATCTAACTATCCCGATAAACTTATTCATGAAATTCTTAAGCCATGAGCGATCTCCGGTCATATGTTTTGAGCAGCCTGAATCCAAATACCAAAGGAAGATTTGTACGACCTCGGAGATGACTGATGCATTGGAGGGACCAAATGTTTGACGTGAGGAGACCATTGAAGATATGTTTTCCATGAAGATGGTTTGAGCAGTGGTTTCATCATCAACATCTGAGTCAAAGGCATCACAATCACTTACTTAAAAGATGTTGGGATCACTTTGTGCCATATCATAAACCGGGTGGTCATCAACATCAACATCAAACGTGTTCGTCCCTTTTCCAACAAGAAACAATAAAATCTTCTTCATCCAACGCAACACCATTCTCTTGAGCTAGAATCAAAAGCATCTTATCCTTAAAGTAATTTGAATTATGTGGACGCTTTGGATGAATGAAGTTTCTTGAAATGTGTCCTACATCACCACAGTTGTAGCACTTGATTTGCTTTACTTGTCCTGGAATAGCATTCCTACCTCTGTTCTATGCACCACCATTACCAGCCGCACCATTGCCCCGAGCAAAGTTTCTTTGGTCATAATTTGTTGCCATTGAACATTCTGAACCACAAACCTTCCATCCTCCATAGTTGCTTGATTATGTGGATTTGATAAAGTTCGAAGTTGGTTGTTGGTTTGAGGGCGTGTTGCTCTGAATTGTTGAGCAAGTAATGCGTCTTGGTTGGAGAGATTTTCGAACAACTTATTAGTTGGAGTGTATCCTGAATCAGGTTAAAGTGTCTGATTCTGTGAAGAGGATGGGTACTGATAGACTTGAGTTTGTGATGATTGGGTGAACGACTGAACATTCGAAACAAGTGAAAGTGGATCATTTGTTGTTGTTGGATTGAGCCTTTCCATAATCAGACGATCATAGGCAGCATGCTTTTGATGTTGTTGTAGGTATGCATACAACTATTCATAGTTTGTGTGTAATACCTGAATTTCTAAAATTCACAAAAAGACCAAAATACCCTTATGATCAAAAGTAAGAATAATTAAATAAACAGAATACCAAATGAGCTATGTAAATTCAGAAAACTTATAAGAAATATCACATATGATCCAAATAAATTTTGAATGACTTTGTAAAGTTAATTTTATAGATTATAATTTTCTAAAATCATTTATGTATTTTATATAATTAGCCGTGTATAATTATAGTTTTATAAAAGAATTTAATTAATAAAAGCCCAATATAAATTTATATTATTAAGAGTACATTTATTTTAAGTCCAATACATTATAAAGCCCACAAGAAAAATAGTAAATCATATATATATACAAAATTCGGTTCCTAATAATCCCTAATATCCGATAACCCTAAAACCGACTCTTAAAACCCTACAAAATTCGATTTCCAGTTTCCAAGGCCTGAAGCTATTTTTCTTGGACGAGTTTGAAGGTGAAGAACGTGTTAAAAATATAGTTCGAAGCTCTAAGGTGCTGTTTCGATTGTGGTTAGTTTTTAGGTCAATTAGGGTTTCGGCGAGTGGAACTTTTGGTTTCTTTTGTTCTAACGACCAAAGCTCATCAAGGGTATGTTTCTAATGTTACTTCCAGTCCTACAAGTCATATAGAACAAGTAAAAATTAGCCATGCATGTTTAATAAGTTGTATGGAATTATTTGGAATTAAAACCCTAAAAGCGTATAAAAATAACGAATGAGCGTATAATAATTTTTAAGACCATGAATTGATTTTTCCAGAAGCTCTTATAGGTTATACAACCTGAATAAAATACATTATTGTGAATTCGAAGCTTGTGTAAATTGTCTTGGGTTTTTCTTGTTCGATAACGCATAAAAAAGGAAAGAATTATAAAGGGACGATTAGGGTTTGCATGAACTAGGGTTTTCTTGTTATCATTAAGGGTAATAAATGCAGTAGTAATGATGAATTAATGATGGGTTAAACTTAGGTTTAGGGTTTGTACTTGAATTATGTATATTCGGTTCTTAATAAAAGTTTTAGGTTGGTTTTGTAAATTATGAAACTTAAGGGTTATTTTTGTAAACAGTAAAATACATGTACTAAACGTATAAAATAAGTGTGGGGGTTAAACGTGTAATTTTGGATACTTAGAGGGCCATTTGAATTGTTATTAGAATAAAAAGGGTACGTTTTGTAAATTCTAAAACCTTTGGGCTAAAATAGTAAAATCTGATAATATAAGGTTAGATCGTGAAATTATAGATGTCAAGGGTGTAATTTGTAATTCTGAGTAATTATGGGTTCGACGAGTGTGAGTTGATTTTTGTAGAGACATGCGTGAGTTTTGAGATAACTTCGGTTTGTTATCATTTACGTTCTAGGTCAAAGTGGTAATCATTAAAAGAAGTAACATGTGAATTTAATGCGTATTTAGTAATATTTAAAGAGTATGGAAACCCTAGAACCTAAATAGGAAGTTGGCTAATTAATGAGGAATACCCTAAAATGTTGTAATTTCGTCTGTCACTAAAATGAGAATATTCTGACAACTCTAAAAGTATTAATGCGATGAATCCGTTATAACATTAATGATGCTAATAAGTATTAAATAAATCATAATCCGTGTAGATTCGTTGAAGGAGACGCGACGTTACATCTTCATATTCCTACATTCGTTACTTTTCTCTCATTTGCTTTAAGGTACGGATATTCTGTCTTACTTTAAGACACTTGTATTATCGTACAGATATTCTGACCTTTTCAGTAAAGGTTCCTTATGATCTTCTTTTCGTTCGCTTTCCTTTTATGCTTATTAGGGTTTCCAATGCCATTGCTATGAACCCTTTCCTGATTTTGTGATGTGTTGCTTATCTGAACTTATGTTTTATTGAACCATGCGATATCTGATTTGAACTTTATGTTAGGAAGACTTTGATGTGCACATTTGTTGAACCTTGTTATATTTGAATGTGAACCTTATGATATGAGTTATCTGATATGTTATTTGCTATGAACACTAATGTGTCTTTTGAGCTGTTGCTTATCTGAACTTTGATTTTTGAATCATAAAACATTGATTTTGAACTATATGATATGAAGACTTTGATTTTGAAAACGTGATTAAACATTTGATAAAATATGATCTATGTCAGTTATGACATTCTGATTTGACCTAAGTTAGTTTGACACCCGAGCCAAATAATAACTAGTCATGGGGGTTCCATGTCCGTGTCAGTGATGCACCTCTGACATGACTCTAGGGCAGTAGAGTGATGTTCTGCCACGTCCCTTTCTGTTATCTGTTTATGAGCTCGAATTATGGAATATGGCCGCTATCTGTCTGTTGGGGCGTATGGATGCATCCTAGATCTGATCTGTTATCCGATATGATTTGTTTAGGTGAATGATGTCGTGTGCAATACGCGTCTTCACAACTTCTGGGAGCTAGCTACTCCAAATTATTTTCTAAGATTGTTTCTATATAGTTATGATGTTTTTGATATGATATGTTCTGGGCTCGTGGTAGTTAACTAAATCTTTATTTGTTATTTTTAAGTTAAGTATTCTGATTATGAATTGGTATGATCAAGTGTTATTGATTTGGTGCTGGACTTATTATATGTTATTTTACATGTGTATGCTTTTGTATGTTTATGTGATTACCGTTTACAATGCTAGGTTATGATTAATATGTTTAAATGGGATTTGCATGCTGTCATCTGATGTCATGTTAGTTTATCGTACGTGAATGTGTTGATCTGTGAGATGAATGTGTTAATGTGAAGTGAGTATTATATAAGTTTAGTATGTATAATTTGTTCAGTTAATTTGTGAACTTTGCTTATATGTTAGTGGTTTATTTGCCTATGTGACCTGCCATGTTTAATTCTGCTGATGCTAGGATTTGATCTTAGAACTGGTTTAGCTTATGATAGTTGTTTTGATAAATTCTAATGGTTATGATATGTTTTGTTTGGTCTATTTAATTATAGTTTGTATACTATGTTTCTATTAGTTTGTGAGACTGCTATGTTTTTGGACTGCTATTTCCGCTGCTGCAATATTGAATTAAGTGTGTTAAGTGAAGGTTAATTAATGTGTTGAATGCCATGTTTATTTTCTAGAAAGTGTTTCCGTTAGCCTTAGACTTTTCGTTTGGTTTATATGTAATCTATTTCTTCTTGATATGTTAAGTGTCTGGTTATTTTGATGTGTTTGCGTTGGAGTCATCAATATGCTATGTGTTTGTCCTTGATTGCTAATTGTTGTTCCGGATTTCTGTGCAATTGTGTTTCCTCAGAATCCTCAATGATTCATTATTCTCATTCCGTTACGACTTTGTTATTCGTTTCTTTGTTCAATTCGTATTTATGTTTTGTTTAGTTTTTGTTTCGTTATATCTGTTCACTGGGCTTTGTAAGCTCAGCCGCACTTTTCTTTTCCTGCGGCAGGTATTTTAAGCATTCAAGATGAGCTTATGGGATAGTTGATCTGGGTTGAGAGTAGAGCTGAGAGCAAGATTTGACCATAGAGATCTTAGATTTATTTTGAATAATAAGTTATTTATATTATCTTTTGTAAGTTTTTGTAAAGGCTTCCGCTATTGTATAGTATTTAAAGTTCTGATATGAAACCGTATTGTGATATCTTTACCCTTGTCGGGTTGGGGTGTTACAATTTATGGTATCAGAGCGACCTGTGAGGATTGGGTAGACATTAGGTTTCCGACTGTTCAAATATCTTTCGATTCCTTTTGACTGTCGTTCAGATTCGACTTCGATATTCTTTTGTCTTCACTGAGTTGGCCCTCCTCTTTTCGCATCAAATTTTGTTATTTTGTTTTCGCTCGTCCGTTTGTCGATCGTTAGATGGAGACTACCCGTGGAGCCGAAGAAGATGGTGCCGACCCTGCGTTGCTGCAACAGTTCCTATGCTGAAGAGGTTCGTAAAGCAGAAGCCACACCCGAATGCCGTGCTGTTGGAGACATCAGGATGCTGCTGGAGGAAGCTGGACGAACCAACCAAAGGCGCAAATACGGAGACATGATTCAACCGGTGGCTGAGAAGGTTCATCTACTTCATATGATTTGGGCGCGACGTGTGTTACTCTGATTCGTTTGTCACGCGTTTTGAGGCGGTTTGATATCTTGCTACGCGATTTTGATCGGCATTACTTTTCTTTGATTCGTTCAGAACTCGGTTTGAATCGTGAAGTTTTATCGTTTAGCATTCTGGTATAACTCAGCTTTTCTTTCTGGATCGTCAGTAATGGGTCATGAGGAACTGTTTTGTGCATTGGTGGCCTTCTTTTCTTTTGTGGTATGGTAAGTTGTTTTGATGTCGTATATGCTGTATGTATGTGATCTGGTCTGTTATAGTATGTTACTTGCTAGCTGTATGTTATCTGTATGTGATATGTTTGTTGTGATTCTGGTTATGTGGTTTGCCATGACCCGGGACAGAATAGGATGACAATAAGAACTGGTTATGTGATGCAAGTATTATGACGCCTGATCAACGTGATAATACCGAGATCATATAATTTGAACTTATTGAAATTATATGACGTCTGGGGAAATGCCTGTGGTTGATACGTGATTGGACTTTGACTTTTATCTGTTATTTGTCACCCCTCATGTTTGATTGGAATTCTGTACTTAATTGTTATGATTTGTGTGAACTATGGATTGCTATGTTTGCTCTATATGTGTACGTCTCCGTGTACCCTTATTGTGATCATTGGATATTTCGTAAAGTGTTTGAGGAACATTAGATCCTTTTAGTTTGATTATCTGCGATTAGTAAGACCTTTAGGATTCGTTCTGTCTATGCATGCGTTATTTTCACCATTAGATACCTGTGTAAGTTAGAGCGTGTTTTTGAATTTTCCTTGTCTCATCTTTTACTGTTAATACTTTATAAGTATATAATTAGCATTCGTTATATATTCCTTGAAATTTCGAAATCCATAATTGTCGCCGTACTGTTCCGCCTTGTTCAATTTCGAGGACGAAATTTCATTTTTAGAGGGGAAGAAATTGTAATACCTGAATTTCTAAAATTCACAAAAAGACCAAAATACCCTTATGATCAAAAGTAAGAATAATTAAATAAACAGAATACCAAATGAGCTATGTAAATTCAGAAAACTTATAAGAAATATCACATATGATCCAAATAAATTTTGAATGACTTTGTAAAGTTAATTTTATAGATTATAATTTTCTAAAATCATTTATGTATTTTATATAATTAGCCGTGTATAATTATAGTTTTATAAAAGAATTTAATTAATAAAAGCCCAATATAAATTTATATTATTAAGAGTCCATTTATTTTAAGTCCAATACATTATAAAGCCCACAAGAAAAATAGTAAATCATATATATATACAAAATTCGGTTCCTAATAATCCCTAATATCCGATAACCCTAAAACCGACTCTTAAAACCCTACAAAATTCGATTTCCAGTTTCCAAGGCCTGAAGCTATTTTTCTTGGACGAGTTTGAAGGTGAAGAAGGTGTTAAAAATATAGTTCGAAGCTCTAAGGTGCTGTTTCGATTGTGGTTAGTTTTTAGGTCAATTAGGGTTTCGGCGAGTGGAACTTTTGGTTTCTTTTGTTTTAACGACCAAAGCTCATCAAGGGTATGTTTCTAATGTTACTTCCAGTCCTACAAGTCATATAGAACAAGTAAAAATTAGCCATGCATGTTTAATAAGTTGTATGGAATTATTTGGAATTAAAACCCTAAAAGCGTATAAAAATAACGAATGAGCGTATAATAATTTTTAAGACCATGAATTGATTTTTCCAGAAGCTCTTACAGGTTATACAACCTGAATAAAATACATGATTGTGAATTCGAAGCTTGTGTAAATTGTCTTGGGTTTTTCTTGTTTGATAACGCATAAAAAAGGAAAGAATTATAAAGGGACGATTAGGGTTTGCATGAACTAGGGTTTTCTTGTTATCATTAAGGGTAATAAATGCAGTAGTAATGATGGATTAATGATGGGTTAAACTTAGGTTTAGGGTTTGTACTTGAATTATGTATATTCGGTTCTTAATAAAAGTTTTGGGTTGGTTTTGTAAATTATGAAACTTAAGGGTTATTTTTGTAAACAGTAAAATACATGTACTAAACGTATAAAATAAGTGTGGGGGTTAAACGTGTAATTTTGGATACTTAGAGGGCCATTTGAATTGTTATTAGAATAAAAAGGGTACGTTTTGTAAATTCTAAAACCTTTGGGCTAAAATAGTAAAATCTGATAATATAAGGTTAGATCGTGAAATTAAAGATGTCAAGGGTGTAATTTGTAATTCTGAGTAATTATGGGTTCGACGAGTGTGAGTTGATTTTTGTAGAGACATGCGTGAGTTTTGAGATAACTTCGGTTTGTTATCATTTACGTTCTAGGTCAAAGTGGTAATCATTAAAAGAAGTAACATGTGAATTTAATGCGTATTTAGTAATATTTAAAGAGTATGGAAACCCTAGAACCTAAATAGGAAGTTGGCTAATTAATGAGGAATACCCTAAAATGTTGTAATTTCGTCTGTCACTAAAATGAGAATATTCTGACAACTCTAAAAGTATTAATGCGATGAATCCGTTATAACATTAATGATGCTAATAAGTATTAAATAAATCATAATCCGTGTAGATTCGTTGAAGGAGACGCGACGTTACATCTTCATATTCCTACATTCGTTACTTTTCTCTCATTTGCTTTAAGGTACGGATATTCTGTCTTACTTTAAGACACTTGTATTATCGTACAGATATTCTGACCTTTTCAGTAAAGGTTCCTTATGATGTTCTTTTCGTTCGCTTTCCTTTTATGCTTATTAGGGTTTCCAATGCCATTGCTATGAACCCTTTCCTGATTTTGTGATGTGTTGCTTATCTGAACTTATGTTTTATTGAACCATGCGATATCTGATTTGAACTTTATGTTAGGAAGACTTTGATGTGCACATTTGTTGAACCTTGTTATATTTGAATGTGAACCTTATGATATGAGTTATCTGATATGTTATTTGCTATGAACACTAATGTGTCTTTTGAGCTGTTGCTTATCTGAACTTTGATTTTTGAATCATAAAACATTGATTTTGAACTATATGATATGAAGACTTTGATTTTGAAAACGTGATTAAACATTTGATAAAATATGATCTATGTCAGTTATGACATTCTGATTTGACCTAAGTTAGTTTGACACCCGAGCCAAATAATAACTAGTCATGGGGGTTCCATGTCCGTGTCAGTGATGCACCTCTGACATGACTCTAGGGCAGTAGAGTGATGTTCTGCCACGTCCCTTTCTGTTATCTGTTTATGAGCTCGAATTATGGAATATGGCCGCTATCTGTCTGTTGGGGCGTATGGATGCATCCTAGATCTGATCTGTTATCCGATATGATTTGTTTAGGTGAATGATGTCGTGTGCAATACGCGTCTTCACAACTTCTGGGAGCTAGCTACTCCAAATTATTTTCTAAGATTGTTTCTATATAGTTATGATGTTTTTGATATGATATGTTCTGGGCTCGTGGTAGTTAACTAAATCTTTATTTGTTATTTTTAAGTTAAGTATTCTGATTATGAATTGGTATGATCAAGTGTTATTGATTTGGTGCTGGACTTATTATATGTTATTTTACATGTGTATGCTTTTGTATGTTTATGTGATTACCGTTTACAATGCTAGGTTATGATTAATATGTTTAAATGGGATTTGCATGCTGTCATCTGATGTCATGTTAGTTTATCGTACGTGAATGTGTTGATCTGTGAGATGAATGTGTTAATGTGAAGTGAGTATTATATAAGTTTAGTATGTATAATTTGTTCAGTTAATTTGTGAACTTTGCTTATATGTTAGTGGTTTATTTGCCTATGTGACCTGCCATGTTTAATTCTGCTGATGCTAGGATTTGATCTTAGAACTGGTTTAGCTTATGATAGTTGTTTTGATAAATTCTAATGGTTATGATATGTTTTGTTTGGTCTATTTAATTATAGTTTGTATACTATGTTTCTATTAGTTTGTGAGACTGCTATGTTTTTGGACTGCTATTTCCGCTGCTGCAATATTGAATTAAGTGTGTTAAGTGAAGGTTAATTAATGTGTTGAATGCCATGTTTATTTTCTAGAAAGTGTTTCCGTTAGCCTTAGACTTTTCGTTTGGTTTATATGTAATCTATTTCTTCTTGATATGTTAAGTGTCTGGTTATTTTGATGTGTTTGCGTTGGAGTCATCAATATGCTATGTGTTTGTCCTTGATTGCTAATTGTTGTTCCGGATTTCTGTGCAATTGTGTTTCCTCAGAATCCTCAATGATTCATTATTCTCATTCCGTTACGACTTTGTTATTCGTTTCTTTGTTCAATTCGTATTTATGTTTTGTTTAGTTTTTGTTTCGTTATATCTGTTCATTGGGCTTTGTAAGCTCAGCCGCACTTTTCTTTTCCTGCGGCAGGTATTTTAAGCATTCAAGATGAGCTTATGGGATAGTTGATCTGGGTTGAGAGTAGAGCTGAGAGCAAGATTTGACCATAGAGATCTTAGATTTATTTTGAATAATAAGTTATTTATATTATCTTTTGTAAGTTTTTGTAAAGGCTTCCGCTATTGTATAGTATTTAAAGTTCTGATATGAAACCGTATTGTGATATCTTTACCCTTGTCGGGTTGGGGTGTTACATTGTGTCTCTCAAATATTTGTTAAGCTAAACTGCTATTACAAACCTATCCCACTCGGGTGTCATGTTATTTACAAACTTGGAGTTGAGTTGAATGTTTGGCATTTTCATCTTGATGATCCTCATGTCATTGACAAGCTTGTGAAATTTAACATAGTATTCATTGATGTTCTCACCCGGTTTCATTTGGAAATGTTTAAACTCATCATACAACTGAGATTCTTGATCTTCTTTAGTCAATTCAGAGCCAGCAAGAAGCACTTTAACACTATACCACACTGCTTTGGCTTTAGTGTTGTGGTTGATAAGTTTATAGATGTCTTTGGGGAGCCCTTGAAGCACAGTGTTGGAAGCTCTTATATTTGCATCATAACGCTTCTTTTCATTCTCATCGAGATCATTGTAAGTACGTGGTTGTCAGGACCGATTACTATAAGATTTATGTGGTTTGGAGGTCTTGGTTGGTGGAAAAAGATGAAGATCTTCATCCTTTTAGTGAGAGAAAGTTAGAGAGAGGGAGGAGAAGATAAGGATAACTTTATTAAGAAAACACACAATACACCTAACCAAATGCTTCACCTCACCCCTCATGGAGAGTCATGAGGGGTATTTATAGGCTCTATCTTTGCCACTTACACGATACTAGTCCCTAAGGGCAAAGTATACTACGCATCTAGTCCATTTCATGTAAGTGACATTATCTTTATAAAAAGTGAGGCTAACAAATAAACCTCATCATATTTCTCATTGACAATTCTCACACAGACAATTCTATATTTATAGGCCTTTGACAATTCTCTTTTTAATAGGCAGGGACTGTGGAGTGACTGTTTTTGACAAATCATATTTCTCATTGACGTTTGGAGGAGGCTGAGAAATAGACATTTTTTGTTTGAAAACCGGTTTGGGAACATTTGTTTTCTCCTCAGTCAATGGTTTTGCAAACTTAGTATCCACAGCCTTTCCTTTTAGACATCCCAGCTGAGCTCTCAAAAGATCATTTTGCTTTTGCATGTCCTTGTAGGCACGCTCATACGACAGTTTATCATACTTGCATTCCTCTGTTTTTCGATCAAGTAGCTTAAAATAGGACACATTTTCTTTTTCAAGTTTTTCAAGAGCTTTTTCATATTTTGAAACAATTGCGGAGGTCTCAGACTGGAGTCTTTCATGATCTTCAACAGAATATGTTTGTAAAATAATGGACATGATATCGGTAGACATAACATCTTCGAAGAGAGAATCATTCAAATTTTCCAAAACTTTGATGTGTTCAACACTTTCATTAGCTTGCTTTACCAGGGATTTATGATCCTTGACAAAGTCAGCTGCTTCTTTCAAAAACGCTTGTTCGAAATGAATTACCCTCGCATTGATGCCAGTTAACGGAGGTTCAATTTGAGTTTTAAAAAACGCTTTCGTTTCGTCATCATGACGAGTAAACCAGATGTTAGTAGTAATATTGGTTTTAGATTTGACAGTCTCTTGAAGATACCCAATTCTAGTTTTAACGTCATCTAAACTGCTTCTGGCATCACTTGTGTTAAAAGGATTGTTTGAAGACATTTGTTCGATTTTCGAAAAGGATTTTGAGACAACTACAGGAGTTGCAACTGGTTTACACTTTGTTTGAAACACTTGGTGTGGTGGAAAACGTTGATTGTTCTTTTTGATTAACAAAAGTAATTCCATTAATTTTGTTCCATTTGTTATAATCAATCGGTTTAAGATCTGGATTCTTTTGTTTCATTTTTGATCTACTCTCCTCAGATAGTTCCAACGTTTCAAGAGAATCACGAATAATTATGGGTTCATGCAAAGGTTTTCCATTGTTCAACACATTCTGAGATTTCTGAGCTTTCTTGAGGAACGACGAAGGGTTGTTACCAAGAGCCATTTTATGTGCAGTGTGAAAAATCGGATTTGCTTGATTAGAAAGCATCTTGTTTGTTTTAGCGGAATGACCCGTTGTAAGAAGCAAATTATCCAATTTTTTGATATTCATGCAATCCTGTTCATCACTCAAAGACTAAGCATATCCGTGTCCGCTATCACTTCATCAAAGAGTACGTCGAAAATGGTACTGTTGAATTATTTTTCGTGAAGACTGATTACCAACTCGCCGATCTATTAACTAAAGCCCTTCCAAAAGAAAGGTTTGACTATTTAGTTCGACGAATTGGAATGCGAAGCCTAACCCCTGAGGAGTTAGAACGTCTTCTCGAATCTTCTTGAAAATGATTTTCCAAAAAGCTTCGCTGTAAATATTTTTGAAAAACAAAATACAAAATTTGAAAAACCAACAAAAACAAAATAAAAAAATATAAAACTTTCAAAAAATTCAAAAACAATAGAAAATCAAAAATTCAAAAATATTCTTCTCACGACATGTCTCTCGTATAATCGATATTCTGTACGTTTCTAGAAATGTCATTCAACAATGATACGGGCATGTACAGATGCTTGAGCGAGAGTTCTTTATTATGTTTTCTAAAACATGTCGTTTCTCAAAATTTCTTCAATAATGGTTTTCGTATACATCAGTACGAAACCCGGACCGAAATGATGACTTTTGATTATTTTCAGATCAAAACTAGTGTTTTTTAATGAAAATCACTAGTGTACGCTTCAGTGCACTACATTTAAAAATGGTGAGAAATCATCATCATCTTGAGCACCTTTTCAAGATTGTTCAAAAAGATTTTCAAAATCTTTCAAAATACTTTGTGCTCAAGATAACTCCCTCTAAAACCCTTTCATTGATTATGCTTTATTAAAGGGGGAGTATAAAACAAAATGTTCCAAATTCATGCTTAAATCAAATCCGTTTGTCTCCCTAAAAGATTCTTAAATGTTTTTTAATCCGTTGATATCAAAAATATCATGAATATGCTATTTTTGAGGGGGAGGAGACGTGATTAAAATGTGATCAAAACCGTTGTTTGAATCTCAAAATGAGCTCGACTCAGACGGAACCAATGAATTGACGGGAATCAAAGTCAGTAAATGTACCATCTCGAGAAACTTTCTATGGACTTGACCAGGACGGGTAATAATTTCAAGCTAGTTCTCTAGTAATGTAAACGTGTCTCGAATCGGTCTTGTTCATTTAAAGTCGATCAATTCAAAAGTGCGAACTCTACCCTCTATGTGCAGATTTTTGTCAAAACTTATAAGCACATGTGAAGGGGGAGTGTTTCCGAAAATATAAAACTCTCGGAGTGTCTCAAACATGTTTTCTATCATAAACACTCTGAGAGATTTTCAAGAAAAATGGTTTTATGGCAACAATAGGACAGTCATGGAGTTATAAGGTGACTAAGGATAGGAAACTCGTCCTATGATCCGCCAGAGCCGGAGGGATCTACCCAAGGACATCACCAATAGTTAGTATTAGAAGTCCTTAGGAATGATTGAATAAAAGAGTAATGTGAGAAAGGAGAAAGAAGGGGTTGAAGAATTAAAAAGAAATGTAATGAGAAAGGGTGAAAAGAAATAGCCCTCCACATTCAACCTTAGGGCAGAAACCGGGTTCAATTCATCTGCTACTGGTTGTCACTAGATGACACTGGTATTGAAGACAAAGACGTCATGGACCCAGTGACGCACTGCACTAAACCTTCTAGCCACTCAATTCCTCTTAAAAGGATTTGTTTCATTCTCACTGGGAACCCTACATAATCTATTGACCTTCTCTTAGAGATCGTTGGTATTGAAGAAGGAGACCCTCTCCCTAGTCTCCGCTCAGGAAAACCAAAACGCACTATTGAGTCTAGAGCCACGAGATTCATCAAAAGATCTCTTAGGAACACTTGACATGACATCGCTTGTTGTTCATCAATAAGGACACAAGTGATATATTCTAGAGTCCTATGCAGGTCTTAGCAATCTGCCAGAACATTTATGAGAAGTTTCACATCTGTGATCTTCAGTGATTGAATAGAAACTCCTGCCAGGGTCAACATCAAGCAGCCCTGACAGCAGGTCACTTCGGTAACTCCACGTGGATTACGCTTAGTGTGTCTCAAACGGTCTACAGTCGTGGGGTGATGCTTCGGCGTACCTCAGCGACTCATCTGAACTGTAGATGTACTTCGGTATATCGTGTTATCTCACTTGTGGGACTCCAGTTCAGGAACGGCCTTTGTGAGAATTAGAGATGTGTTTTCACACTATGCTGTTAACACCCTTGAAATTCAAACTTATAAGTGCCGGAATCCGCTTATTACTAACATGTTTTATGTTTTCTTCTTATGGAAGCTCCGGAGCGGATGGATCGTGCAGACTCGCCACATGCTCATACCAACAACACATGAAAGTTCTCATCAAAATCAAAGGCTACTCAAAGTTAAAGATGATTCTTCGTCAATGTCAAAGAATCTACAAAGTTTAAAGACTCGAGAACTACATCATTGGTAACCAAAAGACAAATAGAAGTGTGAGCATGGTGGAGAAAGACGTGGAGATACCTAACCAACGAAGTTGACAACGGCAGACAACCACATTAACTGATCACAAAGCATGAAGGAACAAAGAATCAAAACTATTCTATATCTACGCACAAAGTTCAAGCTCGAGAAAAGTAAAGACCAAATCAAGTGGAGCATCATTTGAATGACCACCCCTTAGGGGGAGATTGTTAGCCTTAATTTTTTTATTAGAAGTGATGGTCATTCACGTTTAGGAACTTTGTAACGCGTGTTAGATATCGTGATAGAATAGTCAACGGGGCTCGTGGATTGGACTAAGCTAAATGGCTAGGCGTTATGATTATGCTAGCCGTTTGAAGCTTAAGTATCCAAAGCCCAATCCATGTCCAACCCACGAAAAGCCCAAGCAAAGCCTTTTAGGGTTTTAAGTTACTTGTACTATAAATACCCCTCAAATGGTCATTTGAGGGGTGTGCTTGAAAGTGTGTGTGTGTGTGTAGTTTTTCCTTTGGAATATACAACTTATTGTGTTCATCTTTATCTCACAACATACACGAATATAACATCAAGTCACCATCTCTTCTTAATCTTTTCTTTCTTTATACGCTTTACGTTTGTGTTTGGTTTCACGAGTTCTACGCTTAACAGTGGTTAACGTGTTGGTACTTTGTGATAAGGTTGATATTCGTAGTGGTTAACAGTGGTCTGTCCATTCCAAGAGTGACAGTTCCATCATCAGCGGTAGATATTGTGTCTCTGGTACTGCCCATTTAAAAAGATCCTTCATCAATAAATCAATGAATGTTGATGCCATTTTCCTTAGCCAAGCAATATAATCGAATTTCCTGTGATCATGATTAATAATCCGTCCTATCAAGCATAGGAGGATGGGTATCGGACACGACAGCTTAAATGTCATCAAAAAAAGTTGACATGGTGTTTGCTTACAGTGGATTTTACAGATCTATGATTTAAACCGATAAATAGAATCTTTCGTGGAATTTTACAAAATCAAGAAGCACCCAAGAAGCACCCGTGGGACAATAACTAATTGAATGTGTTATGATAACTGATGGATCGGCACAATGATAGAAGATTGTGTGTTAGGAGTGATGATTGTTTGTAGGATTAGCTGAAGTGTTGTTTGGTTGTGATTAGGTTTTGTTAACAAGTGATTAAGTAATGAAGTATACAAGTCTCAATACTCAATACTCAAAACGCAAGACTTGACAAAATTTTTGTAGCATAACGTTTTGTTTGACTTGATAATTGGTCTTTAGAAGGCAAATCGCAACACCAAAACACAATGTCAAATCGCAGTACTCAGAATCAAAACGCAGCAACAAGTCGCAGAAGCCAAAACGCAGCCTGTAGAGAATGACCAAAACATAGTAGACCAAAATGCAGTAACAAAACGCATCGTCTTGAACTAGAACGTAGTAGTCAAAACGCAGAACTCAAATCACAATAGCAAATCGCATATCTCAAATCGCAATAGCCAAAACGTAGAACTCAAAACACAGAGCTACAAGACAAAACGCAGTGTCACTTTCGTGCAAGTACGCAAGTCACTTTCACTCAGTTTTGTCCTTATACTCCTTTTGGCTACCATCCAAATCGCAACATAGACTTTTGATCAAAGCGCAATAGCCTTTTACTCTTTTAAACTCAAACCGCAGCCAAGAAGGAGCCAAATCGCAGTCAAGAACACCAATTCGCAGTCAAGAAAAAAAGTTCTAAACATTCGAATACAACCCAAACTTCCTATAAACTAATGAAATAGGATAACTCAAAATTTTATTGGTGCTAAACAGTCAAGTCTAACAGACTTAAAACAGCTTAAACACAAATGCAATTAAGATCAGAGGAATATAGGGGATTCCTGGGTCGTTAAGTCCCACGGAGGATGAATTGGTGTTAAAACACTTAATCAGATGGTAGAATGATCACTAAGGATAGCGATCAGTAAGGTTTTGGATGGAAAATTATACATAAAGAGAAAATCTACAAATTAAAGCGACTTAAATGCAAATTAAAAAGATTAAAAAGTTAAAATCTATTAAATAAACGCTATCACTATTTTTAAAGTCGATGAACGTTTAAAACCTAAAACTTAAAACTTACGTTTAAAATAAAATTACGTCTACGTACAAAATAAAATGTGAGTTTTAAGAAATAAAAGGCCTACAAATATGAAAATGATATTTTTACAATCCTAATAATAAAAGAAAATTATTAGAAAAATAAAATTATTTTTACAACTATTTATTTAATTATTATTATTTAAAAACTATTTATTAAGTATTTAAAATGTACCAAAATACAAGAAAATACAAAATTAACCTAGAAAAATGAAATTATAACTTGGAAAAATCTAAAATATGATAAAACTTATTTTAAAACTGAAAATATATTTTTTATACTTTTTATGTATTTATTATTAATTTAATACTATTTAAAACTAATTAAAATGCTAAAAAATAATATTTAAACTAAGAAAATTATGGAAAAATACTTTTTATTACTTTTATATTTATCTTAACCTAAGAAAATTGAAAAATTATTTTTTTAAGCTTTTTCTGATTTTTTAGTATTAAAAGCTATTTAAAAAGGATTAAAAACTATTTAAAATAAAGAAAAATAGCAAACATTGAAGGAAAAATCTGAAAAATTCAGGAAAATGTTAAAATATTATTCTAAGTCTAAGAAAAATATAAAAACATATGCTTATGTGGAGGAAAAAGCAACTGCTGTGGATTGGCTTATAAATAAGCACTTCAAAATAAGCAATAAGCTACAGGAATGATCCAAATGATTAGCAGAGCTAAAGTTTACTAAAATAAGCCTAATGCAACTTATTAATACTACTCTAGACCACTAATGATGTATTAACTAAGAATGAGCTTATGAGATTATTAATACAAAACAGTGGTCAATGGGTACTTTTAAGCACTTGCACAAGCTAAGTAAATAAACTAAATGGAAAAACAGATATATGGACTTAAAGTATACCTGGCCTTCTACACAAGAACCAAAGACCAGCTCCTCACAAGCTTGAATGAAGCTTGTGAGAGGTCTGCAAGAAGTGCCTGTGCACACTCAGTGTGCACAGGGCATTTCATGCCTAATTGGAAGCTTATTTAAAGCTTATTAGAGCTTGAAAAATGGAAAACAAAACTAATCTCTCTACACTAGACCTACTGCTCTTTCAAATCCCAAAGTCTCATAGCTTTTGATGAAGAAATGAATCAATGGGACTTCAACAAAGTTTTGTAAAAACTGGATTTTTCAAATCTTGACTTTTATCAACAGAAATGGAAAGTTGACTTTAGTGAGTTTTGAATGATCTTAGATGATTGTATATGTTATATTAAGCTATGATAGGATGATTTTAAGCTAAAGTATCAAAATATAAGCTACTGTGATGAGCTTTGCACTCAAAATCCTTAACAGTTAACTACTTAAAATGGAATTAAGGTGATTTTGACTTTACAACTAATGAGGACTGGATTTATTGACTTGATTGAACTACTAGGTATTAAAGAGACTTGAAATAAGTACAGTCAACAATCCAACTGGCCTTAAGCTCAGTTAACTGAGCTTATCCAAACATCCCTTATAAAAACTGCTTTTGTGATTATCAAAACTAGACATAGGTTATAACCATGAAACTGATCAGTAAGCTTATATTATCATATAATATAGTTAAATAAGCATTAAATAACAATAATAACATTATTAAACTTATAAATGACAATTATACTAATTAAACTGTTAAACTAAAATTTTTAGTTACTACAAATTTTAAAGAACAAGTTAACTGATTTATTACTTAATTCTATTTAACTACAAATCAATAACATAAAAATACAAAGATCTAAGCTAATACATTACTTGAACAGTGAAAAGCTGAAATAAACAAAAAGCTTACAAATTGGTTTATTCATCAAAACTGAGAATTGAGAACTAAGGACAGATCCTATAGCTTACCAATAAGCACTATACCCAAAAGCAATCCAAACATGACCCTGCTTCAATCTCTGGTCTTCTTTACCATTGATTTTTGAATTTTCCACTATTTTATTAGTATTTTTGGAAATTTTTGAATTAAAGCTTTAAACTGAATTTTATGACTTCTACAAGCTTATAAGAGCTTAATAAAAGCTTATGTGAGCTTTTTCAGTTTTAAACAACAACTAATAACAACCTTTTAATATTTTGAGAATTTCAACTAGGAAATAGGCATAAACTTGAAAATCAGACATAAACTTGAAATTGATAGATGCAAAAGATTCAAATACATTTAAATAACTTTAACAAAGCATTTGAAAGACTTAAATTAAACTGGAATTGAAAATTACACTATATCGACACTAAATTACACTACCTATTCTAATAATCTTTCTCCTCTGCTTCTTTTCTTCTATTTATTGATTTCCTTATCTTCCTTGTCGACCTCTGATGCTTTCCCACCAATCTCAACCATTGGATAGTTAGAATTCATCACATTCGTGCACTTGGCACTTTTGGCGGGAAAAGTCTAAGAAGCAGGTATTATGCATTAATTGATATTTGGTTTATGTAGAGGTGGAGGGGACATGGTGATGTGGTAGATATGTGCTGGAAAGGAGAAAGTGAGGTGGGGGTGAGCAGGTGTCGGGGTGTAGTGGTAACAGGTGTTGGGGGGAAGGAGGGTGAACAGTGCTAGGCGCTTTATCTGTTTTTAAATTTCGGGTTTTGGGCTTGGGTTGATTGGGCTAGCCGGGTAATGGATTGGGTTTTGTTGTTTATTTTATTTTAGGTCCATTTGGTTTTGTAAGTGATAAAAGCCCAAGGACCAAATGTGTCAAAGCTGAAACTTGAGGGACCTTAATTGCCAACTTTCCAAACTTCCTTCAAGGGACCAAACCTGCCATATAAGAATAATACAAGGACCAAAGTTGTATTTTATTTCATTTTTTAAACTTTAAGGACCTAATATGTAATTTTTGGATTTTTAGGGACTAAAGGTGTAAATTCCCAAAAGTTTATCATAAGGACCATTTTTGTCATTAATGAATAGTACAAGGTTAAAATTTGATAATTTTCACTTTTTAAATTAACCAAGGACTATTTTTGACAATTTTCCAAACTTGAGGGACTAAAGTTGTCATTTTGTGATTTTTAAACTTTAAAAGGTTTATTTTGACAACTTTTGAATCTCATGGACCTAAAATGATATTTTACAAGTTTTTGAATTACCAGGGACTGATTTTGACAACTTTTGTAACTTGGGGGACTAAAACTGCCAATTATGCAAACTTGATACGTTTTTCACCAGATTTTGATGTTTTTGCATTTAAAACATATAAAACACTTGTTTGTGATATTTTTATCATTTTGAAGTGTTTCTGAGTGTTTTCAGATGTTTTTGGCATTCTAACAGTATAAAAATGATGAGTATTTAGACACTCATCAATCCCCCACACTAAGATATTGCTAGTCCCTAGCAATGATTTGAGTAAATTTAATGGATTTTATCTCTTTACCAAAAGCCATTACTTCTGGAGTAGCCAATTGTTTTAGTTCAAGTAAGAACCTTGGCACAATGATAACCAAATGATTTTGAGCAAATCATAAGCTGTAAACGGGTTTGATTTTGTCTTTACCAGAAGCCGTACCCTTCTGGACTAGCCAACTCTTAGATAAATTATCAATATTATCTTTGGTGAGCTGATTACCAATTATGGATTTCCAACTGCCTTTACCACAAGCCATAAACTTGCGGGCTAGCCAACTTTTTACTTTTTAGGATATGGTGAGCTGAACACCATACAATTTTGGGCAAATTGCAAGCCATAAACGGATTTGATATATCTTTACCAAGAGCCGTTTGCTCCTGGATTAGCCAGTCCTTATGTGGGTTAGACATGGTGGACTGATTACCATTTGTTGTGTTTAGTACTTAGTACTTCCACTAGATAAAATTTTTTTTTTAAATTTGGCCATTTTGGGGGAAAAAGGGACTAAAAGGGTACATTTATGATCAAATTCGCCAGAATTTCCCCCCCACACTTAGAAATGAATATTGTCCTCAATATTCAAAGTACCGGCTGTAATGCCGAAACTTAGAACGTAAAAAGATAACATTACTAGCTAAGTGTAGAAACACAACAATTATTCTCTTTTTTAATATTTACAATTTTCATTCATTTTTTAGATCTCTATACAACATGTGGGGCATCTCCCCCACACTAGGGTGGTACACACGGGTGAAAACCCATGTTCAGCTACTGTTTTTAATTACCGAGTCGCTAGCTTGACTCGACCCCGAATTAATTTGTTCATGGGGAAGTAAGTGGAAGAGACAATCTCCATCGGACTTTCATTCAAGATGTTTGTATAAACATTGAAAAATGTGAAAGTTCCACACCGATGAGATATTGAGAACCGGCTCAAAAATGATTAATGAAAATGCCGGGGTCAAAGATAATGTCTTCATTCCCGAAGGAGTGAAGAACAGGAGAAGCCACGGGATAGGTAAAGAAGAGAAAGAAAGTCATGATGATAATCTTGACTAACTCATCATCATCAGAAGAATTCATAGTTTCATGAATCTTATCAGTTAAGCTCAATTGGTCTAGACATATCCCGGGTGTGTCTAGATCAAAGTAGAAGTTATCATACTCCGGTAGAGATATGATATGAGTGAGTTCACAGGAGAACTCCTCAAAGGAAAATGATTCATATTCGGGATTGATTTGACTGAGTTCACTGGGGAACTCCTCAAAAGTGAATGATTCATAATCGGGGAGAGAATTATGAGAATGAGAAGTGGTGATACCACTAATCTTCTCTCCCATATGATCAAAATGGAACGTTTGCAATTCGGGAATAGAATCATTGAAGAAAAGTTTACTATCCTCAAAGGGAATAGAATATGAAGTAGGCTTTTTATTAAAAGCCTCGATTCTAGAAATGAGAAGATTAACATTCAATACTGTAAGACGAAGAGCTTCGTCTTGGATTATTTCTTCTTCATTCTCTTCTCCTAAGCTGACAAGCTCAGAAGGTAAATCCCCCTCATAACTTATGTCTCCACAAGATAAAGAATAGTCCTCATCAGAATCAGAGAACATCTCAATATGATCATTTTGGAAGACAAGAGGAGGAGGGATATCACACACATGATCAAAAGTTCCCTGTGACTCTCTCGGGATTGGGACAAGGTCCTCAACACTAGACTTTATGAATTCGTCCGATTCCTTTTCAGGAACAGTGTCAAGATGCTCATCCCCTATGCTCAGAGAGTGAGTGTGAACCTCGGGTGTGATAGCAGTAGACTGAGGGAGTTGAGAAGGACTAGCAGTTATGGATTCTACAAGTTCCATTATTTCTACTGCTAGTGATTCAGTCATATTCTTTTCTCCCTGTATTTCCACGGATGGAATCTCAACTGATGAACTTGATGAATAAAATTGTAGAATATCAAGGGTATCTTCATCATCATCGTCATCAGGAATGAAATGGAATTGAGAGCTAGATTTGAATGCTTTTTGTAGTTTAATTGATTCCCTAACAGTGTTTTCAATGGCAATCTGGGAATCTAATTTAGCAGCCCGTTCCTCAGCTAACAATTCTTCCATGGATTTCTCATGTGACATAGCCGACTCCTCCTTAAGATCTTTTAATAACTTAAGACTCTTCAGTAGAAGGTCTGTCGTAGTTTCATGAGGAGTTGCTTGAATCATTTGGTACTGTGGAGGTTGGTCTTGATACGAAGAGTCGTAATTGTTACAAGGAAATGGATTCCCTGTTTGACAATCCGAGCTAGAGTGTGGACCTCCACAATACTCACAACAGTAAAACTGATGTGGCTGTGAGTTATGTGTGTTGTTGTCATAATTGTTATCAGGAACCTGCTCATAGACAAGCATGTTTCCTGATTGACAATCAGAACTGGAATGTGAACCACCACAGTACTCACAACAGTAAAACTGCTGAGTCTCACAGTGTGGTAGCTGATGGAATAAATCAGTCGTGTTATGGTAGGAATAGGGATCTTGGTTATAGACAGACCCGTTTCCTGATTCCACCATGCTACAACTGGGGCAATTGCCACCATTATAAGGACCACCACACCATTGACAATCAAGAAGGTGAGGATAAGACATAGAAAGAATCAAAGGTTTACAGAGGGTAAGAAATGAAGAATCAAAGATGTGAGAGGGTAAAGATGGATATTTTTGGATTTTTGAATAAACATTTTGTAAAAACAAAGAATGAAAATATTTTTGGCTTTTGATTTTTAATTAACTTTTTACAAAAACTGTTTACAAACGATGGTATATGTGCAAGTACGGGTCTGGAAATGCTTAAAACACGCTTTCAGCCTCCCCGGCAGCGGCGCCAAAATTTGATCTGGTGCTAAACAGTCAAGTCTAACAGACTTAAAACAGCTTAAACACAAATGCAATTAAGATCAGAGGAATATAGGGGATTCCTGGGTCGTTAAGTCCCACGGAGGATGAATTGGTGTTAAAACACTTAATCAGATGGTAGAATGATCACTAAGGATAGCGATCAGTAAGGTTTTGGATGGAAAATTATACATAAAGAGAAAATCTACAAATTAAAGCGACTTAAATGCAAATTAAAAAGATTAAAAAGTTAAAATCTATTAAATAAACGCTATCACTATTTTTAAAGTCGATGAACGTTTAAAACCTAAAACTTAAAACTTACGTTTAAAATAAAATTACGTCTACGTACAAAATAAAATGTGAGTTTTAAGAAATAAAAGGCATACAAATATGAAAATGATATTTTTACAATCCTAATAATAAAAGAAAATTATTAGAAAAATAAAATTATTTTTACAACTATTTATTTAATTATTATTATTTAAAAACTATTTATTAAGTATTTAAAATGTACCAAAATACAAGAAAATACAAAATTAACCTAGAAAAATGAAATTATAACTTGGAAAAATCTAAAATATGATAAAACTTATTTTAAAACTGAAAATATATTTTTTATACTTTTTATGTATTTATTATTAATTTAATACTATTTAAAACTAATTAAAATGCTAAAAAATAATATTTAAACTAAGAAAATTATGGAAAAATACTTTTTATTACTTTTATATTTATCTTAACCTAAGAAAATTGAAAAATTATTTTTTTAAGCTTTTTCTGATTTTTTAGTATTAAAAGCTATTTAAAAAGGATTAAAAACTATTTAAAATAAAGAAAAATAGCAAACATTGAAGGAAAAATCTGAAAAATTCAGGAAAATGTTAAAATATTATTCTAAGTCTAAGAAAAATATAAAAACATATGCTTATGTGGAGGAAAAAGCAACTGCTGTGGATTGGCTTATAAATAAGCACTTCAAAATAAGCAATAAGCTACAGGAATGATCCAAATGATTAGCAGAGCTAAAGTTTACTAAAATAAGCCTAATGCAACTTATTAATACTACTCTAGACCACTAATGATGTATTAACTAAGAATGAGCTTATGAGATTATTAATACAAAACAGTGGTCAATGGGTACTTTTAAGCACTTGCACAAGCTAAGTAAATAAACTAAATGGAAAAACAGATATATGGACTTAAAGTATACCTGGCCTTCTACACAAGAACCAAAGACCAGCTCCTCACAAGCTTGAATGAAGCTTGTGAGAGGTCTGCAAGAAGTGCCTGTGCACACTCAGTGTGCACAGGGCATTTCATGCCTAATTGGAAGCTTATTTAAAGCTTATTAGAGCTTGAAAAATGGAAAACAAAACTGATCTCTCTACACTAGACCTACTGCTCTTTCAAATCCCAAAGTCTCATAGCTTTTGATGAAGAAATGAATCAATGGGACTTCAACAAAGTTTTGTAAAAACTGGATTTTTCAAATCTTGACTTTTATCAACAGAAATGGAAAGTTGACTTTAGTGAGTTTTGAATGATCTTAGATGATTGTATATGTTATATTAAGCTATGATAGGATGATTTTATGCTAAAGTATCAAAATATAAGCTACTGTGATGAGCTTTGCACTCAAAATCCTTAACAGTTAACTACTTAAAATGGAATTAAGGTGATTTTGACTTTACAACTAATGAGGACTGGATTTATTGACTTGATTGAACTACTAGGTATTAAAGAGACTTGAAACAAGTACAGTCAACAATCCAACTGGCCTTAAGCTCAGTTAACTGAGCTTATCCAAACATCCCTTATAAAAACTGCTTTTGTGATTATCAAAACTAGACATAGGTTATAACCATGAAACTGATCAGTAAGCTTATATTATCATATAATATAGTTAAATAAGCATTAAATAATAATAATAACATTATTAAACTTATAAATGACAATTATACTAATTAAACTGTTAAACTAAAATTTTTAGTTACTACAAATTTTAAAGAACAAGTTAACTGATTTATTACTTAATTCTATTTAACTACAAATCAATAACATAAAAATACAAAGATCTAAGCTAATACATTACTTGAACAGTGAAAAGCTGAAATAAACAAAAAGCTTACAAATTGGTTTATTCATCAAAACTGAGAATTGAGAACTAAGGACAGATCCTATAGCTTACCAATAAGCACTATACCCAAAAGCAATCCAAACATGACCCTGCTTCAATCTCTGGTCTTCTTTACCATTGATTTTTGAATTTTCCACTATTTTATTAGTATTTTTGGAAATTTTTGAATTAAAGCTTTAAACTGAATTTTATGACTTCTACAAGCTTATAAGAGCTTAATAAAAGCTTATGTGAGCTTTTTCAGTTTTAAACAACAACTAATAACAACCTTTTAATATTTTGAGAATTTCAACTAGGAAATAGGCATAAACTTGAAAATCAGACATAAACTTGAAATTGATAGATGCAAAAGATTCAAATACATTTAAATAACTTTAACAAAGCATTTGAAAGACTTAAATTAAACTGGAATTGAAAATTACACTATATCGACACTAAATTACACTACCTATTCTAATAATCTTTCTCCTCTGCTTCTTTTCTTCTATTTATTGATTTCCTTATCTTCCTTGTCGACCTCTGATGCTTTCCCACCAATCTCAACCATTGGATAGTTAGAATTCATCACATTCGTGCAGTTGGCACTTTTGGCGGGAAAAGTCTAAGAAGCAGGTATTATGCATTAATTGATATTTGGTTTATGTAGAGGTGGAGGGGACATGGTGATGTGGTAGATATGTGCTGGAAAGGAGAAAGTGAGGTGGGGGTGAGCAGGTGTCGGGGTGTAGTGGTAACAGGTGTTGGGGGGAAGGAGGGTGAACAGTGCTAGGCGCTTTATCTGTTTTTAAATTTCGGGTTTTGGGCTTGGGTTGATTGGGCTAGCCGGGTAATGGATTGGGTTTTGTTGTTTATTTTATTTTAGGTCCATTTGGTTTTGTAAGTGATAAAAGCCCAAGGACCAAATGTGTCAAAGCTGAAACTTGAGGGACCTTAATTGCCAACTTTCCAAACTTCCTTCAAGGGACCAAACCTGCCATATAAGAATAATACAAGGACCAAAGTTGTATTTTATTTCATTTTTTAAACTTTAAGGACCTAATATGTAATTTTTGGATTTTTAGGGACTAAAGGTGTAAATTCCCAAAAGTTTATCATAAGGACCATTTTTGTCATTAATGAATAGTACAAGGTTAAAATTTGATAATTTTCACTTTTTAAATTAACCAAGGACTATTTTTGACAATTTTCCAAACTTGAGGGACTAAAGTTGTCATTTTGTGATTTTTAAACTTTAAAAGGTTTATTTTGACAACTTTTGAATCTCATGGACCTAAAATGATATTTTACAAGTTTTTGAATTACCAGGGACTGTTTTGACAACTTTTGTAACTTGGGGGACTAAAACTGCCAATTATGCAAACTTGATACGTTTTTCACCAGATTTTGATGTTTTTGCATTTAAAACATATAAAACACTTGTTTGTGATATTTTTATCATTTTGATGTGTTTCTGAGTGTTTTCAGATGTTTTTGGCATTCTAACAGTATAAAAATGATGAGTATTTAGACACTCATCAATAACCAAACACGAATCTAAGCTACTAGAACAACCCTAAACACTAAAGTAGCAACTTATAACAATTAGACCAAAAACAAAGCTCAAACAATGATTCTTCTTTCTTTTCTATTCGAACCAAAAAAAAATAAAAAAGACACCAAGTAACATAAACGAGCCACAAATCCGAGCATACACAATCAAGCTAATCAAACCATGACTCTTGATACCAATTGTAGGATACTAGAAATCATAACACCTTCAAATACTTGGGATAGTAGTCGAATATTTAGAGAGAGAAAGAACGAGAGTTCACTTCTAGAGAGAGAAAGTAATGTGCATTAGGTTAAACCAAATGAAGCTCCAACCCTTTCACTTGAAGTGAAAAAGTATTTATAGTACTTACAAAACGCCCCTAAACGGGCTATGGAGCGGGCAACAGTGGGTAAAGACCCGACCCGACTCCACGGATGATACAATATCTTAACCATTACTAATATGAGTACGACCTAACTAATGCTGGATGATACTTGCGGTGACCGAGTCTTTAATATGGATTTTTATATTCCTAACATTATTGACTTGTTGACCCGAGGTTGTGGGAAATTGGAACTTGACTCGGAACGATTAATAACTCATGACGTATACGTTTATTTTGGACTTGACAAAAAAGGAAATCAAATGATAATAATTGAAAGTATTAAGTAACAAAATTTAATTTTGTTAGTTAATATTTAAAAATGGCAAATAGTAAATTTAAAAAGGAGAAAATGTTTTAAAAAGGAAATAAAAAGAGAAATACGTGAGAGTTATTAAGCATTTCGAGGCACGTATATTAAGGGATACCATAATTGGGAAATTATGGAATTTAATTATGGGATCATTATTTAAGTTATGGATTGGTTGACGTTAATATACCCGACCCACATGGTTAACTGACTTATTGGGTTGACGAATTCAATAAGGGCCCGGTAAACGCGTTGGAGGAATTTATTAGCGAGTAACCTATCCTTATACTTACCATTTAATTGTGGCGTATAGGTTTGGCTTGAGACGAATAAGCGAGATGAAGGGATCATTAGACTTATTGGGTTGATGAATCCAATAAGGATCCAATCATCCGTCCGAGTACCTTATTAAGCCTTTAGCTTGACCCGATGACCCGTTGACCTTTATTTGCTTTGAGTTCGCCTTGGTATCGATTGGTAGTTGGATTTATGTTGGGATTGCAACATTGTTAGAGAATTGGATTTGCATTATTGGTTGGACTTATTGGAGTATTATTAGACTTTGGACATCATGGACCTTTTCAATACGATACGAATTTAGTACATTAGACTTGTAATGAATTTAATGTATTCGATTCGTAATGGAAAAACAATAAGGAAATAATGTCTAAACACTAATAATATAAAATTATCACTTTTATTAAAGAACTTAATTGGGAAATTGAAATTCAAACGAGTCATTTGACTTGGGAATGTTCAATAAACAAGTGGGTCATGCCAAAATTTCATAAACTTTTCATACTTAGAATTATTTTCCAAAACTCTTTTACCAAAAACCATAAGTCCAACATATATGTTGAAACAAGAATTTTATTTATAAAATTTTGGTAATGTTAATGCTACCAATCGACTTATAAAATTACCATGTCCAGTTTAATTAATTGTTTCGTCTATGTTGTTCTCTTTCGACTCGATTTCTCGCCTACTTCTCTTTCGACTTTTGATTATCTATTCTTTTAGCGTGTGTTCTTGAGTCCTTGTTTTCCTGGTCGTACGCGATTGATGATATCAAACTCTTTTAAAAGGATAAAATGAGACTATTTTGGAAAATGGAAATGGTTAATTTTTGGAAACTCTTGCGCATTTGATTATTTTGTGAATAATACTTTGAGATGAGAATTTATTATTAGGTCGGGTCGAGTCCGTTGTGCTGTGATATTCTTGTTGCTGATGTGCTATTCTACCCTAGAGTTATTGTATTTGCGTTGCTTGACTGAGGTGAGTTTCATAGCCCCACTTTTACTCGTATTACTTGTTTTATTAAATCTTGGGGTGAGAAAACATGTAAAACTTTTTTATTGGACGTGGAAAGTATTTTTGTGGATTATGGAAGTTATTACGCGATTAGGCTAAGTTAGTATCCCAAATTGCCCCCATTCATGAACCGTTAGTTCCTGAGGGAAACTTGAATGTTATAGATAGATCTATCGGGGGTGACGCCCTATCCAGAGTTGGTAGTGCCAATTGGTCGGACGTATAGCATGTCGAATACAGTGGTTAGGGATAAACACCGTTAGGGGCGTTTTTATATATTTGTATGTCGAGTGCCGGTTGCATGACTTAGCCTACGTCATAGATAACTTGTATGATGATGATATGGTCCAAATGGTTGTTTTATGATTAAACCCATTAACTCACCAGCTTTTTGCTGACTTTTAGCATGTTTTTCTCATGTAATTTACATGTATGAATTTGGGCAATTTGTTGGGAGGCGCTTGGCAGCTATGGCATGGTTATGGATCGCTTTTACTCTGATACTTTTGGGGACCGTTTTATAAACTACTTTTATGGGCCTATTTTTGCACATTTAATAAATGTAAAACTAAATTACTATCTTTTGGCTATGTTTTCGAGTTATGGATGAGTTTATTCTCTTTTCCTATACTTGTGTTGTGTTCCAATTTCGTAACACCCCAAATTTGGTAAAGTATTCCGCTGAGCGAATTTTGGGGATGTTACAGAACCCAATTTTTAAAGGTCCTCGATTTTTCAGGACCTTATGTATGCAGAGTTAGTAACATGTTTTTATGTTCATTATCTTCAAAGATTCCGATTATGTAAGACCCCAAATTAGACGATAAATGTTAAATAATTGAAAGGAAAACGTGATTCACAAACTTTATCCTGAAAATTTGTGTCACATAAATACATGTCTTGTTTAGTTAATGTACTAATATATTAAAAGAAATGAATCTTTTCTTAATTTTTTTACTTGTTTTAGTAAATGATGAGGACGTTAGTAGGAGTAGAAGTAAGGGTACTGCTAAACATACTAAGGGTACTTGTTTTTGTGCCATTACTTCCAAGTAATCCTACTACTAAACATAAGTAACCCTACTTGTAAACATACTAAGGTACTGGATTTAGAACATACTTCCAAGTTACTCTACTCCAAGCATAAGTAACTCTACTGGTGTTTCCTACTGGGTGTTCTTTTATGTCATGACTTTTTTATTTTTTATTTTAGTTTCCTTATTTTTATTTGTTCTAGAATAATTAGGTTATCTTGTTCAACAAGTTTTAATACCTATAAATATAGGGTTTATATTTCATTGTAATGCATCTTTTGATCATTGATTATTAATAAACTTCGTAGTTTAGAGTCTTTACTCTTATTTGGGTTTAATCCCGCAAGGTGCGCATTGTTTATCACCCTTCGATTAGGGTTTAACTAAATATGCTTTCGCGCGTCCTACGTCAGTTAATATAAGAGTTTCTTAGCATCCTGGTGGTAATTGGTGTAGAAGGTTCTACGTCAATTAAACATCTAGAGCTTGTTAGTATCCTAGATGGTGAACGGTGTAGAAGATTGAAAAACCCATATTCTTGGTGGGGTATGGTCTGGAGAGTACATGGATCATGGTTTTACCAAATCCATGAAAAAACTTGACAAATGTTACACTATGCTAGAAGAACTATGTTACGTGATTGTAGGTGGGGCATTAATCCACAAGAATCACAAGGGTAGCAATTATGGAGGTTCAAGAATTCGTCAAACCATAGACGGATCTATTGACAACCATATGTGCAGCCAATCCCCGTTCAATAATAGGATGGTTGGTGAATGGGAGGAAAGAATGAAGGTGGAGGATCGATTACCTACAACCAATATTTTTTGTTTGAGAATTCTAATCAATAATTCGGCATGTTCTTTAATTATTTATGGTTGTGGTATTAATAATTTGGTTTGAAGAAAGTTGGTAGATTTCCTAAAAATACCCTTGGAGATTTGTCCAATTGAATGTTATCAAGTTTGTAGGGTTTCGGTGACCATCAAGTACTTTGTATTGTTTATGATTTTGATGAGTGCCATATTTTGTTTGGAGAACCTTGGCAACGTCATTTAAAGGGTAGGTATGATCTTCAACAAAACCTTTACTTTTTCTCATGAAAAGGAAGGAGAATTGTTATGGTTCCATCCAAGGTAAAACCACAATTACCAAAACCCGAGGTTAAAGCGGAAGAGAAGATGTCGAAGGTTGAAGTTGTTGAAAGGCATGTTGAGAAAATTCAAGACCTTCAAATTTGTGATAAAAACGTTAACGAAATTTCAACTCTGGTGTTGGAAACGACAAGAGAAGTTGGTGTTTTGAATACTTATGATGAAGAAGTCGTGGGTTCTAAATTGATGAATATGTGAAGAATCCTGAAGATGAAGCAAGGTACACAAGTTTGTGATTTTGACTGTGGGTTTATTTTAAATATGATAATCAAGAATCTACTAAAGTTTTCAATGGAAACAAAGAAGTTATTATTACGATTAAAAACTTGGTGGTCGTTGATAAGGAGTACACAACCCGAGGTTTAGGGTCATGGGTTAATCATTGGGGGTGTGGTAGACGTGTAAAGGAATATAAAAAGAGCGCCTCTAGTTAATGTAAAATTCAAAGCTATTGCGGATAAGAATCGTTGTGAGAGTTTGTTCAAGGTGGATAAAGTCCTTGATAGCAAGAACTCGAGGGCGATTAAGGGTAATACTAAACATACTGAGGTTACTTGTGTTTGTGTCGTTACTTCCAAGTAATCCTACTACTAAGCATAAGTAACCCTACTTCTAAACAAACTGACGTTACTGGATTCAGAACTTACTTCCAAGTAACTCTACTCCAAGCATAAGTAACCTTATTGGTGTTTCCTACTGGGTTTTATTTTGTGTCATAACTTTTTGTTTTTTATTTTAATTTCCTTATTTTTGTTTGTTCTAGAATAATTAGGTCATCTTGTTCTACAAGTTTTAATACCTATAAATATAGGGTTTAGGTTTTATTGCAATGCATCTTTTAATCATTGATTATTAATAAACTTTGTGTTTTAGAGTCTTTACTCTTATTTGGGTTTAATCCCGCAAGGTGCGCCTTGTTTATCACCCTTGAATTAGGGTTTAAATAAATACGCTTTCGCGCGTCATGCGTCAGTAAATCACACATTTTACTTGTTTTAGTATATCTACATAGAGTAAGGATTAAATAAGAAATAAAAGTAAAATAAGAATTATGAGAAATAACGAAAGACACACATTTCAGATGCATTCCTTATCTACTTAACCGCATAGCTATGATAAATTATCACAAGTAATATCCCTTTAACAAAAAAAAAGAAAAAGAAAATTGATAAGTATCAAAGGGCTTATCCTTTCTTGTATTCCAGCCATTTTTATTATAGCTTATCATTTAGGATATATAAAACTATAAATTAGCTGTGAATAAAAATCATTTTTCATGCATCCTGCCTGCATATGGAATCCATATCATGTCTACTGCGAGTCTGCGAGGAACGAAAAATGTGTATTATTCGCATGTTGTTGAAAGTTGTTGTCTCAATATCTGGATCTTTACTATTAAACCTTGTTTAATCAATACTAAGTTTGATAGGGAGAATTCAATATTAAATACATTGATTCAAATAATCATTCAACAACATTTTTCCAGTACATAATCTCTAACTGTGTATACATATTGAAAAGGCATATGTGAAAGGGTGTGATGGTTCAATCGAACCAACAGTCATGCCTCACAAATAACTACAATAACTAACTTAACTAACTCTAACTAACTTTTACTATTGTTTTGTCATTATATTTTCAACATATTCGCCCTAATGACAAAACAAATAGTTCCTTTGATCTTTCAACATCACTGTCATTAGTGCTGCAATATTCTTCTAGAAATTATCTTGTTTGATTGAGTCTTCATCTTCTCGTATAAGTGGTATCATCTTTGCTATCATTTTCTTGAGTTGATTATACACAACTTTATTTGATATTGACTTTCACAATCTTCTTCTATTCTTGTACAGTAGTTTCAAATAACTCCACTTGGTCTAGAATAAATCTTTGATGACTTTACACTATCTTCATTCTTTAATTTAACTTGTCCTTCACGAACTTTGCTCCTCATGAACTTGGCTTCATAGCATTTTCACTTTGATTAGTCACTGATATGTTCTTCACGAACCATCCTTCATGGCTAACTTAGTTATTTCACAAAACATCTATTTTGTATCAATTCGCATTACACGAATCAAAATCTTCATCCAGTTGTACAACTATCATTAACTTTTTCACAGATTTATTTTGATCCTTCACGGATTGACACGTATCACACGTGTTTCCTTTTAATTCATTCACTGAATTGACTACACCTTTCACAAGTTATTTTTTCGCATCACACGATTTTGCTTTGACCGTATCATATGAACAAGCTTGCTAATTTTCTAATTTTCGTCAACTAGGCACGCTAGAAGTGTCGGTTCATCATCATTCTCCATTACAAGTGCCGAAACTTCCTCTTTTTTCTTTCTTGGACATTCGTAAGCATAGTGCCCAATATTTCCACACTTGTAACACGTTAGTTGCGACTTATCACCATTCTTTTGTGGTTTGTTTTCGGTTCCTTCCGACTCATCTGAGGTGTATCCTTCATCTTTATATTTCCTTCTCCTTTGTCCTTGCAACAAAACCTTTCCACACTTTTCACCATGTCTTCCTTGGGTAATGTTATTGTTTTGATGTGCAAACAATAACTTATCTTGATCGTCATTTTCCTTATTCTTTTGAAACAAGTCTCTCTTCATACGTTTTGAGTCTTCCAATTGCTTCTTCCATTGTCATTTTACTTAGATCAGAATATTGCTCTATTGATGCAGCTATTTGCAGATACCTATCGGGTACAACATTTAATAGTTTTCGTACTAATGTTTGATCTTCAATTGTGTGTCCTAGACTAGCGGCTTTGTTAGATTTGAGTGTTTGTAGTCAGATTTGAGTGTCGGTTGTCTCGTCTTCCTTCATATGTAACATCTCAAAGTCAGATTTGAGTGTTTGTAGTCTTGCTTTTTGAACTCTTTCTTCGCCAATGTGTCTAGTTTTCAAAGCATCCTAAATGGCTTTCGCGGTTTTGCGCTTTGTTATTTGAAGGAATTGTTCTTTGGGTAAGGCTTGGTAAAGGAATGCATTAGCATTTTTATCCTTTTTCTTGTCGGATTGAGTCATCTTTGACGACTCTATTGTTTCCCATAAACTATTTGCTTCGAGAATGATTTACATTCGATTTGCCCATAATGAGTAGGTCGAGGGTTTTAGGATCGGACATTGAAATTGAGGTGTACTAGTTGTACTTATTTCCTTCTTTCCACTATCTCCACTTTCTTTCGTCATATCTCTAGGATATTGTGTAAATCTCCAAATGAAATATCTAACACTAAATGTGTCGAAATTTCTTTTTCTAGTGAGCTCTATTGTTTTTGTGCCTTAAAGGCTATCAAAACTTACGAGGGACTAGTTTTTATTCCCAAAAAAACTATCCTTGGAGATTTTTTAATAAGAATGAACAACCTAACGTTAATTACTCCTTAAATTATTTTGTATAATATAATAAGCAGTGTAATCACTAGGTTATTATATTTCTAAACCTCGAAAACATACTAACTTAAAACTAATGGGAGTAACTTTTCTAAAAATAATCTATACAATATATATCAAAAAACTTTATATATATATATATATATATATATATATATATATATATATATATATATATATATATATATATATATACTATATCTAAAAAATGAAAGTGGAAAGGGTGTTATTGGTTTCTTTTGAAACCTGGTGGGTTAAAAATAACCCTTGTTGAACCCTTTGATGCTATAACTTTTCGGTGCGCCTCTTTTTCTTTGGATACTTAAAATGCGTTTCTTTCTTTTCTCCTTTGGAGACTAATGTCTCACTTGAGACTGATTATCCTTCTTCTACCTCTCTTGTGGTGGTTAACTGCCTATTATATGGCAGGTTTAACCGTTTCTATTCCTCTGCGGTTGTGTGTTCTTCTCGAACGTTGGAATCCTCTGATGCGAAATTAGGGTTTCGCTAATTTGGGGATTTTCTGAACCGTGTATAATTTGGGTCTTTATGGATAAATTGAATCGATTAATGATTCGATTAGAGGTTTGCGAAATTCGATTTTTGAATCAGGTGTGTTCTTTCTTTTATGTTCGAACCGATTCGACTATGCCCTTTTTCTTTTCTGTTATGAATCTGATAATCGCCCCTTGAATCTTGATATGATGAACTATGGGGTTTTTCTTCGGTTTGTTTTGAAATGAAGGTTTGTGAATTTTGATGTTGGAACCTTTGATGCCAGTTGTATTTGATCACTTTGTGATTGAAAACCTTGGTGATAAACGGTTCTGACTTGGTTCCCATGTTCTTGTTCTTGAACGCTTGCTGTTGATGTTTTCTTGAAAACGGTGTTTGAATTCTGGTGCTTCCTTCTTAACCAAATTTTTTTTTCACTGTTTAATTCAAAAACATATTGTTGTGAAACTTGGTTGTTCCCGTTTCACTATCGTTTAAAAACAATAAAATCAACTCATTGTGAACAATGACTGAAACGATGCAAGTAAAGATAAGTTTTAATAAGATAAACACACTGAGTAATTTTCAACGTTTATATTCTTTATTAAAACGAATAAAAAAGAATACATTACCCAAGTACTTGCGGAATAGTATTTGGGATTGAAATGACAAGTTTGGTATGACTCTTCACTAAGCTTAGGCTAAGTCTAAGCACAACTACATAGGAACCACTGAGCTATCTCAGGGACATAGTTGTATTTGGAGGAGTGAAAGATTGCTTGTGTGTGTGATTTACAATTAATGCACAAGCTTAAATCTTTCACTCCATCTCTTATGATATTTATACAAGTATATTTTTAACTCTATCCTAGAGGACAAACTGACAGGTCACTGATGTATTTTTTTCTCTGTTTACATTGGCTATTTAGAGTAAGTGACAAGGCTGCTTTCTTCTTGTCAGTGATGACACTGAGCCTGATAGTTAACGATTCAGGGAAAGTTTGACTTTGGTTGATAAGGACTTCGTCTTATCTGTTCAAACTTATCCCGCCTTGTCCCGCTCATTCTTCAGTCTTCATAGCCTTCAGTCTTCGTCTTTAGTGGTAGTAGTTGGTGAGGAGTTTTTGGGATTCAGTGAGTTATTGTCATCACTCACTGAATCCATCATCTTCTTCTTCACTCAGTATTCACCCCTTAAGTTCCGCCTTACTGAGTGGAGAGACTTCTTCTTTGTCTCTTACTGAGTATCCCGAAGACAGATCACTGAGTGGCTATTCACTCAGTGACTTGTTAGTGTTTAAAGGACTAAACACTTAGGGTATTTTCTATTCAAATCCTAGAATCAAGGGGTTTGGGTATTCACTGAACCCAACAGTCTCCCCCTATTTGGATATACAAATAGCCTAAGTGTTTGATCAGTGTAAGTGAGCAAATGGATTCTTCTTACACTTAATGTACTAATGAACATAATTAGGAACACTGAATATTTTAACAAAACATACATCATTTATTCGTCAGATTACGTGGTTCCTAACACTAGTACAAAACATAAAATGATAGTAATTCAAAGATGTCATTCAAGGCGGATTCCCAGTGCTTCAACCTTTGGCTTCTTGGAGAGTAGAGTTGCTTTGTCAGGGTGTTCTCTCACTTTGGCATTTAAGTCAGCACAGAACCTGATGTTTGCAGGAGACTGCAAATGCGTTATCTTGGGAAGCATTTAAGAAACTACTAACTGATGAGTACTGCAGAAAAGATGAAGTGCAGAAGCTAGAAGCGGAATTTTGGAATCACTTGATGGTTGGAGTAAAGATCGACAAGTACACGATCCGTTTCCACGAGTTAACTAGGATGGTTCCTCACATGGTTTCCACTGTGGAGAAGTTGATTGACCGATATATATGGGGATTGATACCGGAAATTAGGAGGGATGTCACCTCGTCGAACCCAACCACTCTGCAAGCCGCTGTGAGTATGGCGTATCGCTTGACAAATGATGTGATCAGGTCTGGAGAACTAACAAAAGCAAACGACAATGGACGAAAGCGACAGGAGGATCACCAGGGAAACCGAGACCAGAATCAGCAAAACAAGAGGCAGCGAATAACCCAGAACTATGGGGCGACTACCCAGGAGCGCAAAGGATATGCAGGTCCACATCCTTTGTGCACTCGATGTAATTATCATCACTTAGGAGACTGCCCAAGGTGCGACAAATGTAGACAGACGGGCCACTTCGCGCGGAATTGCTCAAACAGAACTGGAAATCAAGGACAGAGAAAAGCATGTTACGAGTGTGGAAGTCTAGATCACCTTCGCAATACCTGTCCAAAGCTGAAAAGAACTCCCAATCAAGGAGGTAATCGTCCAAACCTGGCGTTGGCAATAGAAGGCCCACAAGATCAGAAAATTGAAATTCCTCCCGCACGTGGTCGAGCATTCTATCTGGGTACCGAGGAAGCCCGCAACGCGTAACGGGTACATTCCTTTGAACAACCACTTTATTTCTGTGCAACATGATTTTTGAGTGCATAACTTCCTTCCGATTCATATCACGTTCACGACATTGATTAATTTGAGACCTATTGATATCGACCTTAGTTGTTATATATTTTGTTGATTTGATTTGATTTGTGTAAGCAAATCGAATATCGAGCGAATCTTTCAAAAGACTACATTCAAAAGACTTGTTTCCTAGCTTGATCTAGTGACAGTTCTTGTTTGATGAGTTGCGAAAGTCGAGCTAAGAAACAAGTTTACTCAAGTCACTACCTAAAGGTCTTTTGAGGGCTACGTTCGATATTGGGTAAGTTTACCCCATCAAATCAAATCACGGGCATGTAATTAGTTGGATGAGGAACCCTTATGCATGAGCATTGACATGATCACTTAGACTATTTGTACGAGCATGAACTTTTAGAACTCTTGTCGAGGTTCGGACCATAGTATCGTTAATCGAATCACGAGGACGTGATTCCGCTGACATGGGAAGAATGTCACAATTCTCAAATTCCGGTCATTTCTTAAATTAAATATGCATCATGTTAGTTCATTCATGATTTTGCATTTCACATTAAACGCGTGAATTTTATATTAAATAAACGTTATCGCGTGAGTTATTATTTTGAGCATTTAATCCGTTACTTTCAAAAATGATCCCGACATATTTTTAAACTTACGTTTAGTTGTAAAAACTAAATTTTGAGTTTTCCTAGTGTTTTAAATTTATTTTGTATATAAATCGTTAAAGTTAAATTATTACGACGTTTTTCTTAAAAACTACACGATAATTATTATATCACTCAATTTTTACAAGGAATATATTTTTACAATTTTTATGATATCATTATACTCTACTTTGATCTACTAAAAAATTACTTTCACCTAAAATTTCCCTTAAATACACTAATGTGTATACAACTTTCAAGTTACCTATACTTAGTCTTTTACTTACATTTATTAACAAGTATATACATTATTAAAAAAAATATATATATATATATATATATATATTATGTTGACACAATCCCCCCATATCCGGCCATGGGGGGGGGAGGTAGTCAAAGTGGTAGATTTTTTTATGTATAGATTCATGCACTACTCAAAAGTCTTCATTCATTTTCTCATACATTCAATCTCTAATAATTCACAAGTTAGCAAAAGTCCTCTCTTCTCCTTGTTCTTCCTCCATGACCGGTTCATCATAGGTGTACAAGAAATCATCACAATTTTTTTTACAAGCTCAAGTATACAATCTAGATAACACTCTTAATAAGGTTTTGAAATAAAAACCTAGGGTGTTTAGGTTAAACCTTTGTTCCTTGCACCTCATCATTATAGCTTGTAAGCATATTTCTATCATTTTTCATCTCTTCTTATCATTACATATGTATCTCTTCATTTTTGGAGCAAACATGCAAGACTTGTGTTAGTTATACCATTTTTACATGATTTTAGAGTTATATATATATATAAAGTCATCCTATAATTATTCCCTTGGTAAATATTGGTCTTGATGATGATTAGGAACCCATGACACCCTAAGAAGGTGTATGGTAGGATTAGATTAGCTTTGGAGTTGATTTGAAGGGATTGGAATAGGTTTAGTACGAGAAAAACTATTTTCGACAAGTATTAAAAGTGGTCTGTCCTTATTTTGATTTTCTGGAAAATCCGACAGTAGGCACGAATTTTTAGCCTTGATATTTAGAAAATATACTTTAAAACGAATCCGTGGCCGCTTGAACGGATTAAAACGGAGTTATAACGAAGAAGTTATGAATTTTTAAAATTGACGATGAAATATATATTTTTCAGAAAATTTCAGCATACTATTTTTACTTTATTCGAGTCAAAAACGAGCCTTAAGCTTTACAAATTATTTCGACTTATCAAAAATATATTAGTATACTTTGATACGAAGCTAAGGATATATAATACGTAGAAAACGGATTTGAAACGACTAAGATATGCACGTTTTCATAAACTTGCTGTAACTATTATTTTTAGAAAAACTATATTATTTTTACGAGACAAGTGTTACGGTAACTAAAACGACCATGTTGAAGGCTGTTTTTAACTATGATGTGGAACTTTTTGGAACGAAATGTCTTCTAATAAAATCAAGATCATCAAGCATATTTTTCAAAACGACCAACCGTTTGTATAGCGGAGTTTTAATAAATTATTTACGGATGCTTAAAATTGGCCGAAACTCACTTTTTACACAACAATTAGACAAAATCACCATCTTTAACCCTTATTATCTTTATGTTCGAGACCTCGATGACGAAAACTCATGAACTGAAACTTTTAGATTTTGATACAAACTTTCTAAAACTGTCGAGTTCGTTTCCTAACGATCGACGCACACCATTTTACGACTAGTTTTTCGAAGCCATTTTTGTCAATTTCATGAAATTTCCGACGACTTTATTTTACGACGAAAAGTGTTAATTTCACAATAAATCATTACGAAACCATTGTAGGATGACATTTTGACGTAAATACTTATAAAGTGATTTAAGAATGGTCAAGACGTCAAAAGAGTATTTTCGACGATAAGTATTATTTTCAAAACTCGCAAATGGTATAAATAACATACGTAATGCATGCATGCATAACATTACATCATAACTCATTACGTATCATATCATTCACAATAGGTCAAGATTAACGTATCACACTACATCTTGGTGTAACCACTTTTGTCATCGCATCTATTCATCAAGTGAGTAATCACAAACCCCCTTTTTACCGTTTTTACTATATTTTGGGGCGAAATGCATGAACCTTTCTTGAGCTAAATTGATCACTATTTTTTATTAACTTGTTTGACTAGAACTTGTGAATTCGAATCAAATCCTTGAACTTAATTAGGAAATTATGACTTATTTGGACTTATTGAACCGTACATGTTATGGCCTTGACCTAAAGTCTCCTATGTTCGGAGCATCACTATAAAGTCTCCCATGTTCGGAGCATCACTATAAAGACTCCTATGTTCGGAGTATATCTTTGGGAAGAGGCACCCAGTATATCTTTGGGAAGAGGCACCCAGTATATCTTTGGGAAGAGGCACCCAGTATATCTTTGGGAAGTGGCACCCAACATAACTTTGGGTAGTGGCACCCAGTTTAATTTGGTCTCATCAGTAGCATTTCTGAATTATTATATTCGCGGATCTATATTGTGAACTATTATGACCGCTTATACTTGACTAGTTCATACGCTATATTTTGTGCAATGGGTTGTGAATACACAGGTTGCAAGTTTTGTATGGGCGGAACTTGGAACTGAGTGGATTTACAATGCCTTTGCTTTGTGGACTATTTTCGTTGACCGAAAGCTTTGAATATTTCTTACGAGTTTTCTTATTTTGCTAAACATGTTTACTCACCAACTATTTTCATAGTTGACCCGTTTTTCTCTCATGCATTTCAGGTGATCGTTAGTAATCTTTTTCTACCAGGTCTTGCATAATGAAGTTTTCACTTATTACTACAAATCATTATGTAATAGAACGCAATATTTTGGGAACTAAACTTTGTAATATATTTGCCGATGACGGCTAAACAAGTATTGTAATGGTGTATTATTTCTTTTTAGTCTTAACGTTGGTATGTTCTATTATCTTGTGCTTATGTTCCCTTCCGTTACACCTCGTATTTCCGCCTCCGGCGAGGGTGTGACAGATTGGTACCAGAGCCAAAGGTTATAGAGAATGCCGATTTTTCAAAAATAAAAATCACAGCTATAACCGGAATAATTTTTATTTTATTTTATTAAACATTGAACATCATCCGAGTCATCTAGTCCTATCGTTGCATCGTTAATCATAAATTATACATAGCCTGATCAACTATGTCTAATTTATGAAGAACCATACAATGATAAGAGTGGTAGTTTTAAATTATGTTTAGTCGAGTCTTTTGAGTCTGGTCACCTGAAGTTGCATTGGTCGGGTGGGTATGCATAGCATGTTTTTACGTTCACGTCTACATTACCGTACCTTGTTCACATCTTCTCTTTTCCATCTTTCGACTTGTTAGACATAGCATGCCTCTGTTCCTGTCATGTTTCGATCACTATAACACACATTACCACCGTTCTGCACCTCATCTGACTTCGTTAGAATGTCGTTTACTCAACCCGATGTTTTGGTCCTCTGTAGGATCATGGCTGCAAGAAACACACGCTCAGGAGGCAACAACAATGGCAACCCAAACGACAATGACAATCCAAACAACAACGCGACTGGAATAGCGGATCTACTCACCCAAATTATAACACATCTCGATGCTAGACGAACCAACAACGGAGAGGGTACTTCAAACGCTGGTCAAGGATGCAGCTACAAAACTTTCATGACATGCAAGCCAATGGAATTTCATGGTACTGAGGGTGCCATTGGACTGCTAACCTGGTTCGAGAATGTTGAGTCGAAACTTAGTATCACGAAATGTACTGAAGGAAACAAGGTTGAGTTCTCTGCTGGACTACTACAGGGTCGAGCATTGACCTGGTGGAACAACCAATTGCAGACTAGAGGAAGAGGGGCTGCAAATGCGTTATCTTGGGAAGCATTTAAGAAACTACTAACTGATGAGTACTGCAGAAAAGATGAAGTGCAGAAGCTAGAAGCGGAATTTTGGAATCACTTGATGGTTGGAGTAAAGATCGACAAGTACACGATCCGTTTCCACGAGTTAACTAGGATGGTTCCTCACATGGTTTCCACTGTGGAGAAGTTGATTGACCGATATATATGGGGATTGATACCGGAAATTAGGAGGGATGTCACCTCGTCGAACCCAACCACTCTGCAAGCCGCTGTGAGTATGGCGTATCGCTTGACAAATGATGTGATCAGGTCTGGAGAACTAACAAAAGCAAACGACAATGGACGAAAGCGACAGGAGGATCACCAGGGAAACCGAGACCAGAATCAGCAAAACAAGAGGCAGCGAATAACCCAGAACTATGGGGCGACTACCCAGGAGCGCAAAGGATATGCAGGTCCACATCCTTTGTGCACTCGATGTAATTATCATCACTTAGGAGACTGCCCAAGGTGCGACAAATGTAGACAGACGGGCCACTTCGCGCGGAATTGCTCAAACAGAACTGGAAATCAAGGACAGAGAAAAGCATGTTACGAGTGTGGAAGTCTAGATCACCTTCGCAATACCTGTCCAAAGCTGAAAAGAACTCCCAATCAAGGAGGTAATCGTCCAAACCTGGCGTTGGCAATAGAAGGCCCACAAGATCAGAAAATTGAAATTCCTCCCGCACGTGGTCGAGCATTCTATCTGGGTACCGAGGAAGCCCGCAACGCGTAACGGGTACATTCCTTTGAACAACCACTTTATTTCTGTGCAACATGATTTTTGAGTGCATAACTTCCTTCCGATTCATATCACGTTCACGACATTGATTAATTTGAGACCTATTGATATCGACCTTAGTTGTTATATATTTTGTTGATTTGATTTGATTTGTGTAAGCAAATCGAATATCGAGCGAATCTTTCAAAAGACTACATTCAAAAGACTTGTTTCCTAGCTTGATCTAGTGACAGTTCTTGTTTGATGAGTTGCGAAAGTCGAGCTAAGAAACAAGTTTACTCAAGTCACTACCTAAAGGTCTTTTGAGGGCTACGTTCGATATTGGGTAAGTTTACCCCATCAAATCAAATCACGGGCATGTAATTAGTTGGATGAGGAACCCTTATGCATGAGCATTGACATGATCACTTAGACTATTTGTACGAGCATGAACTTTTAGAACTCTTGTCGAGGTTCGGACCATAGTATCGTTAATCGAATCACGAGGACGTGATTCCGCTGACATGGGAAGAATGTCACAATTCTCAAATTCCGGTCATTTCTTAAATTAAATATGCATCATGTTAGTTCATTCATGATTTTGCATTTCACATTAAACGCGTGAATTTTATATTAAATAAACGTTATCGCGTGAGTTATTATTTTGAGCATTTAATCCGTTACTTTCAAAAATGATCCCGACATATTTTTAAACTTACGTTTAGTTGTAAAAACTAAATTTTGAGTTTTCCTAGTGTTTTAAATTTATTTTGTATATAAATCGTTAAAGTTAAATTATTACGACGTTTTTCTTAAAAACTACACGATAATTATTATATCACTCAATTTTTACAAGGAATATATTTTTACAATTTTTATGATATCATTATACTCTACTTTGATCTACTAAAAAATTACTTTCACCTAAAATTTCCCTTAAATACACTAATGTGTATACAACTTTCAAGTTACCTATACTTAGCCTTTTACTTACATTTATTAACAAGTATATACATTATTAAAAAAAAAAAAAAAAAAAAAAAAAAAAAAATATTATGTTGACACAATCCCCCCATATCCGGCCATGGGGGGGGGGGAGGTAGTCAAAGTGGTAGATTTTTTTATGTATAGATTCATGCACTACTCAAAAGTCTTCATTCATTTTCTCATACATTCAATCTCTAATAATTCACAAGTTAGCAAAAGTCCTCTCTTCTCCTTGTTCTTCCTCCATGACCGGTTCATCATAGGTGTACAAGAAATCATCACAATTTTTTTTACAAGCTCAAGTATACAATCTAGATAACACTCTTAATAAGGTTTTGAAATAAAAACCTAGGGTGTTTAGGTTAAACCTTTGTTCCTTGCACCTCATCATTATAGCTTGTAAGCATATTTCTATCATTTTTCATCTCTTCTTATCATTACATATGTATCTCTTCATTTTTGGAGCAAACATGCAAGACTTGTGTTAGTTATACCATTTTTACATGATTTTAGAGTTATATATATATATAAAGTCATCCTATAATTATTCCCTTGGTATATATTGGTCTTGATGATGATTAGGAACCCATGACACCCTAAGAAGGTGTATGGTAGGATTAGATTAGCTTTGGAGTTGATTTGAAGGGATTGGAATAGGTTTAGTACGAGAAAAACTATTTTCGACAAGTATTAAAAGTGGTCTGTCCTTATTTTGATTTTCTGGAAAATCCGACAGTAGGCACGAATTTTTAGCCTTGATATTTAGAAAATATACTTTAAAACGAATCCGTGGCCGCTTGAACGGATTAAAACGGAGTTATAACGAAGAAGTTATGAATTTTTAAAATTGACGATGAAATATATATTTTTCAGAAAATTTCAGCATACTATTTTTACTTTATTCGAGTCAAAAACGAGCCTTAAGCTTTAAAAATTATTTCGACTTATCAAAAATATATTAGTATACTTTGATACGAAGCTAAGGATATATAATACGTAGAAAACGGATTTGAAACGACTAAGATATGCACGTTTTCATAAACTTGCTGTAACTATTATTTTTAGAAAAACTATATTATTTTTACGAGACAAGTGTTACGGTAACTAAAACGACCATGTTGAAGGCTGTTTTTAACTATGATGTGGAACTTTTTGGAATGAAATGTCTTCTAATAAAATCAAGATCATCAAGCATATTTTTCAAAACGACCAACCGTTTGTATAGCGGAGTTTTAATAAATTATTTACGGATGCTTAAAATTGGCCGAAACTCACTTTTTACACAACAATTAGACAAAATCACCATCTTTAACCCTTATTATCTTTATGTTCGAGACCTCGATGACGAAAACTCATGAACTGAAACTTTTAGATTTTGATACAAACTTTCTAAAACTGTCGAGTTCATTTCCTAACGATCGACGCACACCATTTTACGACTAGTTTTTCGAAGCCATTTTTGTCAATTTCATGAAATTTCCGACGACTTTATTTTACGACGAAAAGTGTTAATTTCACAATAAATCATTACGAAACCATTTTAGGATGACATTTTGACGTAAATACTTATAAAGTGATTTAAGAATGGTCAAGACGTCAAAAGAGTATTTTCGACGATAAGTATTATTTTCAAAACTCGCAAATGGTATAAATAACATACGTAATGCATGCATGCATAACATTACATCATAACTCATTACGTATCATATCATTCACAATAGGTCAAGATTAACGTATCACACTACATCTTGGTGTAACCACTTTTGTCATCGCATCTATTCATCAAGTGAGTAATCACAAACCCCCTTTTTACCGTTTTTACTATATTTTGGGGCGAAATGCATGGACCTTTCTTGAGCTAAATTGATCACTATTTTTTATTAACTTGTTTGACTAGAACTTGTGAATTCGAATCAAATCCTTGAACTTAATTAGGAAATTATGACTTATTTGGACTTATTGAACCGTACATGTTATGGCCTTGACCTAAAGTCTCCTATGTTCGGAGCATCACTATAAAGTCTCCCATGTTCGGAGCATCACTATAAAGACTCCTATGTTCGGAGTATATCTTTGGGAAGAGGCACCCAGTATATCTTTGGGAAGAGGCACCCAGTATATCTTTGGGAAGAGGCACCCAGTATATCTTTGGGAAGTGGCACCCAACATAACTTTGGGTAGTGGCACCCAGTTTAATTTGGTCTCATCAGTAGCATTTCTGAATTATTATATTCGCGGATCTATATTGTGAACTATTATGACCGCTTATACTTGACTACTTCATACGCTATATTTTGTGCAATGGGTTGTGAATACACAGGTTGCAAGTTTTGTATGGGCGGAACTTGGAACTGAGTGGATTTACAATGCCTTTGCTTTGTGGATTATTTTCGTTGACCGAAAGCTTTGAATATTTCTTACGAGTTTTCTTATTTTGCTAAACATGTTTACTCACCAACTATTTTCATAGTTGACCCGTTTTTCTCTCATGCATTTCAGGTGATCGTTAGTAATCTTTTTCTACCAGGTCTTGCATAATGAAGTTTTCACTTATTACTACAAATCATTATGTAATAGAACGCAATATTTTGGGAACTAAACTTTGTAATATATTTGCCGATGACGGCTAAACAAGTATTGTAATGGTGTATTTTTTCTTTTTAGTCTTAACGTTGGTATGTTCTATTATCTTGTGCTTATGTTCCCTTCCGTTACACCTCGTATTTCCGCCTCCGGCGAGGGTGTGACAATCTATATCACTCCACCTTTGAAATGATGGGTTCCTATATACATCAATGAAAAAGAGTCCTCTTTCAGGCTCTTCAATGACAAGGCAGTTAACAAACTTAACTCCTTCAGGCAGTTCCCTGTTGCAGTCAAAACCAGGAACCTTGGCTTCAGGCTCAGATTCAACCCTTTTTCTTTTTCCTTGGGATGATTGAGGTTGTGATCCTTGAGCCTCGGGAAGAGCTGACTGTATCCCAAGCTGAGCTGGTGCTTCCCTCAGTCTTTCATAACGTTTGCTTAGGGATTTCATCAACTCTTTGACCACCACATTTTGCTTCTTTCCAATGATTGGACCAAGTTCATCAAGTTCAGTGATCCCAAAGTCAGTTAATTTGAACGGATCATGAACTTCAAAGTCTCTTTTATCATCCCCCTTGTAGACATTCATTGCAAGTGGTTTGGATCTGGGGATGATTTTTACATCAGTGATTTTTTCAGGTGACCTCCTGCTTGTCATGGTCAAGTTGTAGTGGTCAATTCTTTCTTGCCTGATTGCAGCATTCCTCTTGTTCTTTTCTTCCCTTTTCTTTTTAAAAGCAACCAACTCAGCATCCAGAGTCGCTTTGAAATTTTGGCTTGCCTGTCCTTTTTCAAGAATTTTGGGATTGATTCCTGATAAGGATTCAAAACGTACACTTTTAAGGGGTCATTTAAGCCCTTAATCGCCCACTTTTATATCCGTTACTGCTTAATTTCGTTCCTTTTCACTTTTTAAGTCCCTTGGAAGCAAGATGTTGGAATGATGCATTTTTGGATGAAAAGGAGTGAATATGTGAAGAAAACGGCTAAGTCAAGATCAAGACACTCAAGCTGCTGGAATTACACCTGACGGCGTCCCAATCAAAGGGCGACGCCGTCCCTCTTTATGTGATTCAATTTGTGATGACTCAGTAGCGATTTTGCTATTTTGCACCTGATAGCGTCAGGCTTTGAAGAGTAAGGGCGTCACGAATACTTTTCTTCTCAGACGGCCTAGAGCCAGATTCAGACGACGTCTATTGATCCCAGTTGAGCAAACGATCTAATATAGAAGCTGACTTAATATAAACAAACTTGTTAAACACTAAGCGGAATTTAATGTTTAACCTTAAGAAGAATAACAATTGATTAACACTCAACACCTCAATATTTTATTAATATGAATACTCTGAATAGTATTAGGGTTTTACAACCTTGAAGTGTATCGACTTTAGATATTGTTGGAATCACTCCTAAACTATATTTCAAGTGTTTGTAATTAACAGGTAATAGGTTGCTTAATTAGGCTTTTATGTTAGTATTAAAGGCAAGGCTTATGTAGAAAGCCCATAAGCCTTGGCCCATATCCAATAAGGAAGGTGTTGGAATCACTCCTAAACAGTATTTCAAGTATTTATATTTCATATGTAATAGGTAGCTTTATTATGGCCTTTATGTTTGTTTAAGGTCAAGCTTATGTAGAAGGCCCATAAGCTTGATCCAAGCCCAATAAGGAATAGGGAAGGAGAGGGAGTGTTGCCCTAGCTCCTTGCCTGTATAAACTCTTGTAAACCCTCATTTGAGGGTTGGTTGTTCAAGTTTTCTTTTCACACATTCACCTACGCCTAACCGTGCCTCTCTTATTGTGTATGTGTGCTTGTTTACTTGTTCAATCGCCTTATCTCTTCTCTTATAAGCTTGTGTTGTAAAACTTGTGACCTAACAGTGGTATCAGTCGCCAAATAGTTGGGTGTACTCGTTTGTTTTTGAAGTTTTGGTTTTGGATCTTACGCGTAGAGATAACGCTATCTTTGGTTATCTTAAAAACTCGTTTTTTACACTTTTTAATCCAAGATTCTTGTACTTTCAATGTTTTGAGGTGTTAAAATACTTGTTTTTGGCAAAAAGTTTCAAACTTTACGCGTGGATTTACGTTTTTAAGCTTGTTTTTGTTCGTGGGTGTCGTTCTACGCGTAACCCGTTTAGCAGTTTTGGTACATCAAAATTCACACTTTCGTGTTCTTTTGGTACTATTGAAGCTATTCCATAACAAAAAACTGGTTTAGAAACACATTTGGACAGAATCAAAGTTACGAGTAATCCTACGCGTATCAAAACCCTAAAATTACGCGTAAGATTGTTCCTTGGTTTGATCTTCAATTTTCTGGTTTAATCCGTGTTTTCTTACTTGGATAAGTCTGAAAATACGTCGACTTTGGATATCTTTTGCACTGTGAAGTGTAAAAGATCATTTGGGCAAAAACCCTAAAATTACGCATAAGCATAAGCTTACGCGTAGAATTCCTACGCATAAGATTCACTTTACGCGTAAACTACGGTCTACGCATAAGGTAATCCTACGCCTACGTTTCTACGCCTAACTTTTGTCTACGCTTAACTTTAGTGTTTTCCCTACTTACGCGTAAGCTAAAACCTACGCGTAACTCCTCATTGTTACGCGTAACTTTTGGTGTTTTTACGCATAAGTGCTACTTGGTTCTTGTCTTTTCTACGCCTAAGGATACTTCATCAACAAAGGTTCATTCGACTACAAAGATCCATCTTTACCACACAAGTTTATCATCATGTCTCAACCACCATACTCTAACTATTTCCCTCACACTTATAATCATCAACAACAACAACAATTAACTCCACAACATCAACAATGGAATCAACAACAAGCTATTTATCAACAACAATTTAATCAGCAACATACTCCACAACTTGGTGCAATTCCACAACCACAAATGGTTCAACCACAACCAAGCCTTCAAGTTCAACCCTACACAACCGATTTCAATCAACATCCATCACGGACCACTATGAAGGAACCCACTTGGTTTGCTAAGATGTGTGAAGCTTTAAGCAGCCAACAATCAATTCATGAAGCTGGATCACTTGATAGACCTCCAATGCTCACTCCAGGTAACTACGATCAATGGGTGATAAGGTTCTTTAGGTTCTGTGATCTGAAGAAGCCACATGGAAAGTTCTTAAAGAAGGTTATCTTGGAAGGTCCATTTGTGATGCCTACTGTCACTGTACCCGGAGATCCAAACGCTGTTCCACCAAGAGATGAACAAACCAACATTGCTACGGTTGCTGATCTTAATGCTACAGAACTTCTACACTATGAAGCGGATGAACTTGCAATGGAATACATCCTCTTATGATTACCAAACCCAATTCTTCGTAGTGTTGATGCTCAAAAGACTGCACAAAAAATGTGGGATCATATTCGTCTTCTTATGGAAGGATCTGTACTCAATCAGGAGGATTTGGAATCCAAAATTTACTTGGCTTATGAACACTTCTTGATTGAACCTGGAGAGACACTAGAGTCCTATCATCATCGATTTTCAGATATCATCAATGATTTGGATAAACACAACATCATTATGCCAAGAATTGCAGTGAATACTAAGTTCCTGAGTAGTCTTGGTCCAGAATGGGAGAAGTATGTCATTTTTCTCCGACAAGCGAAGAATATGCATCATTCTACTTATGGTTTGTTGTACGATTACTTGAAGCCTCATGAAAAGGAAGTTGATCGGGAAAGGATTCTCCGAGTTCAAATTGCTAAACAGTCACAACCGGACAATCAACAACTTGCCTTGTATGCTCAACAGAATTATCCCTCTCAACCAGCAACTCAACCAACTGCTTCAAATCCACCTTCACAGTCACAACCTCAACAAAATCAATTGGTTCCATACAGCAACAATGCTCAAGCATATGTCAGTGAAGCGACTGAGGAAACAGATCCGTTCGAAGCATTGCAACAAGGATTTGTGATGATTGCTAATGCTTTTGGCCGTTACACCAACAAATCCAACAATCGTATTCGTTCCTCATCTAACACACGGACTCAAGCTGTTGTGAACAATGGACGTGTTGAAGTTCAAAATCATGATTATGGTCGTCAGATGGGCGGTGGTCAAGGGTTTAATGCTGTGGGTAGGAATAACAACAGAGCTCAAGTGGTGGAACAGGGAAATGCTCAGAATCGGTTAAATGGTCTTAGATGCTACAACTGCAATGAGAAGGGACACCTGGCTAATGCATGCCCAAAGCCAAGGACTAGGGGCAGTGCTTATTTCAAAGAGGCCTTACTTCTGGCTCCTAAGGATGAAGCTGGTGGATCTCTTACAGACAAAGAACAGAGCTTCATGGCAGATGCAGACTCAGATGATGATATGGAGGACTTGCAGGCGAATGCAGCTGTTATGTTGATGGCTAATATGCATGAGCTGCACATGAGTGATACAGGCCCAGTGTATGACACTGATGGCTTGTCTCAGGTACCCGAACAAACCATCATCATATCTGAACTAATATCTCCGCCAATATCTGAATCCGGCACGGATCAGACTGTTCAAAATGAGTCTTCTACATCTTCTTCTGATGATTTTCAAGCTAACCCTGTAGTTACATTTGACGATCAAGATGACCTTATGGTCTCCTTTGATAATCAAATTGACTCCGTGTTCGTACTTGAGGATCTCAAGAATGATCATGTTGAGACTCACGTTGAACAAGATGATCTGTTGCCTCATCCGGATTTTGCTCGGTTAATTCAAGACCATAAAATCAAAATGGAGGAATGCTATGCATTAAATCAATCCTTAAAAAGTAAAAATGCACTGTTAACCAAGGATTTTGAATGTTTACAAATGCAACTCAACTTTTTCAAAACTCAAGAAAACCGTGAAAAAGGTTTTGAAGCCGCTTTTGCAAAATCTCATCAAAACGAAAAATATTTAGAGCGACAGATGCGTGATCTAGCCACCTCGAAGAATGCTTTGTTGTCCGAATTAGAACAACTGAAACATGAACATAAAAAGCAACTTAACGCTCTCACCTTGGAAAATCAAAAAGCTAAGGCAGAGTTGTTAAATTGTCAAAAACAGTTCTCCGCATACAAAAAGCATTCAACGAATCGGGTAGATGACCTTCTTGCAGAAATTCTCGGTTTGCAAAACAAAATTAAAGAGTTTAAAACGGTTGTTTACAAACATGGTGAATCAGTAACAGCTATTGAAAAGCTTACCTTAAAACCCAATCCAAATGGATATGGAAAAAATCTAGCTGATTACAAACCAAAGCTTTCACTAAAAACATTCAAACAAACTCCTGAAGTTTCCAGTGCAGAATACAAAATTGATAATACTGTCATGAGTGTTGTTGAATACCATCGTCAAGAGGAATTAGATGCAGAAGACGAGAGTCGATCTAAATTAAAAACTGTTGTTTACAACAAACCTTTTAATTATAAAAACGCGGTCACTTTCGTCACACCAACGGATTCCTCTAACACACCAAGGGTTATCATCAAAACACCTGAGTCTTCTATTGTTAATCCCAAAACAGTCTTTGCACAAACTTATGGTCCTTTACCTTCCATTAGCGAAGTAAACTCACAACCTGAAAATCGAAAAATTCTTCGATATTTTGACATTTTCATGGCTGACCTCAAAATTTTACAACATGAGATAGAATATCGATCTGAAATCAAAGTTGAACATTTTCAATCGCCTCTGGCGCGAGAACAAAGAGACATTTTTCAGAAAAATCTTTTACCTAATGTTAAAAACTTGAAAAGTTGTGCAATTGCCTGGGAAAAGGATTTTCATAAGGAACTTGGGGTAATGAAAAACGTTTTCGAGAAAACAGAAACATCTATTACTAACACAAAACGCAAAAAGAAACTGTTGAGAAAAGATGTTGATCGACTCTTGGAAGATGTTATCTGTGCTGATATCCATAATGTTGTGCTATTCTATTCGTTGCCATATGCATCTGATCATATCTCTGCTGATATTGTTGACACTGTTGTTACTGTTGAGAACACCGATAATGTGCTTCAGATCGAGTCTTTAAAAGCAGAAAATAAACGATTACACACGGAAATTTACAATGCAAAACGTCGTCTTCAATGGTGTGAAAAAGATATTCACAACCATCAACTTAGTTTTCAAAAGAAAATCGCTCAATTGAGTGCAAAATCTTCTGATCCTAAAATTGAGCAACTGGATGATCAAAACGTGTCTTTGAAAAGTCAAATCTCAAAATATGAACAAGAAATTTTAAAAGTTAAACAGGAATATGGTGTCATATTTGATTTACTCAAGAAGACTCGAGATGAAGCATCAAACGAACTTGATCACTATCTTGCTCACACTAGAGAAGTCATGAATTTTGCTGGTAATATTCGTTCTGAAAATCAAGATCTGATTCACACCATTTCTAAGTTACGGGAAATGTTAGGAAAGTATGAACTACTCCCGCCTACTGTGATTAAGAGATTAGCTCCAGTCACACTTAGTAATCGTGAACCAAGAATTCACACTGCCAAATCACAAGTTGCTAATGTGTTTCCCTCTACTGAAACAGGAATAGTTGCATCTTTTCCAAACGTCCGCACTTCACAGCCTAGGAGCACTCAAACGAAGAATAGGAAGTTGCGACATAAGAAAAGATCAATAAGGAATGCTAAAGTAGAAGAACACCCTAGGACTCTGAATAACACTCATGTTACTTCCACTATAGATGTTGCGTCTGGCAAATGTAATAGAAATAGTGATGTAACGAATGCTAAACCGTTAAGTACCTTTGATATTCAGTCTGATGCACCTTGTGATATTTGTCGAAAGAGTATGAATTCTGATTGTCATGACAAATGTGTTGCTAAAGCTATAATCTCTAGATTACGGAATCCTAAGAATCGGAATACCTCTAGGCCCACTAAACATTCTAAGTCTGTGCTTGGTAAACCACCTTCTTTAGATTCTAAGGCAACCATTGCTATCACAGTAGCTACCGCTTCACCTCCTAAAAATGTAGTACCACCTAGTGCTTTCACTAAGACTAAAGCAAAGAGTAGTTACAGATGGCAGAAATGGATATATAACACACTAGGATTTAAGTGGATGCCTAAAATTCTCAATGTGTGTATGTCTAATATACCTGCTTCGGAACCCTCTAACATTTCGGGTTCCACATCTACTTCTATTCCATCTGTGTCGTCTGTGTGTAATGCAGGTGATACAGATCATTCTCTGGATTGTTGATAGCGGATGTTCCCGACACATGACAGGCAACCTTAAACTGTTATCAAACTTTATTGCAAAGTTCATTGGCACTGTCAGATTCGGGAACGATCACTTCGCAGCCATCATGGGCTACGGAGATTATGTTAATGGGAACATTGAAATAAGCAGGGTTTACTATGTGGAAGGCCTCGGTCACAATCTGTTTTCAGTAGGTCAATTTTGTGATGGAGATTTGGAGGTTGCTTTCAGGGAGAAAACTTGTTTCATTCGTGATCTACATGGAAATGACCTTATGTCTGGCTCGCGTAATTCTAGTCTCTACACTATCTCTATGCAAGACATGGTTGCTTCCTCTCCCATTTGCTTACTTTCAAAGGCAACATCTACAAAATCCTGGCTATGGCACCGTCGTCTCTCACATCTAAACTTTCAAACCATCACCAACCTTGCTCGACACAAACTAGTTGAAGGACTCCCACGATTCCGGTATTCAAAAGATCACCTTTGCTCAGCATGTGAACAAGGGAAAAGCACTCGTGCTCATTTTCCTTCAAAGGTGGAACACAGCTCTCAGCATGTGCTTCATCTTCTTCACATGGATTTGTGTGGCCAGATGCGTGTGCAAACGATCAACGGCAAACGTTACATCTTAGTAAATGTTGATGACTACTCACGATGGACTTGGGTCTATTTTCTTCGTAGCAAAGACCAAGCTCCACAAATGATCATCACCTTTCTCACAAAGATACAGGTTCAGCTCCGCAACACCGTCAGGATCATTCGGACAGACAAAGGAACTGAATTTGTTAACAAAACCCTTCGTGAATTTTATGAGAAAGTGGGAATTCAGCATCAAACATCTATTGCACGGACACCTGAACAAAACGGAGTTGTTGAAAGACGAAACCGAACGTTAGTGGAAGCTGCAAGAACAATGTTAATCAATGCTAAACTTCTAGATTACTTATGGGCAGAAGCTGTATCTACTGCATGCTATACTCAAAACCGTTCTATGAACACAAAACGCCACAACAAAACTCCTTTCGAGCTTTACCACAACTACAAACCGAACCTCAAACACTTTCATGTATTTGGATCCCTTTGCTATCCGAATAATGATCGTGATGATTTTGGAAAGCTCAAAGCCAAAGCTGATATTGGAGTCTTTATTGGATACTGTGACAATTCTAAAGGTTTCCGAATCTGGAATCGTCAAACTAAGGAGGTAATGGAAACGATTCATGCTCATTTCGATGAACTCACGGAAATGGCTTCTGAGTATAACAGCTTAGAACCCGGACACAACCGTTTAAACTTCCCTCAACCCCAATCATCAGCTGAAGAAAGCCCTCAGCTAACTCGTCAACAAATGGAAAGGTTATTTGCTCCTCTGTTCTGTGACGATATTGATGAACGTGCTCCTGGTGTATCCGCTGTTTCCGCTGCACAACCTGATAATATTCCTATACCTGATACACCTGCTACAACAACTACTGTTGAAGATGCACCTACACCAATTGACTCCAACACAACAGTTGAACACACCGCCTCCAACAATGATGAACCAGCTGATGATATTCTGAATGAAGTACCCCCACATGCAGATTTTGATCCAAATGCGTTCTTCAACCCGTTTGCCAATGAGACTGCTGCACCAGATGTCGCGGAATCTTCAACAAACCATTTGAATCCTCAGAATCTGCACAATGTATACCAACATCAACCCTCTACACATAGATGGACTAAAGACCATCCTCTGGCTAACATTATTGGCAACCCGAATCAACCAGTCGTTACGAGACAACGTCTTCACTCAGATGGTGAACACTGCATTTATGCACTCACTGTATGCCAATCTGAACCTAAAAACATTAAAGACGCAATGACAAAAGACAACTGGATTGAATCCATGCAGGAAGAACTCAACCAATTCAAACGTCTTGAAGTATGGGAACTGGTTGAAAGACCAACAGGGGTCTACGTCATTGGTCTAAAATGGATTTGGAAAAACAAATTGGATGCTGAAGGGAATGTCATCCGAAACAAGTCACGGCTAGTTGCTAAGGGTTATCGTCAGGAAGAAGGGATAGACTTTGAAGAATCTTTTGCTCCGGTTGCTCGTCTTGAGGCTGTTCGGATATTTCTCGCGTTCGCTGCTCATATGAACATGACGGTCTATCAGATGGATGTCAAAACGGCGTTTCTCAATGGGCAACTTAAAGAAACGGTCTATGTCAGCCAACCAGATGGATTCGTTGATCCTGAGTTCCCGAACCATGTCTATAAACTGAACAAAGCCCTTTATGATCTCAAACAAGCCCCTCGGGCATGGTACGATAAGCTATCATCCTTCCTCATTGCCAATAATTTCACCAAAGGCTCGGTTGACCCAACTCTTTTTATACAATATCACGGGGCACACATCTTAATTGTTCAAATTTACGTGGATGACATCATTTTTGGGTCTACACATAAAAAGTTTTCAATCGCTTTTGCAAAACTAATGAAGAAAAATTTTGAAATGTCCATGATGGGTGAACTTACGTTCTTTCTAGGACTGCAAGTTCATCAATCACCCCGTGGTATTTTTCTGAGTCAGTCCAAATATGCCCTTGAATTGTTAAACAAATTTGGAATGAAAACCTGTGATACTTATGCCACACCAATGACTCATACCAAGAAGCTAGATGCTGATTTACATGGGAAATTAGTTGACCCCACCAAATACCGAAGTATTATTGGGTCCCTCATGTATCTAACAGCTAGCAGACCTGATATTGTCTTTGCCGTTTATCTATGCTCCCGTTATCAGTCGCGACCAACTGAAACCCACCTCTCTGAGGCTAAAAGAATCCTCCGATACATCAAGGGAACCATTAATTTGGGGATCTGGTATCCGAAGGATTCTGGTTTTGAACTAATAGCTTTTTCAGACGCTGATCACGCAGGATGCTTAGACTTAAGGAAAAGTACTTCAGGAGCTCTACAATTTCTCGGTGATAAACTGGTGTCTTGGCAATCTAAGAAGCAGGATTGTACATCGTTGTCATCAACCGAAGCAGAATATGTAGCCATGTCTGCCTGTTGTGCTAAAGTCATTTGGATGAGAACACAACTCAAAGACTATGGTTACGTATTTGACAGAATCCCGATGTACTGCGACAATCGGAGTGCCATTGCAATCTCGTGCAACTCAGTTCAGCACTCGAAATCAAAGCACATCGATCTACGCTATCATTTCATCAAGGACCACGTGGAACAGGGTACCGTTGAATTATACTATGTGGGTACTGAATACCAATTGGCAGATCTGCTCACCAAAGCCTTGCCTCCCGCTCGGTTTAATGAGTTGGTCCACCGAATTGGTATGAGGTGTTTGACTCAAGAGGAACTGGATGACCTCTTAAAACAGTCTTAAAAACCTGTCGAACACCAAAACCTCTTTTGTAAATAAATTTTCAAAAACAAAATACAAAAATATAAAATCCTATAAAACAACAAAAATATTCTCCTAATCTATCTTTCTTTCAACATGGCAAGTACATTTCTTCCGTCAACACTTGTATCTTTCAAAATTCAGTTTTTTTCCGATCAAGTGTTGAGGGGGAGAAAATAAGCTTTTAACTGTTTCTAAACATCTGTGTACTTGCATGTTATCACATCTCGGTTGATTCTTTTACAAATGGTGGTACACTTTCTGATTCAAAGACACTCCTTGGACTTTAATTAACAACCTTTCATTATTTTCTCAAGTCGAGGGGGAGTGTCGTCAAGTTTCTTTCCCAAAAATCTTCGTTTGGTAACAAAAATGGAAGTTAAAAGGCTTTGTGTGAAAAAGGAAAAGGTGGAGGGACTATAACTGTCAAAACCTTAAAGTTATTTTATACAAAATACTCCACCCACCACATTTATTCCCATCACATTAAATATTTCACCTAATATCATCCACGGTTCATATTCGTTTTACAAATCCGTGCTTTCGATTATCAATCTGTAAGTGTTTCTGTGTTTGGATCATGTTTTTAAAAAATGGTTTTGAATCTCATGTAAATCCTACGGCTAAAACGTGTTCTACGCGTGATTTGGTGTTCTACGCTTATGCGTAAGAACACACAATCAATACGTGTGTGTTTGGGGTGAAATGATTGTGTCAAAACGTTCATAATACATCAATGATACTTTGTTAACCATCAAAATCCACCCAGATTCACTAATTGATGATTTTTGAAAATTAGGGTTTATAAGTCAAATTGGGTGTTTTCAAATGTGAAGTGTTTTGGTCTAAAAGACTGTTGGGTTATGCTTTTGCATTGTTGAATTGATGATTTCCATAGTCTATAGCCACCCAGAAACACGAATTGGTCATCAATTCGAAACTAGGGTTTAAAGTTCATAAACTTTGGGTATTTTTGATTCACTGCATAATAAGTGTTAAAACTTGGTCTACATGCTCTCACTACTTCTATGATATACCAGAAAAACTTTGGTGCATAATCCATGGCTAGATTTGATACGCGTAGAATTAGGGTTTAGTCTACGCGTAAGATGTTCTACGCGTAACTGTTCAACTATGTAAATGTGATTTGATTTGTCTTAAACGAATGTTATATGTTTTAACTTTGTTGAAATGATGATTTATTTCAGGCTTGCAACACGTAATATTCAGAATCAAGGTGGTTATTAATCTACGCATAAGGATCACCTTACGCGTAGCTTGTTATGCGTAAGACTTGTCTTACGCGTAGCTTCTACGCCTAAGGTTCTACAATGGACTACGCGTATCCTGTGAAGGATATGCGTAAACAGTGACCTCTACGCATAAGGTCAACTCTTACGAGTAGCCTTACGCGTAAGGTAAATATATGCCTACGCATAAGCTCTACGCATAAGGTCTCCTTTTCCTACGCGTAACATTTCTTACGCGTAAGATAGGATTCTACGCGTAAGTTTACGCCTAAGCATATATCATTCCTGTCTACGCATAACTTTGCCAAAACTACGCTTATCCCTGGACTTACCTTCATGATGAATTGTTACTTGTACAAACTTGTAAATAAACTAATCATATCATCACGAATCCAAAATTGTCACTAATAAACTTAAATCGTTTGATATGTTGTGAACAATAAGTGATAAAATAAACTTTAAAACTTAAAGTTAACTAACTCACGAAACATTTCACGATATCATTGAACTATTGAACATACAAGTGACTTAGGACTCGTAACAATCATTATCACTGTACATTCAACAACTAGACAATAAGACCTTCTGTTGACTAACATTATGTCTTTCGATATGTTGGTTCTTTTGGCTAATGTTATTTCAGATCACTACATGGCTGAACAAATGAATGTGGATGCAACTGAAGTTCTCTCCATTGCTGATATCTATCCTCATGGCTATCCAATGAAGATAGGAAAGAATAACCTCCGTGTTGACTTTGACACCCTCACTTGCTCGGAATCTTCGTGTCTTATTGCTATTGATATTCTGAGGACTCATCCGTATCAGAACATGCTTACACACTCTGCAACTGTTCCTGAGATCTACATCCAACAGTTCTGGAACACTATGGAAAGGGTCAAAGGACAAACTGCTGTGACGGTGACTCTGAATCACAAACAAGTCATCATTACACCTGCAGACTTAAGGGCTGTTCTCCTAATTCCTGAAGTCGATCCAACCAAACTATATGCCTCACCTGCTGAAGAGCTCACTCTCCAATTCTTAATCGATATCGGTTATGACGAGGCTACAGGAGTAATCAACAAGCACTCTCACGTAGAGCTTAAGAGTATTCCTCAACCCTGGATAACTCTCTCATGATCATCACCAAGTCTGTTTCTGGTCGTGACAGCGGCTATGAGCACCCTAAGCTCATGGAACTTCAAATATTCTGGGCATTGGTCAACAAGAAACACATCGCTATCGAAGCTCTGATTTGGGATGACATGATGTCATTTCTCAACAAACTTGGCTCAAAGATTCCCTACATCAGATATACCAAATTGTTGATCCAGAGAGCACTTGGACTTCATCCTGACATTCCCAAGAGGCTCAATGACCCCGACAATCACGACATGTTGACGGAACCTATTCTCTCTGTCAGAATCAAGGAAACGTCCACAAAGAAACAAGGTGCTGTGCTGCCAGATTTCCTTCTAACTGAAGATGTCAGAAAGCTCGAATCGTACCAAAGGTATCTGGAAGCAGTCAGACAAGGCAAAGTTGGTCATCTCGACGAAAAATCTTCTGGTACACCTGTAAGGAGAACCAGAAAAGGAAGTGCTGGAAGTGTAACAAGTACAGAGAGTCAAAGGAATGTTCCAAAGAAGAAACCCATTCCAAAGAGGAAACCCACCCCTAAGAAGAAAGTTCCTTCTCTGGAAGCCACTCCGATCCTTTCACTTGAACCGCAAAGACAGCTCAGGGACGAGGATTCTGAGGCTACTGACACAGATGAAGAGATCACATTCTCTGAAACTGCAAAGGATGAAAATCCCTCAGTACCAAAACCTCCAAGTCCTCAAACTATTAAAGGAAAAGAGAAGACTACTGCACTTGTACCTCAGGATGAAAGCTCTGAAGATGAAGAAGAGCAATTGGATCATGCATACAGGAAGAAGTTTCACAAAGTCAGACACCTTCACAAGGCCGAAGAATTTGCTAAAGATCAAATGGGTGGCCCTGGAGGATCAAGTGGAGCTGCCCACTCTAAACCATCTCCTGATGCGGTTAATCAACCCGATAAGGGAGCTGGTGCCACCACTCTTCTGCAACTACAACAGCCTGTGGAGGACACTATTGAGTATGATTTTGAGAAACTGGTAACTGAGAAAGAAAAGTCTAAGGATAACGAGGATGATTACTCAAAGTTTCTTCTAGACAGTCCAACACACTCAAAGGAGAAAACCTCAGAAACTCCTAAGGACATGAAGTCTCCTCATGTCTCCTCATCATCGGACTCTTCATCTCATTCATCACCACCACCATCAACAAAGTCAACCAGATCATCATCCAAATCCGTGAAGAAACCACCTAAATCTTGGATTTCTCAAACACATGCAAGAATTGTGAAAGCTGTCAAACAAGTTAGAAAGAAGGACATGCTTCAAAGAAAACTTAATTGGTATGCTGAACAAATGCAGTACTTACATGATGAGAATGACGAGATGCGGAAAGATAGGAAAGCTATTCAGGAATTCATGAGAAGTCATCGTCAGGAGGAACTAAATGAAATGATTGAAGGTTACACTCAAAAGTACCTTCAAGATATCGTTCCAAAAGTCCAAAAGGAACTGGAGAAGTCAGCAAGAGAACAAACCCACAAGTTTCTTCTCGACACTGTCCCCGGTGTGACTAGAGAAATATTTTCCAGACAACTCACTCCTAACATCGTCGCATTGGTCAAAAATACAATGGCCAAAGAAGCTGATCTCTCTGAATCTGAGTTAATCGCTAAACTAGTGATGCAAATGTCAAAGCGATCTGGAACGTTTACTTCGGATGAAGCTAAATTTTTCGAAGGTCTACTTGCTTTTCAACTCAGTTCATCATGCAAGGAGTCAGTCGATCAACCTAAACGGCCAAGAGATGACGATGATAAGGATAAGGACTCTGCACCTAAACGTCAGAAGCAGTCTGGTCAATCTACATCTATGCCACCTCCTTCACCACGGACTTCTTCTCAACAAAAGTCTCCTCCACCTCGGTCTTCTACTGATAAACCTCGGGACGATTCCGAGTTACCACCCCTGACTCATAAAACTAGTGATTACTTTGAGTATACGGGTGGTGACGATGAAGAGGTCCTTGAGCCCCGACAACAACCCACCTCACCCAAACAAGTGCAGAAACCAGCTTCATCATCAAAGCCTTCCAAAAAGAAGAAACAGACGACTCAGCCCGGAGTCGTATCATGGCTAGATGACGATAAAACCGAAGAGTTTGAATGGTTCTCCACACTTGTCAATCAAACTCCCTACCCTGATGAAGGTCAAGAATTGGTAGATGGTTCAACAATGGAGCATGCAAAAATGTTGCAAGAACAGTTCCATGTGAAGAAAATGACAAAATCTGAATTGAAGCGAATCAAGAATGAAGCTTTTCAACTATGGAAAGACAGCTCTGAAAGCGCCCTCGAGGTCGAATATCATCTTGAGAACATCGCTCGAGCTATGTCCAACAACATGGATTGGCTCAATCCGGAAGCAAACATTGACTTCACACAAAGGGACAACCCTCCATACTACACCGACTGGACCAAACCTCTACCGACCATTGGCCAAGCAGACGAACCAAGGATTCCCTTCCGATATTTCTTCAACAAAGACCTAGAATTTCTTCTCCATGGTGGCGATGGTTCGAGAAAATACACTACATCATTGACTCTTCCATTCCCAACGGCCATTTACTCTAACTGCATAGCTATCGAGGAACGTGCAACTCACTTGTTTTCTGACAACGTGCAAACATACGACCAAGATGCATTGTATGGGATTCATCATTGGCCTGAACGCCGAAGAATCTACTACAGAAGCTGCCTGGTTCAGAAGTCTCAACATGAAGTGTATAGCTCGAAGGACATCGTGGCCATCAAACACATTGATCTCAAGTCTAAGTGGGACTACACATTCTTAAAGAATATCATAGTCAAACGACAAGATGAACAGGACTATGGATTCTCTGAAGCTGACTTTGAGAACTTGTCCCTCAACGACATCGAAGACATGTATCTTGCCAAAGTACAGGGTCGTATGAGACAATTCTCGACTGAAGTTCAACGTGAATTTATCAAGTCAGTTCTCATCTTCATTAGACGCATCGTGATCAAAGAACGTGTCGAAGATATCCAGATGGCTGTTGAATCATATCAGAAACGTGTAAACTTCACTCCACCACAGCTTGATCTTCCCGACATCAACCAGCTTAAACAACTCACGCTCATCAGCAAACCTTTCGGCGTTGTTTACCGCAGTGAACTTCGAAGAAACTGCTTAATGGCGTGTAGTGAGCTCCACAAATTCGGGGATCATACCTTGAAGATGGTTGGGGATGGATTGGCGTACAGATTGAAGGATATACGCATGAAAGTTGGGAATCCTAAGCGCTGGAACTCTCAGGAAAGGAGGGATGTGAGACGTATCATCACCTTGATTGATGAACGGTTGTTCAGAAGGGATCAGTTCCGCCGATTGGAAAGCTATGTTGGTGGTCGACTCAGGAGGAACATCATCGGCTTTCAACGCCCGGTGCGCACTCCTGGGAATATCACTGCACTTCCTGGTACCCCTTAAATGGTTTCCTTCTTATAATTTTGGATGTGTGATTACATATGTGGATGGCTTGTGCACACATAACAGTGTACAACCCGTAAGTGTCAAGAAAGGACCCTGTGGTACGCCTCAGTGCCACAATCCTTATAAAAGGAGCGAAAGCTTCTTATTTTTGATTAAAACCTATCAAACCTTTCATTTTTCAAGGTTTTGCTCAAAAAAGACAAGTACTTCCCCATATGATTTTAAAACCTCAACCGTTTATATCACTAGTTGAGGGGGAGTATTTGAACTAAAAACTTTGTTCACAAATTGTTCACAGTGGTCACTCTTCCCGCAACACTCAAAATGGTCATATTTATTCTTAAACCGTTCAAAAATAACATTTTTATATGCCATTTTTGAGGGGGAGAAAATTGTGTGATAAGAAATATGTTATACAAAATGCAAATGAATCCGTGTACCTCAGACTTAACCAACGAATTGACGGTACTAAACTGTTAGTAACTCGAAAAGACTTGTCCTGGACGGGGAATAATTTCAAGCTAGTTCGCTAGTGATGTAAACGTGTCTCGCAAAGGACCTGTCTGAGTAGAAAGTACCATTCGAGAAACTTTTGATAGACATGAACTCTGACGGGTTTGACAACCTTCCAAGGTTTGTCTACACCTTCAAGGTAGTTATTAGAGCTAGTTGTCACCTAAAAGCTGACAATGTATCTCTTTAACTATTCAACGTAACCGTGTCTCGCGGGAGATTGTCTATCTTTAGTGGATCAATTCAAAAAGTGCGCGCTCTTTCCTCACTGTGCATTTAAACCATTTAAACTCTTTAGCACATGTGGAGGGGGAGTATTTATGCAAAAACTTATCTCTCACAGTGGTTCAAACATGTTTTTCATTTACAAACCCTTTGAGAGATATTTTCACATACAGTGGTTTTAATGGCAAACATAGGTTAGTCATGGAGTTATAAGGTGACTAAGGTTAGGAATAACCGTCCTATGATCCGCCAGAGCCGGAGGGATCTACCCAAGGACACCACCATTAGTTAGTGTTAGAAGTCCTTAGGAATGATTATAAAAAGGAGGAAATGAGAATCGGAGAAAGAAGGAGTTGAAGAATCAAAAAGAAATGTAAAGTAAAGGGTGAAAAGAAATAGCCCTCCAGATTATTCAACTTAGGGCAGACACCGGGTTCAATTCATATGCTACTGGTTGTCACTTAGTGACACCGGTATTGAAGATTAAAAGTCGTCATGGACCCAGTGACGCATGCACTAAACCTTCTTAGCCACTCAAGTCTCTCTCAACAGAAGCTTGTTTCATTCTCACAGGGAACCCTACATAAACTATTGGCTTTCTCTTAGAGATCGCTGGTATTGAAGAAGGAGACCCTCTCCCTTGTCTCCGCTCAGGAAAACCAAAACGCACTATTGAGTCTAGAGCCACGAGATTCATCAAAAGATCTCTTAGGTACACTTGACATTTAATCACTTGATGATCAACAAATAAGATCATCAGTGGTTCATATCGAGTCCTTCACAGATCTTAGCAATCTATCGAGAACATTTATGAGAGGTTCACATCTGTGATCCTCAGTGATTGAATGGAAACTCCTGCCAGGGTCAACATCAAACAGCCCTGACAGCAGGTCACTTCGGTAACTCCCCGTGGATTACGCGGAGTGTGTCTCAAACAGTCTACAGTCGTGAGGTGATGCTTCGGTGTACCTCAGCGACTCATCTGAACTGTAGATGTACTTCGGTACATCGCGTTATCTCACTTGTGGGACTCCAGTTCAGGAACGGCCTTTGTAAGAATTAGAGTTGTGTTTTCACACTATGCTGTTAACACTCTCGAAGTTCAAACTTGTAAGTGCCGGAAACCGCTTATTACTAACCGTTTGAAATGTTTTCTTCTTATGGAAGCTCTGGAGCGGGATGATCGTGCTGATTCTTCTCATGCTCACGCCAACATCAACACTAATGGAAGTTCTATTCAAAAGCAACACAACCGTCAGAATGATTCTTCGTCAAACCAAAGAATCTACAATGATAAAGATTTAAAGAACTTCATCAGTATTGAATTCCAACGTCATAGAGCGTGTGAGCATGTTGAAGAATGACGTGGAGACACTGGAGCAGCGAAGCAGACCTGAGGCAGACTGATGCAGACAACAACATACTATCACTTTCACCACAAAGAACAATGATCAAAGAACAAAGTTAAAGATGACGTCAAAGCATAACTGTTCAAAGATAACGATCTCTCTACACTGGGGAGATTGTTCGAATCAAGGCAATTCCTCTCACAAGAAAGAAGAATGTCAGAAGACGTCACAGCTACTATTACATCAACGCCTTCACCGTTTACATTCATATATACTTGAGGGGGAGATTGTTGGAATCACTCCTAAACAGTATTTCAAGTATTTATATTTCATATGTAATAGGTAGCTTTATTATGGCCTTTATGTTTGTTTAAGGTCAAGCTTATGTAGAAGGCCCATAAGCTTGATCCAAGCCCAATAAGGAATAGGGAAGGAGAGGGAGTGTTGCCCTAGCTCCTTGCCTATATAAACTCTTGTAAACCCTCATTTGAGGGTTGGTTGTTCAAGTTTTCTTTTCACACATTCACCTACGCCTAACCGTGCCTCTCTTATTGTGTATGTGTGCTTGTTTACTTGTTCAATCGCCTTATCTCTTCTCTTATAAGCTTGTGTTGTAAAACTTGTGACCTAACATAAGGAAGGGACTAGAAGTGTTGCCCTAGCTCCCTTCCCCTATAAATACCTTTGTAAACCTTCATTTGAAGGTTGGTTGTTCACTTCATTCATAATACCTATGCATAACTATTCTCATTTCATACGTGTGTTGTGTTTGTGTGTTCATCCGATCACTTCTTACTCTATTTCTTTACATATTGATGCTTGTGGTACAAAATGGTGACCTAACAGTGGTATCATTCGCCATCTATTTGGGTGAAACACTTTTGTTTTTGAAGTTTTTTACTCTATACGCGTGGGTTTCGGGTATTAAACTTTCATACGCATAAAAGCTTCATTTTTTACACTTTAAAACTTAAGATTTTTGTGGTTTAAGGTTCATTTAGTGTTAAAGTTTATGTTTTTAGCATCAAGTTTCAAACTTTACGTGTGTAGAATCACTTTAGAGCTTGGTTTTGTTCGTGTAGTCTGTTCTACGCATAAGGGAAAAAATTAGTTTGGATCATCAAGTTTTCAAATTTCTTGTTATTTTGGTGATTTTGAAGCTACTTCATCCAACAAATCAGGTTTCTAAACATTTTGGTGCTTAAAAATCAGATTTGGTCAAGTTTTGTACTTTCTTCGCATAAGAAACCCCTAGTTTTACTCGTAAGCTTCAAAGTCTACGCCTAAGCAGTTTTTACGCATAAGTTTTTTCTTCATTTGATCTTTAGTGCTGTTGGTTTACTCAGTGTTTTCTTGCTTGGATAAGCCTGAAAACACTTTGACTTTGGATATCTTTTACACTGGTATAAGTGTAAAGGATTTTTGGGCAAAACCCTAGTTTTACGCCTAAGCTAAAAACTTACGCGTAGAATTATCTTTGCCTAAGCATTTTCTTATGCATAATCCTGTCTTACGCATAAGCTAATCTTATGCATAAGGATTCTACTACTAATCCTTTGGTTTACGCCTAAGCTAAGTTTTTCCTCAAGTCTATGCGTAAGCTATTCCTACGCGTAAGTTCTCTTTTACGCGTAAGTTGGTTTTTACGCATAAGGTACTTTCTACGCTTAAGCTGGTTTCTACGCATACGGTTACTTCATCAACAAAGTTTCATTCGACTACAAAGATTCATCATCAACACAAGTTTCAAGATGTCTCAACCACCATACTCTAGCTACTTTCCTCATATGTATCCTCAACAACAACTCTATCAACAATATCCTCCACCATCACCACAACAAATGCAACAATTTCAACAACAATTTCCTCAAGGATCAATTCTGCCACAAATGATTCAACCACCCCCTAGTCTACAAGTACAACCTTACACAAACTTTCAAAATCAGCATCCATCCAAGTATGCTATGAATGAACCGTCTTGGTTTGCAAAGATGTGTGAAGCTTTAAGTAGCCAACAATCCATTCATGAAGCTGGATCCCTTGATAGACCTCCAATGCTCACTCCTGGAAACTACGATCAATGGGGGATAAGGTTCTTTAGGTTTTGTGTTCTAAAGAAGCCACATGGAAAGTTCTTGAAGAAGGTCATCCTTGAAGGTCCATTTCAGATGCCTACTATCACTGTACCCAGAGATCCGAATGCTAATCCACCAAGAGATGATATCACCAACGTTGTCGGTCTTAATGAACTTACTACTGACCAACTTCTACACTTGGAAGCCGATGAACTTGCAATGCAATATATCCTTTTGGGATTACCCAATCCGATAATTCATAGTGTTGAAGCTCAGAAGACTGCTAAAGCAATGTGGGAGCACATTCATCTTTTAATGGAAGGCACATAACTCAATCAAGAAGACATGGAATCCAAAATCTACTTACCATATGAACACTTCATGATTGAACCAGGGGAGACATTTGACTCATATCATCATCGATTCTCAGACATCATCAATGACTTGGAAAAACATAACATCATTATGCCAAGCATTGCAGTCAACACTAAGTTCCTTAGTAGTCTTGGTCCTGATTGGGAAAAGTATGATATTTTCATCCGTCAAGCGAAGAATCTTTATCATACTACATACGGACTGTTGTACGACTATTTGAAACCTCACCAAAAGGAAGTTGACAAAGAAAGGATTATCCGTGAAGTCCCTGCTTCATCTTCACTCCCGGATAATCAAACTCTAGCTTTGTGGGCTCAAGTTTGTTATCCTCAATTCCCGAACTTACAAACTGTCTTCACAAATCCTCCACAACCAACTGCTCAGATCACACCATATGATCCTTCACAAGAAACTCAACTGGTTCCATACAACAGCAACAATGATCAAGCACTTTACAGTGAATCTAATAAGGATGCAGAAGCTTTCGATGCATTGCAACAAGGGTTTGTCATGATTGCAAGAGCCTTCGGTTGTTACTCTAACAAATCAAACAATCGCATTCGTACCTCATCAAACACAAAGAATCAAGCTGCTGTTAACAATGGACGTGTTGAAGTACAGAATCGTGGTAATGTTCGTCAGATGGGAAGTGGTCAAAGGTTTAATGCTACTGGAAGGAATAACATGGGTGCTCCACAACAACGAGCTTAAGTGGTTGATCAGGGAAATGCTCAGACTGGGGTTAATGGTCTTCGTTGTTATAACTGTAATGAGAAGGATCATCTGGCTAATGCATGCCCAAAGCCGAGGACAAGAGGCAGCGCTTATCACAAAGAGGCTTTACTCTTGGCTCTCAAGTATGAAGCTGGTGGAACTCTTACTAACAAGGAACAGAGCTTCATGGCAAATGCAGATTCTGATGATGACATGGAGGACTTGCAGGCTAATGCAGCAGTGATGTTAATGGCAAACATGCAAGAACTCCACATGAGTGACACATGCCTAGTATATGACACTGACCGCTTGTCTCAGGTATCGGATCGAACTATATTCATTACTAATCTGATATCTCCGCCAACATCTGCATCCGACGAGGATCAGAGTGTTCAACATGAGCCGTCTACATCTCATTCCGATGATAATCAAATAGATCCCGTAGTTATATTTGACGATCAAGATGACCTTATGGTTAATACTGATAATCAAGTTGACTTCGTGGTTATATTTGAGGATCTAAATAATGATCGTGTTAAGACTCACATTGAACAAGCTGAATGTTAGGAATTAGAAATTCCATAGTGAAGAGTCGGTCACCCCATCTATAGTCTAGCATATGTTAGCTCATGGACATATCATTATTTACTGTTTTATTAGTTAGTTAATAGTTTAGTTTAGCGTAGTGTAACACCGTGGAGGAAGGACGGGTCTTTACCCACTGTATACCTGATCCACAGGTCGTCAGGAGGTCGTGTAGTCTGTAAGTATAAATACCCCTTCCATCCTTGGAAGGGGTGGTGCTTCTCATAATCTAACCTTACATATTTGTTAAGCAAGTCTCTACCAAGAACACCCTCTCTTACCTTTCTCTCTCTAAAATGGCTAACATGTATTTCCATCATCCAAGACCACCTGAATCATCAAACATATAATATTTACAATCCTACAAATGGTACCAGAGCCATGGTTATTGTGTTGTGTTGATTTGTGTGGTTTCAAACCATGGTTATTGTGTTTTATTGATCTATGTCGGATTAGTATGAGTTGTTGAAACTGTTTTTGTATCATTCTCATGGTCTATTCATAAACAGTTTTCACATTTTTTTGTTTCATTCTCATGGTCATTTTATGTCTGTTTTGTGTATGTCCAATCATTATCTATTTGACTTAAATTTTTGTTAATATTCTGTGATATCATTTGGTCAGAGTCTATTGGTCATCTTACATGGTCATATGGGTCAAAATGGGTAATATGTATCTCCTTTTAAGTCTTTTTCTGGGTTTTGCAACTTGGTCGGATAAAGTGGTCATATGTTTCTTCATAGCGACTTGTCTAAGTGTCCAGATTCATTGTACCTTATTTATAGCGACTTGGGGTAGCGAGTTGCCAAATTTACAAGTCAGGAGCTAGTTGTGCACTAAAAAAATCATAGCGACTTGTCTTTACAAGTCGTAGCGACTTGTCATGAGTGTTAGCGACTTGACTCATGACCATTGATATAGCGACTTGACAGAAAAACGAGATGAAGAAGGAAACAAGATCATGACCAATAACAAATAACAAATACCAACTACTCATCGACCTCAGCAACATACATCATCAACCTCACATCTAACCATCTACCAACATTCTTACACAATCTACCATTACTCATCCTCCATCTCAATCAAGATTCAATGTTAATCAATTAAGGATCTTAGTATTGATTTCTCATGTTCATCAATGATTCATCAAGACTTGAAAGTCAAGCCACACGAGAAAAGACATAACATCACAGATCCAAATCAAGATCAAAAGTTAATGAAAATGAAAAGACTTTAAGATCTCAGTGTGGTAAAATACATATCTCGTATGAGATTTAGATTCTTTTAAATCTATACCATCCCATAATCATCGATCTCTTATAGACAAACAAAATCTAAAGGATAAGAGTTCTAATTCTCAGAAACATTTTGTAATAAATCATTGTTTACATCTCGACTTCGAAGGTCAATATTCACAAAATAATCATCACAGAATTTCTATATCCGAATCATTCTCAAAGAAACAACAAATCTGAGTCACTTCATTTGTTTTCTTTCATTCGGTATAAATTTAAGTATACGAATCTCAAGGAAAAACAAACAACAACAGTGTTGTCATTTTTCTAAGCTATCGTTTTAAACAAAATGAACCGAAAGATTACCTACCTTAAACCTTTTTGCGTGATGTTGTAGCGATGAACCTCACCATTCCTGTGGCATACAAGCTTGAAACCTTACTGTTGCTCAAGCCATCCCTGTGGCGAACACTAAAAAGGTTAATCCGTTTCTAGGTTATATGAACTTACATACGGTTTGTAAATGATGAAATTGGGAGGCGGTTTTCTTTTTCTGAGAAGGTCATGGAAAAGGGAGGCGACATACCAAGAGATTAGGGTTTGGTTGTATGATAATTATGTGGAAAACCAGAAGGGGGGGGGTTGAATAGTTTTACCAATTTAAAACTTATTTTTAAATATTTAGATCGACTTACGTCAATCTATTTGGTTGTTTATGTTGGACGTTGATAGATAGATATATAAACGTGTAATGAAAGATAAAGAGTAAGAAGCACATCACCACGACACAAGTTATTTATAGTGGTTTGGCTACAAGGACACCTTCCTTGCCCTACTCCACTCCCCGAGTCACCTACTCGAGAGTTCGTAAGCACTACACCAACTCCTTATGGCGGAGAAGCCTTCACAACTTCGCTTAACCTTTTTCTGGTACAAAGCTAAATACCGAGTTCTTTCACACCAAGGCGAACCACACCTAACACAACGTCGCCTACCCTTTATACGGTGCTAGGCTAACCACCGAGTTCTTTCACACCTTAGGAGAACTAATCCTATCACAACGTCGCCTACCCTTTATTAGGTACTAGGCTAAGCACCTAGTTCCATTACTATAGAGGAACTACTACCCTTCACGACACAACACCTAATCTCAAGGAGATCTACTCCTTGTTACAACACCATCAAGGATATCACCATCCTTGTAAATAAACAAATACTTATATGTATAACGATGCACCTCATCGATTATACGACCTAGGCATTCTTCCCAAATGCTACTTGATTTGATTCTTCGGCATCCTTCACTAATGCCTTTGATACAACGCTTGGCACCCTTCACTAATGCCTTCGTCTTGACACCTATAGCATTCTTCACTAATGCTCTTGACACGAACGATAAGGACCTTTCACTAATGCTTTCATCTTGACACTTTCGGCATTCTTCACTAATGCCTTCAACCCAACATCTATGGAGAAAGAAAGAACTATCAACAAGAGAACCTTAGTTGTCTTGATGATGACGAAGCATGGCAACTCATGGACTTGAGCTTGCTCGTCTTCAAGAAGTGGTGATCTCGCCTTTAAGAGGAACCTAGAAGATCACACAAAAACAAAAGACAAACTACATAGATCACTTGGATCTGAGGTTAGAGGGTTATAATACTTGGGGAAGTATGTGTGTAAAGTCGTTAGTAGAAAGGAAGAAATGGCTCTCTATTTATAGAGGAAATTCTCTACTGTTCCCCGGATCCCACGGATCCCTACCACAAGGGATCCGGCTAGCACAAAGCCAAAGATCCGTGGAACGCTCCTCTTTGCCCATGGGAATTTTTGGTTATGGGTCATGGGTCATGGGTTATGGATTGATCCATGGTTTTCTTTCTAGATACAATGTATCTTAAGGATACAATGAACTTGGTTAAGTGGTATATATAAAACCATGGGTTATGGGTCAATACCATTTGCTAGTTTTTACCCATTTAGTATATACTTGTTTTTACCCATTTTAGTATATACTTGTTTTTACCTATTTTAGTATATACTTGTTTTTACCCATTTTAGTATACTTAGTTTAAGTATATGCTAACCCAATATGTAAACACTAGTTGTTGTACATATGTATCTAAATCATAAAATCACTTATACTTGTTTTAGTGTTTTATGTGAAAACGTAAGTGTGTTAGGAAACTATTAACTCAAACTATTTACGTATTTTATTTGTTTCGTTAAAATGATTTTACGTTTGTTATCGACAAAACATTAGAAGATCGTAAAATATAAATAAACGTTTTTACGGCTTATTTGTATTAACAATCTCCCCCTTTTTGTTGATGACAAAACATAAAATTATTTTAAGAAAAACTAAAATTCGTAGTAAGTTTGAATTAGTAGTTTTTACTTTCTTCTCCCCCTTTTTGTCGAAAAAAAAAGTGTTAAAAGAAACCAACACAATTTTTATAAGAAAAAAATATGTAAAAATGTAAATAGAGCAAGTGATGGGAATGGTACTCGTCTTAACTCCCCCTTGACGAGTCCATCCCTTTGAGAGGGCGTCAAGTACATAACGTAAATAAACTAATGTGTTTGCAAATGGTTCATCTAAGTGGCGAAAACGTGCTCCCCCTTGAAGAATGCAAAGATGTAGTGGGGTATCATGAAGTATAATCCAAAAACGGATCCCCCTAGCTTTATGGTGTCAAAATCTTCATGTGTTATTTTGAAAATCTACAAAGTAAAGGTTAGAAAACTAGAGTATAGTGCATAATTTCCTACAAATAAACTCAAGTTAGTAGAAGTTTGTGCTTCTGATCCACGGATCCCACGGTTCCCTTCTTGAAGGGATCTGGCTAGGCATTTTGGAGGAATCCGGCTATCTGGTGACAGTTTCTTCAGCAGTGAAGATGTGTCAAACAATGCTAATGAGGAGATAATATATGTGTGCAATAAAAAAGCACAACGCAGAAAATAATCATAGCATATAAATGTTCATTCAATAAAATAAGAGATAACCAAACAAATCTCTAAAACTAAGAGAATGAACTAGGACATACAAGTACCACTAAATACTAACTAGTTACTAGACTTAAAACGCTACAATGTGCTTGAGTCTAGGGATGAGTGGACTTGTTGATTTGATCCAACTTTGCAAGAAGATGATTAAACATGAAATGTATCTCATTCCGTGCTTCTTGAACAAGTCCTTGAGTGTTTAGACGATTTGGACAATTATTGTCTTGGTTTGGACCCGGAGGGAAATGGATATTTTGAGGAGGCTTTATGTATGATTGTGGGTCTTCATTTTGAGAAGTAGGGAGAGGTTCTAAAAATGAGGGTGGTAATGGAACTTCTTCCATATGATCAAGGTTGTTCCTTGTCTCCCATGATGGGCTAGTTGGTGTTGTTGGTGGTTCCCTATTCAATGAAAAGGTTGGTGAATGGGAGGTTCTTGGTGGTGAATGATCCAATTAGTAGATGTTTGGGTGAGGGAGAGGCTCATTCAAGGAGTGTAGTCCATGCTTAATGAATGAGGGTTGTGATGGCTTGCTAGAACTAGTCAAGTTTGGTTTTGAAGTAGATGATCCTTTTTCTAGTCCGAAAGGTTTGATGCTAATCCTTGCGGTTCTCTTAGCCTTTGTTGGATGAGTTTGATGAGATGGGGTTCTAGTATCATTATCTCTAATGGGGGATGTTTCGGTGGAAGAGATTTCATGGATCATTTGACCCTTTCTTTTGGATGATCCTAAGGTTGAGGAGTTGTTGCTAAGAGCCTTAGTCATGGTGACGATGATGCTAATGTGAGCTTCTAATTGCTGATTTTTGAAAGGTAAGTGAGGATGGTGCCTTAAACCTAAGGTTGTTTGGTTTATAAAGGATAATTTGAATTTAGGAAATTAAATTCTTGGCCACTTAGAGGACTAAGCATGCTCTTAAGGTTTTGATCAGCTCTAGGAGGATAATTAATGAATGCTAAAAGTGGTTAGAGAACCAAAAGGTGACTTAAATTTGAATATGGAAGCTGATTTAGGCTTTCTGCAGCTACGGATCCCGCGGATCCCTCTCAGCAGGGATCCGCCTGGTTAAAGACCAGGGATCCGGCTATCAGATAGGTTTTAGGTGAAATGTTTATGCTTTTGTAAGGTTTATGATTAATGGATTTCGAGGTTTTGACTTAATTTGGAAGTCTTTAGCTGTTGGATATCTCAAATCCTCAACCATAACAAGTGATGGTGCTTAATGATGGTTTTGGGCAAGAAAATTGACCTTGGGTAGTCTAACTATATGTTTGACAAGGATACCATTTAATTTGATATGGAAAAATGGTGATAACAAGTCCTAGAATTCAGATGATGTCCTAAGAGGAATTTACTAAAATCTTTAAAAATAAAAAGAAATGAAAAGCTAATTTTTTGAGCCTAATTTTGAGTCAAAGATGATTGAGATCAATTTGCTAAAATTAAAGGATAGACCAAACTAAGTGCTATCAGACGTGATAGATAATGTGCGAGTGTTGGAGCGGAATTATGGTGAGTTTTGACTAGTTGATAAATCAAAAATATTTCGAAAATATATCCTAGATAAGTCATGGATGAGAGTGAGGTTTTCAACTATTTGAGGAAGACTTAGTTGGATCTAGTATCTTATGTTTGACTTGTGTGAGGTGATCTAGTAGACTATTTTTATGTAAGCAAATCTGTATTGCTTATCAGATGCCACGGATCCCGCGGTTCCCTTATGGGAGGGATCCGGCTAGTTCAAATACTGGGATCCGCCAACTGCAGATCAGAGAGCTTTCAGGAAATGTGCAACTTTGCACTTTATAGTAAATGCTTTTCCTAGTTGTTTCTATAGGGACTAAATGCAAGAACACAACTAATATAATGTATATCAAAGTAGGAAGAGCTAAAATTCCTAGAATGAGTGACGACGACCACTCAAGGGGTCGTAAAATCTCATATTCCAAATACCTAAGTTAGGATTGTTTAGTGCCAAGATATGGCGATACCTACATACTACGAGCATAGTTAAAGTGTTACAAGCCATTGTTTGAAATTGTTCAACATACATTTGGGTCCTAAGACCTTACCTCCCTTCTCCTTCTCATCTTCACCCATCCTCCACTCTACCTCTTTTTCTTCAAGAAGTTGGCAAAGCACTTGAAGATTCCCTTGGTTTGTTGCCATTCGGGTGATGCACCAGGAACATCCGGAAATTGGTTGATATACTCCAAAGGATCGAGTTCGGTATTTCCGAGTGGGTTGCTACTTCCTTCACCTTATCCTGGTCTCTCCCTTTCTTCCGAGGAATCCGTGGGTGGGTGAGGCCTCTTGCCATCTACCATAAACCTCGTGGTTCTTCCCTCGGTCAATGGTACCATAACCTTGTTGCAAAAGCTATGGTCATAGGTTTGTGGAGAAGGATCTAATGCAAAGATGAATTTAGCAAGACGGTTAGGAGCATTGCATACGGAAGCACCATCTTGTCCATGCTTCTTACACTTGCCATTCTCTTGACCATGTAGTAGGCAATGTTGAAGCGAGTCTCGGTCACAAGACAATAGATCATAAAGCTTAGACATGCATTGGGGTGATCCTTGTTTCCTACTAGACACACTACATTCTCCCTTATCACATCTTCCCATTTTCTATACAACGGGTACATCTCCGAGAGCTCCATTTGGAAAGGATCCGTATAGATCACTTTTGACTTCCTAGTAACCCTAGATGGTGATGCTCTTGGCATAAACACGGTGTCCCTTACCGTAGTTGCTTCCGGGATTTTTGCGTGATAAATGTCGTGATTATCAACCATAGATTGTATCTCCTCCAATGACCACTCATTAGAATACATGCAAACACCATCATATGGAACCCCTATTATTCTTCCAAACTCCTCAAGTGAAAGGGTGAACTCATGTCCATTTATGGTGAATTCAATTGAGATGGACCCATCATCATTTCTAATTATACCCATAGTCTTGTAGAACTCAAGCACAAAGACCGGGCAAATTTGCTCGTTTATATCCAATAAACAATCAAACCCAATAGTTCCAAATACTTCCCTCATGTCGGTATTTGCAAGAAATGATGGATCAACAACTCTACCTTCATGAAAGAGTCTCCTTTCAAGCAACTTAAAGGCTTTCCTATCGTCCGGACTTAATCCATTTTTCCTATGGTACATGGGTATGTAGTGAGCGGTGTCTTAGTAATCTTGTTGCTTGTTGCTTGGCATGATGTTCCTAAACAATACAACCACAATGTGGTGTTAATTGTGAATAGTAACCTATAGGGTTTGATCACAATTTTGCTCTCATCATCTTTGTTGAGTTCAAGAAATGTGTTTAATTTGTATTAACATTGTTAATTCTTTGATTTAGATTATCTTAGAAAACAATGTGGTGAAAAAATATGATAAACCCATTTGAACCCAGCTCTTAAAGATGAAGAAATTGTAATCTTTAGAAATCAAGGAATTAAATTAACAATGTAGTGAAGATTGTACTTACACAAGTGATTGTTAAACTTGAGAGGAATGATCAAATTGCTCCTATGAACAGTACCTGAGTTTTTTTTCGTAAGTCTTTGAGGTGAGTATAATTGTATAACATCCACAATGATCATTCTTTAGCTTATATTGTCTTCTGTTGCACGGATCCCGCGGATCTCATTTAGGATCCGGCTAGTATAAATGGAGGGATCCGGCATGACAGCAAAAGTCAGCTCAAAAATTCCTTGATAATTTTGGTTTGGAAGTTCTAAAACGCCTAGTGTTTTGATGTTAAGGCTATAAAAGTTGTGGTTTGAGGTTTTGAAGATTTAATAGTATTCCTATTCGACGAGGTTCCCTTTTTAAGAATTAGTCATAATTCTTGGGAAGCTTTTCAAACATTATAATAAAATCCCATTTTATCATAATATAAGAAGTTTCACATGGATATTGATCCGCGCAAAACCGTCAAGTTTTCTCACGCGAGCTGATCACTTGTGAATGACCAGCCGTAAGGAACTTAAAACTGCTCAAACACGAATGCAATGAAGATTAGGAGAGTATAGTGTTTCCCCAGGTCGTTAAGTCCCAACGAGCTGTGCGAGAATAGTCAAACGTGTAGTGATCGAGGGATTTGAACGGGAAAGGATTTGTGATTTATTATAACTACAGAAAAAGCCCATAAACTACAGGGGCTTAAATGCAAATTAAAGAAAGTTAAAAAGATAAAAAATATTAAATAAACGCTATCACTATATTTAAAATGATGTTTTTGTTTTTATGTTTTTATAAAACTGAAATTAAAAACTACGCGACGTACAAATGAAAACGTGAAACTTACACAATATTAATCCTAAAAATATGAGAAATACATTTTTACAAACCTAATGATATAAGAAAATTATTAGAAAAATAAAATTATTTTTATAACTATTTATTTAATTATTATTAATTAAAAACTATTTTTAACTATTTAATAATCACCTAAAATACAAGAAATTAGGAAATAAAGCTAGAAAAATAAAATTAAGACTTAGAAAAGTCTAAAATAACAAACTAGAATTTTCAAAACTATTTTTGTATTTTTCTGATTATTTTTCTATTTTCTATGAATTTTAAACTATTAAAAACTACTTAAATTATTTAAAAATAAAATTTTAACTAAGAAAAATATGGAAAAATACTTTTTTAGCTTTTTATATTTATCTAAACTTAATAAAAATGAAAAATTATTTTTTTGAACCTTTTCTGAATTTTTTGTATTAAAAGCTAATTAAAAATGCTTAAAAACTAATTTAAATTAAGAAAAATAGCAAACAAGCTTAGAAAAATCTGAAAATTTCAGGAAAACTCTAAAATAATATTAGGAATATAAGAAAAATGGAAAAACAGGTGCTTGTGTGTAGAAAAATGGAACTGATGTGGAAGTGCTTATTGAAATAAGCACTTGATTAAGCAAATGGAGTCCAAAGGCTACCAAACTGAAGCAGGAACTCTAATAAGCTAAAACAACACAAATGGAACAAGTTTCAACAAGCCTAACCCTCTGAGATGCACAAAGCACAGATTTGATAATATGAGTCATAAGCTAAAAACAGTGACAAGGGTGGCATGTTTGAGCTTATGCATAAGCTAACAGATAAGCTGAAAATGAAAATCAATACATGGGATCTAAACTAGACCTGGGTGAGAGCATGCAAACCAAAAATTAGACCTAGAGGTGCTTTGATGAGCCTTGTGCAAGACTTGCAAGAACTGCAAAACCCCTGTGCAGGCTTGATGCCCTGCACAGGGCAACTGACCTCATTTTAAACAGCTTATTTGGGTCTTAAATAAATTCAACAAAATTATACAAAAATGGCAAAAAGAAACTAGGGCAATAGAACTTTTAAAAGCCACAAATATCACTGAAATTGACTCAGAAATGAGTCCATGAAAATTCCTTCTTGTTGAGCTCAAAACTGGTTTTGTGCATATTTGACTATTTTGACAAAATTGAAAGGTTGACTATTTTAAGTTTTGATCTTGATTTAAAGACTAAGAATGATATATTAAGGTGAAATAATACTGAAATAAGCTAGTCCTAAGATTTCTAAGCACAAAACAAGATTTTGTAATTGCAAAAACTCAACAGTGAACAGATGATAACAGATGTGATAAAATTTTGACTTTGGTGGTTTGTATGCACAAGTTAATGACAGATATTAGCTAAAATGGACTACAAAGACTTGAACCAACAAAAACCTATCACTGCAAGAACCTCTAACACAGTATAAATCCCAAATCCAAACACCCTTTAAAAACTGTTAAGCAATTCTAACTTGAGATGAACACTGAACCAGGTAGTACCAATGATCAAACTGAGTTCATATGCCCTAATTACAACTATTTAAACATATTTTACACTAATGGCAACCACAGTTACAAGCACAACAAAAGACTGCAATTTATCCTGAAATTTTGAAATGAGAAATAACTCACAGGAGTTCAACTGGTGTTGCAGGCTAAATCCAAAACTATAACTACACTAATTGCTACAATTCCAACCCAAGTAAACCTCTGCATCATCCCAATATCCATCACCACTGCCAAATTCACCCATATTGACTTTTTGTTGACCAAGAATGAGAGTTACTTGAAACTGAATGACAAGCTTATCACAAGCTATGATAAGCTTGAACAAACTTGTTTGAGCTTAGAAATAAGCTGTTTGAATCTTAAACATAGGAATTTGAGACTTAATTTTGCAACAGTTAACCTTAAAACATGAACTTATTCAAAACCTTGATATTGATGCTCAGAAGTGATTACAATGATAAAGTGACTAGAATTAAACACATTTAAAGCTTAAGATTACATTTTAGATCACTAATTAAGTTAACTTAAAAAAACGACATATAAGAAAAAGTAAAAACTAACTACTCTCTCCTTTCTTCTTCTCTTCCCCTTTTTATACTTTCAATGGCTTCCACGTGTCCTTATGAGTGTTTCCCACCATTTCTTTTAACCAATGGGAGTGTTGAGGTCAGTTTGGCCTTTTGATGACTTTTGGCGGGAAAGGGACAATTTGACTTCTGTGGCTCTGACTTTGCAGCTAGGGGGGGTGATAAGTATGATGATGAGGAGAGGGGTTGGAAGGGATAAGGTGAAGGTGGATGGGATGGGTGAGAGGTTGCAGAAGCTAGCAGAGCAAGTGGAAGAAGGAAACCTGTGGTGGAGGGAAAGAGCAGTTTGACTGCTTGTTTGACCAAGGGGTCAAAACAGGAAGGTCAAAGGGTTTTGACAGGGGCTCAAAAGGTTTAAAGGCAGGGGGTCAAAATCAATTTGACAAGGCTTGGTTTAGTAATTATGATAAGGACTTGTTTGTAACTTTTCCAAACTTGAGGGACCATCTTTGCCAATATACCAAAGTTGTCATAAGGACCAAAATTGACAAGTTCCAATAGTACAAGGATGAGTTCTGACAATTTCAAATTTTCCAGGGACCAAACTTGACAATTTTGAAAGTTCAGGGACCTTTCTTGCCATTTAACAAAAGATTTATTCAAGGACCATTTTTGACAAATTAGAATATTTCAGGGACCTTGAATAACATTTTTCTTTATTTAGATTTACCAGGGACTGTTTTTGACAACTTTTGAAACTTGGGGGACTAAAACTGCCAATTATGCAAACTTTATACGTTTTTCACCAGATTTTGATGTTTTTGCGTTTAAAACACATAAAACACTTATTTGTGATATTTTTATCATTTTGATGCATTTCTAAGTGTTTTCAGATGTTTTTGCAGTTTAAACAGTACAAAAATGATGAGTATTTAGACACTCATCAGATATTTATTGACATAGATGAAGTGTCAATAAATCCTTTGTGATGACTAATGATTGAGGTTATCGAATAACCAAGATATTATTACGAGTTGGTAATGTAGTCTATACAAATAAGTCAAAGAATACTATTTAGATGATGACTATAATATGAATAACTACTTGAACAATTACTAATAAATCATGCAACTAAGATTTTAATAATAAAAGTAAAGGTAAGTAATTAAAGATCATACCTTTGCTAATTATTCTTTTTAAGAAAAGAAGTATTTAGATGTTTTGTGATCTTCTTGGAATCTCCAGATTTATGTTGTAAGAATACTAAACATTCTTTTTGCGAAAAAAAATATTTAGATAAATTCTTTATGATCTTCTTGGTAACTCCAAATCCAAGTATGGATAGTGCTTAAAAAAATGTTAGAGCATTCTATCATTGTCCAACAATAAACAATATAATGATTTTTTTTAAATAAGACAAAAATAATCCTTCTTTGTAGTTTTCAAACATACATGGATCGTATCAAGTTTTTAAAGTACAACATACTCTAAGAAACTTGGTAACGAAGCTCTGATGCCAATTATGGAAAACTAGAAGGGGGGTTGAATAGTTTTACCAATTTAAAACTTCCTTTTAAATATTTAGATCGACTTATGTCAATCTATTTGGTTGTTTATGTTGGATGTTGATAGATAGATATATAAACGTGTAATGAAAGATAAAGAGTAAGAAGCACATCACCACGACACAAGTATTTATAGTGGTTCGGCTACAAGGACACCTTCCTTGCCCTACTCCACTCCCCGAGTCACCTACTCGAGAGTTCGTAAGCACTACACCAACTCCTTATGGCGGAGAAGCCTTCACAACGTCGCTTAACCTTTTTCCGGTACAAAGCTAAATACCAAGTTCCTTCACACCAAGGCGAACCACACCTAACACAACGTCGCCTACCCTTTATACGGTGCTAGGCTAACCACCGAGTTCTTTCACACCAAGGAGAACTAATCCTATCACAACTTCGCCTACCCTTTATTAGGTACTAGGCTAAGCACCTAGTTCCATTACTATGGAGGAACTACTACCCTTCACAACACAACACCTAATATCAAGGAGATCCACTCTTTGTTACAACACCATCAAGGATATCATCATCCTTGGAAATAAACAAATACTTATATGTATAACGATGCACCTCATCAATTATACGACCTAGGAATTCTTCCCAAATGCTACTTGATTTGATTCTTCAGCATCCTTCACTAATGCCTTTGACACAACGCTTGGCACCCTTCACTAATGCCTTCGTCTTGACACCTTTAGCATTCTTCACTAATGCTTTGACACGGATGATGAGCACCTTTCACTAATGCTTTCATCTTGACACTTTCGGAATTCTTCACTAATGCCTTCAACCCAACATCTATGGAGAAAGAAAGAACTATCAACAAGAGAACCTTAGTTGTCTTAATGATGACGAAGCATGGCAACTCATGGACTTGAGCTTGCTCGTCTTCAAGAAGTGGTGATCTCGCCTTTAAGAGGAACCTAGAAGATCACTCAAAAACAAAAGACAAACTACATAGATCACTTGGATCTGAGGTTAGAGGGTTATAATACTTGGGGAAGTATGTGTGTAAAGTCGTTAGTAGAAAGGAAGAAATGGCTCTCTATTTATAGAGGAAATTCTCTACTGTTCCCCGGATCCCACGGATCCCTACCACAAGGGATCCGGCTAGCACAAAGCCAGGGATCCGTGGAACGCTCCTCTTTGCCCATGGGTATTTTTGGTTATTGGTCATGGGTCATGGGTTATGGGTTGATCCATGGTTTTCTTTCTAGATACAATGTATCTTAAGGATAAAATGAACTTGGTTAAGTGGTATATATAAAACCATGGGTTATGGGTCAATACCATTTGCTAGTTTTTACCCATTTAGTATATACTTGTTGTTACCCATTTTAGTATATACTTGTTTTTACCCATTTTAGTATACTTACTTTAAGTATATGCTAACCCAATATGTAAATACTAGTTGTTGTACATATGTATCTAAATCATAAAATCACTTATACTTGTTTTAGTGTTTTATGTGAAAACGTAAGTGTGTTAGGAAACTATTAACTCAAACTATTTACGTATTCTATTTGTTTCCTTAAAATGATTTTACATTTGTTATCGACAAAACATTAGAAGATCGTAAAATATAAATAAACGTTTTTACGGCTTATTTGTATTAACAAAATATTAGGGCAAGAGGGTGATTAAGTGAGAGTTTTATGCCCGTAAAGATTAGGGTAAGGATGGATTTGGATCGGGTCTGTTATATGTCTAAATGGGCCAACCATGTAATTCTTTTATTTTGGGCTTGGAATGATTACATTGGGCTGATCACTTTAATTGATCTATGGGCCGCAGTTTCTGAGTTGGGCTTCAAAGAGATACTTGGCTGAGTATTGAGTTAGAATGTGGACTTAATTTACAAAAGGTGGGCTTGTAAGGGAATACGAGACTAGAGTTTTAAAATGTAATGAATATCATGTGAGTGGCATTATGCTAATCTCGTTCGTAGGCCTGAAACTAAGCCACAGATAAATGTATCCGATATGCTTTTTGATGGGAGGAAAGTGCTTGGACCGGGCTTGGGTGATACCAGGATAATATAGTGATTTGGATTGGGTGTTAATCATTGTGACTATGGGCTTGCAGGAGTTTATTTGTGTTTCGTAAGGAACTTGATATTGTATGATAACTTGGATGATTGAATTGATTTTCATGAACTGGGCTTCGATTATTACAAGTAACCAAGTTTGGTCCATACACATGATTGAGTCGGATGGGCTTCTCAATATTTGAATAATATGAGATTTGATTATGAGATTTTTTGAACATACTTGATGATGAGAATTGGTGTGTTGATGTAATTTGATGGGTTATGAGGTTTGATACTTTGGCTTATACATTTCCACGGAGATTATTATGTCATGGCTTATAATTGTTACTAGAACATGTTTGTCTACGGGGTTGTTTGTTCGGTATTTCTCATTTGGATTTGAAGTGACGTTTTCCGGGCGTGTTTACTTATTTCGTCTTCTTTCTTTCTACCCTTCCGCGAAGATGACTTGTTTGGGCATTTATTGAGTGTGATAAAGACTTGGCTATTTAGTTACGGTTGTGATTCTCTCTTGCTTAACCCACAACGTAGCTATCACTTCGGTGTCTCACTCAGTTGAGAATGTCAAGAGGTTTTGTACATTGGGTACACCGTTTCTTCTTCACAAGGATTAGTACAAGTTTAAGTAACAAATCTGGGGAAGTTCACTTCATGATCAAGTTTGGCATATCGGGTTTACTTCACCATGTTGTCACTGCAATAGCCGACAAAATGTGTTAATGATGTGTTTACCAGAGTGTTTATTGGATGGTTGATGATGTTGATGATGTTGGATATTGAACCGTTGATGAACAGCTGCATATTCCCCTAAAAACTGATATTCACCGAAACCAATATTGTCATAACACATTCAAGCTGACATTGTTTACAGTTTTGTCTTGATTTTGTAAAATCCCGCGAAAGAAATTATTTCTCAGTTTAAATCATAGACTTGTAAAATACCGTGACAATGGAAACATCATGGTAATAGTAAAGTGTATTTCCGGATCTATCTTACGGTTTATTCTTGGTTTTGTAAAATCTCGCGAAAGAAACTATTTCTCGGTTTAAACCATAGAGTTGTAAAATCCCGTAATAATGGAATCATCCTGGAGAAAGGAAAGCATATTTCGGGATCTTATCTGATGATGGAGCTACAGTTTCTACTTCGAAGAAGGGATAAAAGGGTGTACTTCATGAATGGGATGTGTGTTTGGATATTCGTCATGACAGTTTGGGTATTACAAAGTTTTACGGGGATATGCTCATTTAACCATGGTCGGGATGAAAACCATTATCATAGTTCACTTAAAACGTCAAAGGAGGCTAGATTTGACTTTTATCCAGAAAATGTGACAACCGGGTTAATTCACTATTATTTATTCGAGTTTGAAGTGAAATATCAAAGGCGAGTGTACTTAGTATCTGAAGGTATCGGGGATGGTTAGATGAAGATTTTTCAAGATCCTTGTTCGAGCTTTTTATCAAAAACAGAGACTTGGAAATCTAGTTATTTTTGGGTGAATTTTTCCATTTCTTTTACCACTTGGGGGAATTGGGCTCTTACCACCACAAAATAACTATCACTTTAAGGAGTTACGTTGTAGTGCTCAGTGTCACATTCAATTGTGGATTTTCAAGAGGTGATGTACGTCTTATACTTGATGGTTGGTTGGTTGAAGAGTATAGAGTACTTAGAGATTCAATGGAGGATGAAGTCTCGACACCGCTCTTTTTTACATACGTGCAAGTTTAAGTCATGAGTTCGGGTTATTTTACTTCAGGGTCAAATTCATCATATTGGGTTTTCTCCATCAACTGTCACGACAAAAAGCCTACTGAATGATAATGGGGTTGATTACAAGTTTTGCCAAGAGAGCTGAAAAGAGAGAGATTATGACGTATGAACACAACAGTTCATGCCTCGTACTCTAAAGAAAAGAAATGTGTACGCTTCAGTGTGCATTATCTTTGGAAGAAGATAAATCTTCTTATTATGACCATTCTCATCAACATGCTTCATGCTTTTTCCATGCGCTTCAGTCATCAAGTGAACCGGACTACTGATAATTACTCTTATTCTACTTGCTCAATATAATGAAGATGGCGACATCATGTGCTAATTTTGCGGAGGAGAAGTGTGAATAGAATACATTTGGATGATAATCACTTGTTTAATCAAGAATGGCATCTCCGTATGCAATTCTTGAGGGGGAGAAGAAGTGTGAATTTTCTGCATGGTTGATTGATATTTGAGAATATATGGTCAAACGGCTCCTAACTCATGTAAGAACCGAGCTTCTTCTTATCGGATCATCTTCACATGTAGTTTCTTCTAAGAGCCGTTGGTTGACATCTTCACACGGGCTGATATGATTAAATGACAAAGTGCTTCTTGTTGTTGGGCTAATTTCTTTGATGAACATCTTTCTTTTCTTGTTTGATTGGGAGGGATTTTAATTAAGGGGATTTGCTACATATAAGGTAATTGGAACGCATTTGGTGAGATGAAGATGTTAACTATCTATTCCCCAACTGGACAATCTTGAAGAAGGTCGAGTCTACAGTCTGTTCTACATTTTCTGCATTTTCTGCTGCATGTTAGAAGACTAAAGACGAGTTGCATTTAACGATCTAAAGACTTCTTCTTAATCTGGGCATTTATCAAACAGATTGTCGGTTTAGGGGAGAGTGATATGTCATATTTAATCCCCAATTAGACTTGCTCATTCTGTTCTTCAGCAAGTTGATTCTCACAAGATTTCTAATGTTCTTCTCAACAAATTTCTAGTATTTGGGCTTATAATATGTTGCTGATTCTGAAGTGTCAAAACCAGCAAGGGGGAAGGAGACTCACATCTAAACACAAAGCGAGTAAACTTGATGAACTTAATTCTTCTAAGTGATTGAAGATATCCCGGGAAGACAAATGTCATGACCGCAGAGAAACTCAAGGTTTTTGCTCATCAAGGCTTTTAGTGTTATTATTCTAACGACGTGGGGGAAGTGATGTAAAAGAAAGTTTCTGAAGATAAAAAGAGGTACACAAGTGTGTGATGATTTTGATGTTATCGCAATCATCAAGGGAGAGAGAATTGTGTACATTGGGGGCGCTCAGTTGTCTCACTTGAGAGCTTAATCAGTGATTCAGAGATATAATCACTTATTCCGGAGTTGACGTCCGCAGAGATAGTCCTCCACAGAGATAATCAGTGATTCGGCCTGCTTCTTCAATGTTATCGGTTATTCTCTCTTTGGGCATTCGGGTACTTCGGGTTCTTGAGCTTCATACACTTTCTTTAGGGGAGAGAAAAGTATACATCGGGGTTATTCTTTGGCTATTATACTTAATCTGCTACTTCGATGGTATAAGTTTCTTTGTCTTCGGGTATGTATATTCGGGTTCGTGAGCTCTAGTCTAAGAGACTGACTGCATCAATTCATCTACTTGGGGGAAGTGGTCTCTCGACAACTTTTTAGGGATGCATCGCTTCAGACTTCAATGGTAATGAAATATGAGAAGAAATTTAAAGAGTGGGATGATATGTTGCTGCTCTTGTTGATGATATAACCCCGAATGGAGTATCTCGATTATCGTTCTTAAAAGGAGCAGAGGGATTTATGATAATGGTGTGCTTCTCTGTGCACTTGGCTAAGGCAAGCTTGAAATAGAGCTTCGAATCTGCTCATCTAATGGATCTTCGGTTTGGGGGAAGCTGCCAAAGTCTCTCTTTCTCAAAGGCTCATGTTCTATCTTCTATTCTGGAGCCTCGGAAGCTTTGGTGGTGGAAATTTAAGAGATGACGAATCATATCTTCTACGACGTGTTGTTCGATATCCTTATACCGGTACTCGTATCATCATCTTCTTAAATTATATCATCTTCTCTATCTTTGTAAATATTTATCAAAAACAAAATAGAAAAATATAAAACCAACAAAAACACATAAAAATCAGAAAATTTGAAAAATACCAAAAATATTGTTTTTCTAAGACATGTCTTCTGGTATCGATAACATCTACGGTCTTAGAAATGTCATTCAATAATGGCACGGGACCATAGATGAAGTTCGAGCAGGAGGTGTAAATATTCTTTTTCAAAACATGTCCAAAAATATGGCTTGCAGTTACTTCAGACTGTGACCCGCGCTTAAACCATGGTTTGCTATTATTTATGATAGCAACCCGCTCTTTTAAAGAAAGGAAAGTACTGTGCTTAAACAATTTGTATAAATTCGTGCACTTATCCTAAAACTAAACAAGGAAAGCATGTGGTCAAAAAGACTGTTGTTCCTACACAAATGTTTTTGCTTCTAAGATTCTTCTGAAAAATATTTGTTGTGGTCAAAAAAATGGTGGAAAATGAGTTGCTTTAAAATCAATCAGAATCAGAAGTTTTATAAATTTGCAAAACTCAATCAATGACTTCAGCGCTTTTAAAACTTTTCAGAGAAAGAGTCATTGATTGAGGGGGAGAATGTTTTCAAATTTATATCATCTAAACGAGCTTATCTAATTATCCTATATGCTTAACTGAAAAATGATGTTAACCTACGTTGAAGGACTAGGTGCCTAGGATACGATTGTTAGGATTAGATGATTAGAGTTTGATGAACACATAAATCCCATGCCTTATATGAACTGATTGATATGTTGGATTGACTTTAATTAGTCGATTGCTTTTTGAGTGATGTCGACCACCATATATCTGTTTGTGTAGACTAACGTATGCAGGTATATTGGTATAAAAGAATGTTCCCGATACGGATCCCACAATATAAGATGATTGGGTGCCGAAAGGAAAGGGTAACTATATCTTGGGTTGACAAATGAAGAAACGGAGCTTAATTTGACTTCTATGGAGAGTTGGCATGAAAAAAATGCAACGTAAGAGGTCTCACTGTATCAGCAGATGGTTTTCTTCATCATCAAATGAAGAAACGGAGCTTAATTGGACCTCTATGAAGAGTTGGCATGACAAATGCAATGTCAGAAGTCTCACTGCATCAGCAGATGGTTTTCTTCCAAACCTACAGCAACATCAACAGAAGTAGCTCAACCACCTAACGTATCTTTGTGTCGGACAAGTAGTGGATGATAACATTCTTAAAACATTCTAAAAATACTGTTTTGAAAATGGAAAAATATTGGTTTTGAAAATAAATTGGAATTAATTTTAAAAATCACCGGACTTCATTTTATCAAAACTTAAGTCACTCAATCATCGACTACAGTCATCGATTGAGGGGGAGAGTGATTTATAATAAAAAAAAATTCAATCGATATCTCTTCATAAAAGTCCGGTTGTACGTAATAAAGTGATGATCTAAAGATTTAATGTTATGTCATGGTATGATTTTCTTTGAAACTCAAAGATCTTTCAAAATGAAATTTTTTCTGTTCTTGTTTGATTGTGAAATTGTTTTATTTTACTTAAAGATCTCTTAAAACTATCATACCTGACACTAACAATCTTTAATGTCGAAAAGTTGTTCTTTATCCATCATTTTTCAAAATTAAATCTTGCCACGTCTTTCCCCTAAAATTTTCTAAATGATTTAAATCAATTGGGATCAAAAATCTCAATTGGTTTGAAATTTTTGATCGGGGGAGAGATCGTGATTTAAATCTCAAAACGTTTTTAAAAGGGTGATTGTTTCTAAAGCACTCCTTCCTTCATGTGCCAAACGATTTCATATACATGCTGCACATGATTGAGGAGGAGCATTTAACCTAAAACCAGAAGAGTATTTAAACAAGTCCACATATTCTCCCATGTTTTCCAAACCTTATTAAATCACTTGGGATCCAAAATCTCAAAGGGTTTGATATTTTTTATCGGGGAAGAATTTGTGATTTAATATGAAATTTGATAAAGATGATCGTTTTGATTCAAAGTGCAAGTTCTCTCTAATTTGTGCCAAACTCTTTCGTATATCGATGCACATATTAAGGGGGAGCGAATGGTTTCTTAATGGCTTTTGTGATCGTGGATGTGCTTCAAAAGAACTCTTTCCTCTATGTGATAAAATGATTTCAAATATCCTATGCACATATTGAGGGGGAGAATTTACCAAGAAAATCAAATGGCTTTTTCCATGGAAATTGTGATCAAGAATTTATTTCAAAAGAACTCTTGCCTCCATGTGTTAAACAATTTATAAAATCATATGCACATGTTGAGGGGGAGCATTTCAAAATGATCAAAACTATTAAGGTACAAAATGCTTTGATTTCATATCACAAGTACCTTGATTGATTTTCCAAATGATTTTTCAATTGGTTTCATGGAAGAATGAACAATACCAAAAGACCGACGAATTTACTTTATGCATGGTGTTATAAGGATGGTTAGGTTAGGTATTCGTTCCCACGATCCCGCCAGAGCCGGAGGGATCAACCCAGGGACAATCCACTAGATAGTGTAGAGTCCTTAGGTATGATGAACATATGCTAACATACTTAGCATATGTTAGCTCGTAGACATATCATTATTTACTGTTTTATTAGTTAGTTAATAGTTTAGTTTAGCGTAGTGTAACACCGTGGAGGAAGGAAGGGTCTTTACCCACTGTATACATGATCCACAGGCCGTCAGGAGGTCGTGTAGTCTGTAAGTATAAATACCCCTTCCATCCTTGGAAGGGGTGGTGCTTCTCATAATCTAAACTTACATATTTGTTAAGCAAGTCTCTACCAAGAAAACCGTCTCTTATCTTTCTCTCTCTAAAATGGCTAACATGTATTTCCATCATCCAAGACCACCCGAATCTTCAAACACATAATATTTACGATCCTACACTGAACCTGTGTCTAATCCAGATATTGAGCTCATGACCTTAATTCAGACCCAAGAATCTCGAATGGAAATGTGCCTAGACATCAACAAGAAATTAAACGATAAAATTGCACTGTTGACTAAGGATAATGAATGCTTAAAGCTCCAACTCAACATTTTTCAAACACAAGAGAAACGTGAAAAAGGTTTTGAAGTCGCTTTTGCTAAATCTTACCAAAATGAAAAATCTTTGGAAAAACATATATGTGATCTAGTTACATCCAAGAATGCTTTGTTGTCTCAAATAGAACAACTCAAATATGATCATAAACAACAACTTAATGCTCTCACTTCGGAAACTCAAAAAGCCAAGTCTGAGTTGTTAACTTGTCCAAAACAGTTATGTGAGTACAAAAAGCATTCAAGGAAACAAATAGATGACTATCTTGAAGAAATTTTCGACTTACAAAACAAAATCAAAGAGTTTCGAAATGTTGTTTACAAACATGGTGAGTCAATCACAACTATTCAAAAGTTTACTTTTAAACCAAATTCAAATGGATATGGACCGAATATTGCTGATTACAAACCAAAGTTTTCACATAGAGCATTCAAACCAAATCCTCAAGTTTACAGTGCAGAACACAGAATTGATGATTCCATTATGAGTGTTGTTGAATTTAATCGTTTGGAGGAATTAGATGCAGAAGACGAGAGTCGGTCAAAATTAGAAAATGTTGCTTATAACAAACCATTTAACTATTCAAAAGCCATAACTTTCGTCACACAACAGGATAATTCTAACACACTTTGGGTTATCACGCCTACTTCTGAGTCTTCTAATGTTGGTCCCCAACCCAATACTGCACAAATTAATGGTCCTTTACCTTCACTCAGTTAAGTAAAAACATTACCCGAACGTTGTCAAATTCTTAAATATTTTGAAACATTCATATCGGACATCAAACTTTTGGAACGTGAAATTGAAATCAATTCTGAAATAAAAGTTGAAAATTTTCAATCACCTCATGCGCGAGAACAAAGAGATATTTTTCAGAAAATAGTTTTACCTCATGTCCGAAATTTGAAAATGTGTGCAATATATTGGGAAATGGATTTTTACAAGGAGCTTGGACTTATGAAAACAGTTTTCGAGAAAACAGAAACATTGATTTCAAATACAAAATGTAAAAAGAAAATGTTAAGAAAAGATGTTGATCGACTCTTGGAAGATGTTATATGTGCTGATACCATAAATGTTGTGTTACTACATACTGTTGCATATGCATTTGATTATATCGCTGTTGATTCTGTTGAAAATGTTGTGAATACCGATAATGTGTCACAAATCAAGTCTTTAAAAGTTGAAAATGAGCGTTTGTTAAACGAGCTTTCAAATGCAAAACGTCGTCTTCAATGGTGTCAAAAAGATTGTCAAAATCGAGAACTCGCTTTGCAAAACAAAATCAACCAGTTAAGTTCCAAATTTTCTAATCCAAAACTAGAACAACTGGATGATGAAAACGTGTCTTTAAAGTGTCAAATTTCAAAATATGAACAAGAAATTGCCAAAGTCAAAACAGAATATGGTGTCATATTTGATTTGCTCAAAAAGACTCGTGGTCAAGGGTCAAAAGATGTTGATGATCATCTTGCATATACCAAAGATGTTTTACGACAAAATGGAAACACTCGTTCTGAAAATCTAGATTTGTTACACACTATCCATGATCTAAAAGCAGAGTTGGTAAAACTTAAGCAAGATAGGAATAGTAATACAAACGTAATTGCTCCAGGAATTCTTAGACTGCCTAATGACACACCACATGAAACTAATGTGCTTCCCTTTACTGAAACATGAATAGTTGCCTCTTTTCCCAAAGCTAGCACTTTACAGCTTAAGAGCACATCAAGGAAGAATAGGAAGTAGCGACGTAAGAACAGAACAATAAAGACCTCTGAAGTAGAAGAACACCTTAGGACTTTGAATAAGACTCAAGTTGCACCCACTTTAGACATTGCGTTAGACAAATGTAATAGCAAAAGTGATGTAACGAATGCTGAACCTTTAAGTACTTTAAATGTTATGTTTGAAGCTTCTTGTGTTGGTTGTCGTAAAAGCATGTTTTATGGTTGTCATGATAAATGTGTTGCTAATGCTATCTTATCTCGTAAGCGGAATAATAGAAAACGGAATACCTCGAGGCCCACTAATGCTTCTAAGTCTGTGCTAGGTAAACCACCCTCTAGTGTTCCGGCTACGATCATTGATGTACCCATAGAACCCCCTTCACCTCCTAGGAAGAATTTATCACCTAGTGCATTTAATAAGACCAAAGCTAAGACTAGTTGGAGATGGCATAAATGGTTACATAATACACTTGGCTTTAAATGGATACCTAAAATCATAAACATGTGTGTTTCAACTATAACTGCATCAGAACCCTCTAACTCTCCGGGCTCCACATCTACTTCTATTCCATCTGTGTCGTCTGTGTGTAATGCAAATGATACAGATCATCCTCTGGATTGTTGATAGCAGATGTTCCCGGCACATGACAGGCAATCTCAAACTGTTATCAAACTTTGTTTCAAAGTTCATTGGCACTGTCAGGTTCGGGAATGATCACTTCGCAGCTATCATGGGCTACGGAGATTACATCAATGGTAACATCGAAATTAGCAGGGTTTATTATGTGGAAGGTCTCGGTCACAATCTCTTCTCAGTTGGTCAATTTTGTGATGGAGATTTGGAAGTTGCTTTTCAGGAGAAAACTTATTTCATTCGTGATCTATAAGGAAACGATCTTATGTTTGGAACCCGCACATCAATTCTTTACACAATTTCAATGCAAGACATGATTGCTTCATCTCTCATATGTCTACTTTCAAAGGCAACATCTACAAAATCTTGGCTATGGCACTGATAAGGTTTTAAAATGTACCTTTTTGAGGGGTCGTTTAAGCCCTTATTTGATCACTTTTGTATCCGTTATTACTTAATATCATTCCTTTTCACTTTTTAGGTATCTTGAAGGCAAAATGCTGGAATGACACTTATTCGGACGAAAAGGGGCGAATATACGAAGAAAATGGCCAAAGTCAAGAATCGAGACACTCAGGCTGCTGGAACTGAAGGGGACGGCGTCAGGCACAACTAGCGACGCTGTCAGACAACTTTTGTGACGGCTCAGTAGCCAAATTTCCCATTTACAAGTGACGGCTTCAGGTTTTAAAAGAGTAGGGCGTCGCAACTCAGACGGCTTAGATTTGATCCAGACAACGTCAGAGACTGAAGGGGACAGCTTCACAGGCATAAGGTGACGCCGTTGCAAGATTAACGTGGCCAAGACGAAACCCTAATAACGGCGGCCCGACGGCGTCACAAATCAAAGGGTGACGCCGTCGCATGTGTAATCTTATATATAGAATCCAAATTTTTTAGTTTTCAGTGTGTAGTCTTTGGAGTAAAAACCTAAACCGAACCAAGGCTGTCCTGTACAGTACTTTAGGGTTCTATACCCTATCATACATCAAGATAAGTGTTTTACTTCATTAATTCAAGTATGTCTTCAATTAATTGTGTGTATGCTTGCATGTTTCCCATGTCCGGCTAATTTACTTGTGTATTTGCTTAGGGAATATGAAACTTAATTATTGAATATTGATTGGTTGTCTCTTATCTTAATTGTTAATGATCTAGTATTGCGATAGGTCATCCGTTGTGCAGTTAATGCTTGATTAATCTTTGTGAACATTAGCTTATAGTACCTAGAGTCATTGTAGGCTAAACCAAACGAAGAGTACCTTAGTGTTAAGTTTATAAATCCTAGAGATTTTGTAGGCAATAACCTTTGGTAGTTTCAAAGAGTTAGGGATAAACGCATACCCTACGACCTTAGACACACAACGCGATTAAGAATAAGGACGTGACAATTCAACCATCAATAGGAGATAATTAAGGAGTAATAAAACCTAAGTAAACACATCTTTAATCATCATACGAACACACAATAATTAGACATAGACTACCCACTAGATTAGATAATTAGATAAGTAGAGTAATCGGTAGAAATACCAAAACCCCCAAATCCAACCCCCGAGATTCGTACCTTTCCATTTCCTAAAAAAAACATAAAAAGATAAAAAATAATCTTCCTCAACCCCAACCTTAGTGTAGTAACTTCTCACTAGCATTCCTATTCCCCTAGAGAACGATATCAATTCCCGTGGCTTACCCTAATACTACACTACAATGATTAGGTTCACTGCCTAGGGTGTTGAAAAACTTGCTCAACGAAAAGGAAGTTCCTTTGACCCCGAACGACGCATGTAGAGTTATCAAGTTTTTGGCGCCGTTGCCGGGGAATAGAATAGCTAGTTAGGAGTCCACCTCGTTTAGGTTTCCTTGCTTGATTCCTATCAAGTAAGACTTTTTTTCATTTTTAGTTTCCTTGTAGTCTATCCCCCTTCTTTGTGTTTGTGTTCGTAAAACCCTTTTCATTTGTCGCTATGGCAAGTGAAGTTGCATTTGAATCATTAACAAATGAGGAACAATTGAATTTCGCAGATTGGATTGCTTTTTACTATTCTAATGAATTTGTGAGTTATCTTAGTGATATCCAAAAGGAGACGGGTGTAAGGTTGGATGGATTTGATAAATTTTGTGCTTGTGTGGCTTCTATTCAACGATCATTGTTAGAATCAACTCCTTTTAGTGAGACCCTCTGGAAATTTTTTGAGAAAAGCCTCCTAAGCATAAACCATCAGTTGTCACAACTTGAGGAAATGGATAAGGAGGATTTATCCAACCTTAGGCATCATGATCAAAAAGACCTAGTTTTTAAGAACATAGAACCTAAACCCGAACAAGATTGTGAGATGGTTATAGTTGAACTGCCTAGTTGCATGCGTGGGATAGATTTCAAAACATATGACACGCGTGAGGAATCCTTTAGGCAAATAGAACATAGTGATCAAATTTTTTAGAATAATTCTTATGAATCGGACCAAGAATTTGAAATGGCTAAAGAAGGATTTGAGATACTTAGGAGTGTATTTGGGTTAGATCATACTAAAACACATGATGAACTTTTAGGAGATCTAGATATAATGGAGAATGAGTGGAAACTCCAAGCCCACAAGCCCTACCATCACTTGAGGAACACACATCACCTATAACTTACCCGGAAGAAGTAGAAGAGACTATAGGAACCTCGATTGATATAGAACCTTTGGACCAAACGCCACTAGAGAATGTAGGTTTAGATGCTTGTTGTCATGACCTCTCTCTTAGTCCTAGGGAAGTTCCTAATTTTGATGAACCGGAGCCTCAACCAAAAACCTTACCCAATTTTCCGTCTTTAGATGTGAATCTTGGAATTGAATTAGGCCCCAATCCATCCATCAAAATAAATAATCCGGGTAGTTGCTTGATAAAGGTGGTAGACTCTAGGCCATGTAGAGTGGAAGCTAATATAGGAGTAACCCATGACCTTACACACTTATATCACCCATTTATGGTTGATAACAAGAAACATTATGGGTTTAAACCGGGTTTATTAGGTCAATATGGATCCTTAACTAAGAATCTTTTGAAGTTGATAGAAGATGATCCATTTTTAAAAGAGAGATTTGATTCACCCGCTACACCAATAGAATTAGGTAAGGTTATAATGAATGGAGCACACTCCTTTGAGCATATAAATCACCCATCACCCTCTCCTCACGTAGCAAATTTCCACCCTAAGGGTGTGTATCGCTACTATCACCCGCACTTAAGCTTAAGTGTAGGAAAAACTTCCCCTTTATCCGTTAAATAAGGGTAAGCTCGTGACTCGAAGAAAAACAAGCGCTTCTTGGGAGGCAACCCATGTGTATTTGTTTTTCATTTTTATTTGTGTGTCATATATCTTTTCATTATTGTATGTTCTCATGTTTGAATTTGTGAAAATGCTTTATTTTGTCTTTAACCTCGTCTTAATTACATATAAAGGTATTAACAAACGGGATAAGTGTAGGGAAGATTACACACGTTTTCAAAAGAAACGTAAACATGAGAATTTCAATTAATTAAAAGATATACATGTGTGTTTGTTCGAGTCAAATGCTTGTATCGAGTCATAATTGATGTTTTGCAGGAAATTTTTCCAGATTCTAAAGATGTAAATTTTCCAGAATTTTTTCCAGAAAATCGCAGACCAGTTTTTGTCAGGATAACCTGACGGCGTCAGGAAAGAGCAGAAACAACTGATTACTTTTTCTCGTTTTCTGAGCTACTTATAAATTTTTTGGAATTTTCCAGGTCTTAATTTTCCAGAAATTCTGTAAACATCCATTCCACAAGCATTATATCCTAGTTTAGTAGAGTCATATATATATTCTTACCGCCAATTTTACGCGAAGGTTTCGTTTGTTTTCTTCAAGTGTGCAGGTTTAACTTACCAAGAAGAAGATACATAAGATGAGAAGGAGCTTTTCACGCAAACGTTCTTCTTGAAGAAAGATGTAATCACCACTTTACACGGATCCTACCGAGCTAATCAGGGGAGTATTAGTTTCTTTCATCTTTTATTACCTTCCATTATCATAACTTTGATACTTTCGGGGAACATTGGGGACAATGTTCAGTTTAAGTGTAGGGAGGGAAAATAAAACGGGAACTTTGAAACTATGCTTATCCTTGACTATTTGCTTTGCCAAATTGCATTTGCGTAATAAACCATGAGAAAATGTCGGTTAGGGTAATTTTGGCACCAAACTTAAAATTTTTCATGACATATAGGAGTGGGCCATTAGTCTTAATAAAGCGTCTCATGGATAGAAAATTATATGACTAGCACAAAAACCCTTTACCACTTAAATTCCACCCAAAATGTGAGGATCGCCCTTAGATTAGTAGGAATTGAAGCATTCATCTTTAATGCTTAGAGTGTGAACCGGTAGTATAATAGATTCTAGAACTTTTTTTGTGATGCATCCCGAGATCGCTAGTAAGACTACACTTGTGTAGTTAGGAATAACTAAATGATAAGAGGCATTAGGATAACCCTTTTTTGATACCCGTAATATAATTACTTCTTCCACATCGGTTGAGTAATTCCCCCACACCTTTGCGTTGTACTCATCTTTAGTACACGATACCCCTAGTAAACCCCTCAAAGCCTATCCTTTTCGCGGTTCTCGTGATGTTTTGGTTTTCTGGAATATCAATGAAGAGCATTGTTTACAATCCACCCCCAAATGTACACCCAAATCGCCTTAGCCTACCTTATATGCCATCACTTTTAGTGCATTATTGTTATCACACTAAACCCTTAGTTCAATTATCTAGTTGCTTGCATAAGTTGCTAAGTCGAGTCATATCCTTTGTACACAGTTTTGGGACGATTGGGTCTCATGGGAAAAGTTAAATTTTATTAGATGATGGGAAGGGAACGTTAAATTCAAATTCCCTTTATTTGCATAATAATGTACTCCAAGTGTTTTGATCTTTTCAATTCGGGTCAAATTAGTGTTAGAGTAATAAAAACCCAAGTGTAGGGATGTGACTATAAATCCCTATCATTTTGATGTTATCGTAGAGGATGGTAGAGTAAAAGTATATGAAAAAAAAATATCGAAAAAAATAGAAAAAGAGAAAAAGAAAAAAATAGAGTGTTGAAAAAAAACATACGGGCTACCATCCTACATCTATCTTTTAATTTATGTTTGTTTGTTTCAGTTATCTTGAGTCTAGAGTGTCGAGTCTTGGCTTAGCAACGCCATTCTTCGCATGCTTGTAACATAAAGATTTTTGACTTGCCACCACTAAATAGCCTATCCCACCAAACCCTTTGTTTCTCTACCGTAAGCCTATCATTACAACCCTTTAAAAGACCTCTTGGATAGTCTTTCCTAGGTGCTTACGCCAAAGCGATGGAGGTTTGATCTAGTCTCAAGCTTATGGTAATCTATGTACTAGGACCGGTTAATGAGTGTTTATCTTCCATTTCCAACTTGTTATATTTCATATACACCCGAGAGATGTGACTATCCAAACACCCCATGCGAGGTGCTAGTATGTAATTTCCGTGCTTGTTATGACTTTTGCGGGGCTTATATGTGTTGTGAATCATTCTAAACTAGTGCTTCATGACCTCTAACTTATAAATTGATTGGCTAAAAGCACATTTGCTTGAGGACAAGCAAATACCAAGTGTAGGGATATTTGATAAGGTTTTAAAATGTACCTTTTTGAGGGGTCATTTAAGCCCTTATTTGATCACTTTTGTATCCGTTTTTACTTAATATCGTTCCTTTTCACTTTTTAGGTATCTTGAAGGCAAAATGCTGGAATGACACTTATTCGGACGAAAATGCGCGAATATACGAAGAAAATGGCCAAAGTCAAGAATCGAGACACTCAGGCTGCTGGAACTGAAGCGGACGGCGTCAGGCACAACTAGCGATGCCGTCGGACAACTTTTGTGACGGCTCAGTAGCCAAATTGCCCATTTACAAGTGACGGCTTCAGGTTTTAAAAGAGTAGGGCGTCGCAACTCAGACGGCCTAGATTT
>BPTQ01000008.1:165136788-165155025 GCA_019973895.1 Chrysanthemum seticuspe | reverse complement strand
AGAGATCCCCTTATCCTTACGATCACTCTTCAATGATGCGATTCCAACCCCAACTCCTTCTAATAAAAAATAGAAAAATACAAAAAAATCCTTTACCTTACCATGCTTAGAGCCCCCAACCTAAACCCCCAAAACCATAAAGATGGCTAATGAGATGAATAGATTAATAGATTAGATCACCCATCAGATACAGATTAATAACACACAAGCATACTACTAAATTTCTACACAAATGAATCCAAAATAATGAGGAATTAATAGAGGATAACTACCAACTTAACAGTGCAGGAATAAGAATTAGCGCAACACGTACCTTAGTGTTAAGTTTATAAATCCTAGAGATTTTGTAGGCAATAACCTTTGGTAGTTTCAAAGAGTTAGGGATAAACGCATACCCTACGACCTTAGACACACAACGCGATTAAGAATAAGGACGTGACAATTCAACCATCAATAGGAGATAATTAAGGAGTAATAAAACCTAAGTAAACACATCTTTAAATCATCATACGAACACACAATAATTAGACATAGACTACCCACTAGATTAGATAATTAGATAAGTAGAGTAATCGGTAGAAATACCAAAACCCCCAAATCCAACCCCCGAGATTCGTACCATTCCATTTCCTAAAAAAACATAAAAAGATAAAAAATAATCTTCCTCAACCCCAACCTTAGCGTAGTAACTTCTCACTAGCATTCCTATTCCCCTAGAGAACGATATCAATTCCTGTGGCTTACCCTAATACTACACTACAATGATTAGGTTCACTGCCTAGGGTGTTGAAAAACTTGCTCGACGAAAAGGAAGTTCCTTTGACCCCGAACGACGCGTGTAGCGTTATCAGGCACCGTCGACTTTCACACTTAAACTTTCAAACCATAACCAATCTTGCACGTTACAAACTTGTTGAAGGTCTCCAAAGATTTCGGTATTCTAAAGATCATCTCTCCTCAGCTTGTGAACAAGGGAAAAGCACTCGTGCTCACTTTCCTTCAAAGGTGGAACACAGCTCACAGCATGTGCTTCATCTTCTTCACATGGATTGGTGTGGTCTGATGCATCTGCAGACGATTAACGGCAAACGCTACATCTTGGTAATTGTGGATGACTACTCAATATGGACTTGGGTTTATTTTCTTCGAAATAAAGATCAAGCTCCACAGATGATCATCACCTTTCTCATGAAAATTCAAGTTCCGCTCCGGAACACAGTCAGACAAATCAGAACAGACAAAGGAACTGAATTTGTGAATCAAACTCTTCGTGCATATTATGAGAAAGTGGGAATTGAGCATCAAACATCCATTGCACGGACACCAGAATAAAACGGAGTGGTTGAAAGACGAAACCGTACGTTAGTGGAAGCTGCAAGAACGATGTTGATAAATGCAAAACTTCCAGATTACTTGTGGGCTGAAGTTGTGTCAACTGCATGCTACACTCAGAATCGTTCAATGATTACCAAACGCCACAACAAAACACCTTATGAGCTTATCCATAACCGTAAACCGAACCTCAAACACTTTCATGTATTTGGATCCCTTTGTTACCCAAATAATGATCGTAATGACTTTGGTAAGCTCAAAGCTAAAGCTGACATAGGAGTCTTTGTTGGATACTGTGAGAATTCTAAAGGATACCGGATCTGGAATCTTCGTACAAGGGAGATTATGGAAACGATTCATGCAAATTTCGATGAGCTTACAGAAATGGCTTCTGAGCAAAACAGCTTGGAACCCGGACATAACCGTCTAAACTTCCCCCAAACCCCATCATCAGCTGAACCAAGCCTACAGCTTACTCATCAAAAAATGGAACAGCTATTTGCTCCTATGATTAGTGATGATATTGATCAACATGCTCCAGATGTATCAAATGTTTCCGCTGCTCAACCTGATAATAATCCAATACCTGATACACCTGAAACAACAACAACTGTTGAAGAAGCACCTCCAATTGATTCTACAACAATAGCTGAACAAACCGCATCCAATGACGCTGAACCAGCTGATGATCTTTTGAACCATGAAGTACCCCCAACCTGCAGATTATGATCCAAATGCGTTTTTCAACCCTTTTGCAAATGAAACTGCCACTTCTGATGTTGCGGAATCATCTACAAGCCATTTGAATCCTCCCAATCTGCACAATGTCTATCAACATCAACCCTCCACACATCGTTGGACTAGAGACCATCCTCTTTTATACATTATTGGAAACCTAAATCAACCAGTCGTAACTAGACAACGCCTTCAGACCGACGGTGAACATTGCATTTATGCACTCACCGTCTGCCAAGCTGAACCCAAAAATATTAAAGAAGCCATGACATATGACAACTGGATTGAATCCATGCAAGAAGAACTTAACCAGTTTAAATGTCTTGAAGTATGGGAATTGGTTAAAGAACCAACTGGGTCTATGTTATTGGTCTGAAATGGATTTGGAAAAACAAATTGGATGCTGAAGGTACGATTATCAGAAATAAGTCACGTCTGGTGGCTAAGGGTTATAGACAAGAAGAAGGGATTGACTATGAGGAATCATTCGCACCGGTTGCTAGACTTGAGGCTGTACGGATTTTTTTAGCATTCGCGGCTCACATGAACATCACGGTCTTTCATATGGATGTCAAAATTGCTTTTCTGAATGGTAAACTGAAAGAAACGGTCTATGTTAGTCAACCAGAAGGATTTGTTGATCCAGAGTTCCCTAATCACGTCTACAAATTGAACAAGGCTCTCTACGGTCTCAAACAAGCCCCTCGGGCGTGGTACGATAAGTTGTCATCCTTTCTCATCTCTCATAATTTCGTCGAAGGATCGGTCGACCCAGCACTATTCATACAATATCACGGGGAACACATTTTAATCATTCAAATTTATGTGGATGACATCATTTTTGGGTCAACACATCTAAAGTACTCAAACGCTTTTTCAAAACTTATGAAAAAACATTTTGAAATGTCCATGGTGGGTGAACTTACGTTCTTTCTAGGACTGCAAGTTCATCAATCACCCCGTGGTATTTTCTTGAGTCAGTCCAAATTTGCTCTTGAAATTTTAAACAAACATGGAATGCAAAATTGTGATACCTATGCCACACCGATGGCACATACCAAGAAATTGGACGTTGATTTGCATGGGAAATTGGTTGACCCTACCAAATACCGAAGTATTATTGGGTCTCTCATGTATCTAACAGCCAGTAGACCTGATATTGTATTTGCTGTATATCTTTGCTCCCGTTATCAGTCGCGACCAACTGAAACTCACCTCTCTGAGGCTTAAAGAATCCTCCGATACATCAAGGGAACCATTAATTTGGGAATCTGGTATCCGAAGGATTCTGGTTTTGAACTAATAGCTTTTTCAGACGCTGATCACGCAGGTTGCTTAGATTCTCGGAAAAGTACTTCAGGTGGTCTACAATTTCTTGGTGATAAACTGGTGTCATGGCAATCGAAGAAGCAAGATTGTACATCGCTATCCTCAACCAAAGCAGAATATGTAGCCATGTCAGCATGTTGTACTCAAGTCATTTGGATGAGAACACAACTCAAAGACTATGGTTACGTATTTGACAGAATCCCAATGTACTGCGACAATCGAAGTGCTATTGCAATATCATGCAACTCTGTTCAACATTCAAAGTCTAAGCACATCGATCTTCGATATCATTTCATCAAGGAGCATGTGGAAAATGGTACCGTTGAACTATATTTTGTGGGTACTGAATATCAACTAGCAGACCTTCTCACCAAAGCCTTAGCTCCTGCTAGGTTTACTGAGTTGGTCCACCGGATAGGTATGAGGTGTTTGACTCCAGAAGAACTGGATGAACTTTTAAAACAATCTTAAAACCAGTCAAACACCAAAAGCTCTTTTGTAAATAAATTTTTCAAAAACAAAAATAGAAAAATATAAAATCTGATGAAATACAAAAATATTTTTCTATCTAATTTCTTTCAAACATTGCAAGTACAAAACTTCCATCAACACTTTGTTCTATCAAACTTTTCACAATTTTCCCGAAAAAGTGTTGAGGGGAAGAGAGTAAATATTTTTATGTTTAATAAAACCTTGTACTTGCATCTTACCCAGTATTGGTTGTATCTTTGATAATGGTGGATATGTTTCTTGTTTCAAAACAATCCTCGGACTCAAATTTGTAAAATTTCTCTATTTTTAAAGTGGAGGGGGAGTGTCATCAAGTTTCTTTCCAAACTTACACTTCACGCTTAACCAAAATGGAAATTATGGGCTATGGATGACAATGGTTGAGGTGGAAGGGCCAGAATTGTCAAATGTGTAAACTTAATTTTTACAAAACCTTCCACCAAATTTAAACTTAACACTTATTTCACACATTTATTATCTCAACCACTACATCCACGCTCCAAAATTCATCTTAAAATCCCTGTTTTAAACCTCAAATTTGTAAGTGTTTATAGTTTATGTGAATGATTCCAAACATAGGTTTTTAATTATACACAAAACCAACGGTTTGATTTTCCTATATGAGTGATTTCAGTTTCTACGCATATGCGTATGAACTCAAAATCACTTGAGGTTGATTTTGATGAAATGAGTCATGTTTTCAAAGCTTATATCATGTTTTTAAACCATTGTCATCAAGAAATCCAACCCAGAAAACGTTTTAATCATTTTTCAAAAGTTAGGGTTTATGCGTGGATTTGGGGGTTTTCTATTGTGAATGTTTCTGGATAATTTGTTGCTTGTATGATGATTGTAACATGTTCAATTAACCAATTACACTCTTGGTTCTTACCCAGAAACATGAATTTTGTGAAATTAAGGATTAGGGTTTAAAACTCGTTATAATTGGGTATTTTTTATTCTTGAGGTGTTAAATGTTAAAACTTGTTGGAAACCTATCACATAGCTTCTAAGATGTCCCAGAATCAGTTTGGTTGAATTCCCATGGTTGAAACATTTACGCGTAGGATTTGAATCCTTAGGGTTTATGTTTACGCATATACAAACTCTATGCGTAACCAAATGTGACTTGTGATAACATGTGATTTTGTAAGAGGTTGAATAAAAGTGTTAATGGAAATGTTATGATGAATTTATTTCAGGTTTTACGCGTGCAAAACCAGAATCAAGGTTAAGATTGGAATACTACGCATAAGGAATACCTTACGCGTAGAGGTTACACGTAAAAGAAATCTTACGCGTAACACTTGCGTGTAAGTGTCTACATGGGGACTACGCGTATCCTGTGAAGGATATGCGTAAACTTGGAGTCTTACGCATAAGGTTCCCTCTTACGAGTAAACCTTACGCATAAGCTCCCACATACGCTTACGCGTAAGCCTTATGCCAAGAGCTTTTTCCTACGCTTAAGATTTCTTACGCGTAAGAGGAACTCCTACGCATAAGCTTAGGTCTACGCGTATGGTTACACACTGTTTATGCATAAGCTTGCATTCTTACGCTTAAGCCTAAATTTTAACTTTACCAATGAATTGTTACATGTACAAACTTGTAAATAAGTTACTCATAACGTCACAAAACCAAAATGTCACTAATAAGCTATAATGGTTAATATTTTGTGTGAATGAGTGCAAATTTGGACTTTAAAATTCAAAACTAATATACTCACGAAACTCATCACGACTACTTTGGACTATTGGACAAACAAGTGACATTGGACTCGTAACATTCATTAACATAACATATTCAATAATTGGACAATAAAATCAACTTTTGACTAACGTAATGTCTTTCGATATGTTGGTTCTTTTGGCTCAATATCTTTCAGATCTCGATATGGACATCACAATGGAAAACGTTAACGCACCAAACGAGCTCTCAATTGAAGACATTTTTCCTACTGGTTATAAAATGAAGATTGGAAAGAATAACCTCAAAGTTGACTTTGAGAACTTCAAATGCTCTGAGTCTTCATGCCGCATTGTTGTGGACATTCTTAAGACTCATCCCTACAGCAACATGCTCACCAATTCAGCAACAGTACCAGTGATCTATATCCATCAGTTCTGGCACACAATGAAGTAAGCTGATGGTCTAGATGCTATCACGGTGACTCTCAATAATAAACAAGTCACCGTTACCGTTGTTGATTTACGAGCAATTCTTCTGCTCCCTGCCATCCAGCCTGCTGAGTATGTTCCTACTCCAACTGAAGAGGCTACACTTAGATTCATGGTCGATATTGGTTATAATGAAGCAGCGGGGATCATTACTAAACATTCTTCAGTCAATTTAAAGTACATCCCTCAGCCGTGGAGAACTTTATACATCATGATCGCCAAGTCTGTTTCTGGACGAGACAGCGGTTATGAGCATCCTAAGCTCATGGAACTACAAATCTTCTCGGGCATGGTCAACAAGATGCATATTGACTTCGAAAGTCTGATTTGGGAAGACATGATGTCTTACCTCAAGAAGCCTGACACCAAGGTCCCCTACATCAGATACACTAAGTTGTTGATCCAAAGGATACTCGGGAATAATCAAGACATTTCCTTGAGACTTGATGACCCCAACCATCATTCTGCGTTGTTTGAGCCTACCGTAAATGTTGTCAGATTCAAAGACTCATCAACAAATAAGCAAGGTGTAGTTTTGACTGACGGCCTACTCACTAATGAAGTTAAAAGCCTTCAATCATATTCACGATATCAAGAAGCAGTGACCTTAGGCAAAGTCGGCTTCATGGATGAAAAGTCTTCCGCCATACCAATTAAGAAGACCAGGAGAGGTAGACTGGAAGTGTTTCAAGCGCTGGAAGTGCCCTAAAGTATCCAAAGAGGAATCCTTCCCTAAAAAGAAAAGTTCCATCAAAGGTTGCCATTCCTAATCCTCAAAAGGCACCTAAATTAATGGACAAAGACTCCGGGGATACTGAAACAGATGAGGAGGTTCACTACTCAGAGTCTGTTACGGATGATACAACAACAGTAGAAAAACCACAAAGTCCCAAAACAGACAAGGGTAAAACTCCAGTTGAAGAGCAGGAAGAAGAAGAGAGTTCTGATGAAGAACCAAGGGATGAAGAAAAAGACTACCACAAGACACTGAAGCATCTAAGGATTCAGCATGCTGCATCAGAATTTAATCACCAACAAACTCGTGGCCCTAGAGGTTTAAGTCATGGTGCACTAACCACACCAGTTCTCGATGCGGTTAATCAACCCAATAAGGGAACTGGTACCACCACTCACGAATCAACAGAGCAACAGCAGAAAGAAGATCAAATCATCTTTGACTTTGAGAAAGAAGAGGAACAAGAACAGGATGAGATGATCACGGACAAAGATATTGAGGAAGCTGCTAAAGAAAAAGCTGACGAGGAAGCTTGAGCCAAAGCAAATGAAAAGGCTAAGCAAAAGGCTGAAGTAGAAGAAGAGGCCAGGGTAAAGACTGAAGAAGAGGCTAAAGCTCACAAAGAAGCTGATGATTATATTCTAGATAATCCTGAACATAACCCGGAAGGAACTTCTGAGCCGCCAAAAGACCCGGAGCCATCTCATGACTCATCATCTTCTGATTCGTCATCTCACTCATCACCACCACCATCCAAAGATGCTACCACCAGATCCACATCCAAATCAGTCAAGAAACCTACCAACACTTGGACACCACGAGCTAAGACCAAAATCGTCAAGGCTGTCAGGCAAGTAAGGAAAAGAAACGTAGTCAACAGGAAATTCAATCAGCTGGCCGACAGACTAAACTTACTTCAAGACGTGATGAACGAGTTTTCGGATGAAAGGGAACAGATTCAACAGTTTCTCAATAGAGATATCCAAGGGGAAATGAACAAGACAATCAGAGACTATACTCACAAGTTTCTACTCGACATCATCCCTGGAGTGACAAGAGAGATGTTCGCCAGACAACTCTATCCTAATCTCATGGCATTGGTCAAGCATACAATGTCAACTACTCCTGTTGCTATGCAAATCAATCCAGTCCAGCCTCCGGTTGTCTCCGATGCTGAATTGATATCGAAGTTGGTATTGCAAATGTCTCAACTATCCGGCACTTTCACTTCTGACGAAGCTAAACTATTTGAGGCATTGCTATAATGTCAACTCAAGACATCGTGCAAAGAGTCAGCTGAAAGGGCTAAGCGACCAAGAGACGACGAATATGCGGACAAGGATTCTGAGCCAAAATGCAAAAAGAAAACTGACGAATCATCATCTATGCCTCCACCACCCCAAAGGACCACCACCACTAGAAGATCTCCACAACGTCCTCCTGCTAGAGACAAACCTCAGGACTATGAGTCTTCACCACCAACGGAGAAAACTGGTGATCATTTTGAATACACTGGTGGTGACGACGAGGAGATTCCTGAGCCCCAACAACAACCTCCTTCTTCTACATCAACTAAGCAACCAGCATCATCTTCGAAGCCAAAGAAGAAAAAGTTAACCTCAGTTGTATCATGGCTAGATGAAGATGAAACTGAAGAATATGAATGGTTTTCAAAGCTTGTTGATGCAACCCCTCAATTACCGGAAGGCCAAGCACCGGTAGATGGTCGAACTCTGGAGCATGCCAAGTTAATTCAAGAAAAGTTTAAGGTGAAGAAGATGACGAAAGCAGAGTTAAGACGAATCAAGAACGAAGCCTTTCAACTGCTAAAAGACAGCTCCGACAGTGCAATTGAAGTCGAATATCATCTCTACAACATTGCACGAGCCATGTCCAACAATATTGATTGGCTCAACCCTGAATCAAACATCGACTTCACCAGACCTGACAAGGCTCCTTACTACATAGACTGGACCAAGACACTACCCACCATTGGTCCACCTGATCAACCAAGGATTCCCTACCGATATTTCTTCAACAATGACCTCGAATTTCTTCAGCACGGTAGCGAAGTTAGCAAAAAATACGCTACCTCACTCACCTTCCCTATCCCGGCAGCAATCTTCTCCAACAATGTGGCCATCGAGGAAGAAGCCACACATATATTCGTTGATAATGTGGTAAAGTATGACCTCGATGCACTATACGGAATTCATCATTGGCCTGAACGAAGAAGAATTTACTACAGAAGCTGCCAGGTACTCAAATCGAAAAAGGAGGTGTACAGTGACCAACAGATCGTTGTCATAATGCATGTTAGCCTGTCTACCAAGTGGGACTACTCATTCCTGAAGAAAATCGTAGTCAAACGCCAAGACGAACAGGAATATGACTTTTCTGAAGCGGATTTTCCGAGATTGTCACTCAATGACATTGAAGATATGTATCTTGCCAAGGTACAAGGACGAATGCGACACTTCTCCACGAACATCCAGCTCCAGTACATCAAGTCATTGCTAATATTCATCAGAAGCATCGTTATCCAGGAACGTGTTGAAGACCTTCAACTTTCCGTGGAATCATACCAAAAACGTGTTAATCTCACCAAACCACACCTAGACCTTCCCGATATCAACCATCTTGCTCAGTACACCATCCTTAAGAAACCAATGTTTGGGATAGTTTACCGCAGTGAACTTCACCGTAATTGCTTTATGCCGTGCAAGGAGCTTCACAAGTTCTGTGATCACACTTTAAAGAAGGTTCGAGACGGGTTAGCATATCGGTTAAAGGAGATTCATGAAGGCATAGGGTCGAAGAAAAGGTGGAACTCTAGGGAAAAGAGGGATGTGAAGAAGATCATTACAAGGATTGATGAAAGGTTGTTTCGTCGTGATCAGATAAGGACATCGGAGAGCTTCGTGGGTGGACGTCCGAGCATACCTCTAACAGGCAATCAACGTCCAGAAAGTACTCCTGGTCTTATTGACGGACTTCCTGGTACTCCTTGATTTGTTTCTTTCACTAATATTTGGATGTGTTGATCTATATTTGACTATGGCTTGTGTTGGAATCACTCATAAACCTTAATCAAGTGTTAGTGATTCATATGTAATAGTTAGTTTTATTATGGCCTTTATGTTTGTTATTAGCCTTAAGCTTATGTAGAAGGCCCATGAGCTTAGGCCCAAGCCCATAGGAGAAAGGAAGGGACTCGGAGTGTTGCCCTAGCTTCCCTCCTATAAATACTATGTAATAACCCTCACTTGAGGGTTGGTTGTTCAATTTATTTCTTTCACTCACATCTCTACGCATAATCGTCTAAGTCTATCGTGTGTGTGTGTTTGTTTATTGTTCAACCGCCTCTATCTCTTTCTATGTTGCTTGTGTTGTAAAACTAGTGACCTATCAGTGGTATCAATCGCCTAATAGTTGGGTGAACGTATTGTTTCTTGAAGTGGGTTTTTGGTCCTACGCGTAGAACGTACGTATCGTGCTTGATACTTTGGTTCGCTTAAAAACACGATTTTTTGCACTTTTTAATCCAAGATTCTTGTACTTTCAACGTTTTAAGGTGTTAAAATAACTGCTTTTGGCAAAAAGTTTCAAACTTTATGCGTGGATCATTGTTTTTAAACTAGTTTTTGTACAAGGGTTTCATCCTACGCGTAACTGTTTTAGAAGTTTTGGTTCATCAAGTTTCACACTTTTGTGTTATTTTGGTGATATTGAAGCTATCTCATCACAAAAATCTGGTTTAGAAACATCTTTGGGCAAAATCATTTTTACGAGTAAAGCTACGCGTATCAAAACCCTAGTTTTACGCGTAACTTTATCCTTGGTTTGATCTTCAGTTTCGTGGTTTACTCCGTGTTTTCTTGCTTGGATAAGCCTGAAAATACGTCGACTTTGGATATCTTTTGCACTGTGATAGTGTAAAAGATCACTTGGGATAAACCCCAAAAATTACGCATAAGCATAAAGCTTACGCTTAGAAAATCCTACGCATAAGATTTATCTTACGCCTAAGCTTAGTCTTACGTATAAGGTAATCCTACGCCTAAGTTTTCTACGCCTAACTTCTTATTTTACGCATAACTTTAGTGCTTTTTCCTTAACTTACGCGTAAGCTAAACCTACGCGTAACTCTTCTTGTTACGCGTAACTTTGGTGTTTTTACGCATACGTGCTACTTGGTTTATTGTGATTTCTACGCCTAAGGACACTTCATCAACTAAGGTTCATTCGACTACAAAGATCCATTTTATAACACAAGTTTATCAACATGTCACAACCACCATACTCTAACTATTTCCCTTACACTTATTCTCAACGACAACAACAACTAAGTCCACAACATCAACAATGGAATCAACAACAAGCAATTTATCAACAACAATTTAATCAACAACATACTCCATAACTTGGAGCAATTCCTCCACCACAAATGGGTCAAACACCACCAAGTCTTCAAGTTCAACCCTACACAAACGATTTCAATCAACATCCATCAAGGAACACTATGAAGGAACCCACTTGGTTTGGAAAGATGTGTGAAGCTTTAAGCAGCCAACAATCAATTCATGAGGCTGGATCACTTGATAGACCTCCAATGCTCACTCCAGGAAACTACGATCAATGGGTAATTAGGTTCTTCAGGTTTTGTGATCTGAAGAAGCCACATGGAAAGTTATTAAAGAAGGTTATCTTGGAAGGTCCATTTCAGATGCCTACTGTCATTGTACCCGGAGATCCAAATGCTAATCCACCAAGGGATGAACAATCAAACATTGCTACTGTTACAGACCTGAATCCAGAAGAACTTCTACACTATGAAGCTGATGAGCTTGCAATGCAATATATCCTTTTAGGATTACCAAACCCAATTCTTCGAAGTGTTGATGCTCAAAAGACTGCAAAGGCAATGTGGGAACACATTCATCTACTTATGGAAGGATCTGCACTCAATCAGGAGGATATGGAATCCAAAATTTACTTGGCTTATGAACACTTCATGATTGAACCTGGAGAGACACTAGAGTCTTATCATCATCGATTCTCAGACATCATCAATGATTTGGATAAACACAACATCATCATGCCAAGAATTGTAGTTAATACTAAGTTCCTGAGTAGTCTTGGTCCTGAATGGGAGAAGTATGTCATTTTTCTCCGTCAAGCGAAGAACATGCATCATTCTACATATGGATTGTTATACGATTACTTGAATCCTCATCAAAAGGAAGTTGATAAGGAAAGGATTCTCCGTGCTCAAATTGCTTCTTCTACACATCCGGAAAATCAACAACTTGCCTTGTATGCTCAAAACAGTTATCCTCCTCAATCAGCAACTCAACCAACTGCCACAATCACACCAAATGATCAATCACAGCAATCTCAACAAAATCAATTGGTTCCTTACAACAACAACAATGATCAGGCACATTATAGTCAAGCTAATGAGGAATCTGATCCGTTCGAAGCATTGCAACAAGGATTTGTTATGATTGCTAATGCTTTTGGCCGTTATACAAACAAATCCAACAATCGCATTCGTTTCTCATCTAACACAAGGAATCAGGCTGTTGTTAACAATGGATGAGTTGAAGTTCAGAATCGTGGTTATGGTCGTCAGATGGGCGGTGGTCAAGGGTTTAATGTTGTGGGTAGGAATAACAACAGAGCTCAAGTGGTGGAACAGGGAAATGCTCAGAATGGGTTGAATGGTCTTCGATGCTACAACTGCAATGAGAATGGACACCTGGCTAATGCATGCCCAAAGCCGAGGACTAGGGGCAGTGCTTATCACAAAGAGGCTCTTCTTTTGGCTCTTAAAGATGAAGCTGGTGGAACTCTCACTGACAAAGAACAGAGCTTTATGGCAGATGCAGACTCAGATGATGATATGGAGGACTTGCAAGCCAATGCAGCTGTTATGTTGATGGCTAATATGCATGAGTTACACATGAGTGACACAGGCCCAGTGTATGACACTGATGGCTTGTCTCAGGTACCCGAACAAACCATATTTATCTCTGATCTAATATCTCCGCCAACATCTGAATTCGGCAAGGCTCAGAATGTTCAAAATGAGTCATCCACATCTCATTCCGACGATTTTCAATTAGACCCCGTAGTTACATTTGACGATCAAGATGACCTTATGGTTTCCTTTGATAATCAAATTGACTCCATGGTTATACTTGAGGATCTAAATAATGATCATGTTGTGACTCCCGTTGAACAAACCGAACTTTTGCCTCATCCAGATCTTGCTCTTTTACTTAAAGACCAGCAATCCCAAAATGAAGAATGTTGTGCATTAAATCAGGACTTAAAAAGTAAAAATGCACTGTTAACCAAGGATTTTGAATGTTTAAAAATGCAACTCAACTTTTTCAAAACTCAAGAAAACCGTGAAAAAGGTTTTGAAGCCGCTTTTGCTAAATCTCATCAAAACGAAAAATATTTAGAGAGACAGATGCGTGATCTAGCCGCTTCGAAGAATGCTTTGTTGTCTGAAATAGAACAACTGAAACATGAACATAAAAAGCAAATTAACGCTCTCACCTTGGAAAATCAAAAAGCTAAGGCTGAGTTGTTAACTTGTCAAAAACAGTTCTCTGCATACAAAAAGCATTCAACGAAACGAATAGATGATCATCTTGAAGAAATTATCGGCTTGCAAAACAAACTTAAAGAGTTTAAAACTGTTGTTTACAAACATGGTGAGTTAGTAACTGCTATTGAAAATTTTACTTTAAAACCCAATCCAAATGGATATGGACCGAATCTTGCTGATTACAAACCTAAGCTTTCAACCAAAGCATTCAAACCAAATCCTGAAGTTTCCAGTGCAGAATATAAAATTGACAATTCTGTTATGAGTGTTGTTGAATATCATCGTCAAGAGGAATTAGATGCAGAAGACGAGAGTCGATCAAAATTAGAAACTGTTGTTTACAACAAACCTTTTAACTATTCAAAACCGGTCACTTTCGTCACACCAACGGATTCTTCTAACACACCAAGGATTATCATAAAAACGTCTGAGTCTTCTAATGTTAATCCCAACCAGACTATGCACAAATTTATGGTCCTTTACCTTCCATTAGTGATGTAAACTCAAAACCTGAAAATCGCAAAATTCTTAGATATTTTGACCTTTTCATGGCTGACCTCAAAACCTTACAACATGAGATAGAATATCATTCTGAAATCAAAGTTCAACATTTTCAATCGCCTCTGGCGCGAGAACAAAGAGATATTTTTCAGAAAAATCTTCTATCAAATGTTAAAAATTTGAAAAATTGTGCATTGTCTTGGGAACGGGACTTTCATAAGGAACTTGGATTGATGAAGGTCGTTTTCGAGAAAACAGAAACATCTATTTCTAATACTAAACGTAAAAAGAAAATGTTGAGAAAAGATGTTGATCGACTCTTGGAAGATGTCATCTGTGCTGATGTCCATAATGCTGTGTTATTTAATTCTTTGCCATATGCATCTGATTATATCTCTGCTGATACTGTTGATAATATTGTAACTGTTGAGAATACTGATAATGTGCTTCAGATCGAGTCTTTAAAAGTTGAAAACGAACGTCTCTTACATGAGCTTTCAAATGCAAAACGTCGTCTTCAATGGTGTCAAAAAGATTGTCAAAATCGTGAACTTGCCTTGCAAACCAAAATCCACCAGTTGCAATCAAACAATTTTAATCCAAAATCTGAGCAACTGGATGATCCAAACGTGTCTTTGAAAAGTCAAATCTCAAAATATGAACAAGAACTTGTAAAAGTTAAACAGGAATATGGTATCATATTTGATTTACTCACTAAGACTCGTCATGAAGCATCAAACGAACTTGATCACTATCTTGCACACACTAGAGAAGTAATGAATTTTGCTGGTAATATTCGTTTTGAAAATCAAGATTTGATTCACACTATCTTTAAGTTAAGTGAAATGTTAGGAAAGTATGAACTACTTCCGCCTACCGTGATTAAGAGAATAGCACCAGTAACACTTAGTAATCGTGAACCTAGAACCCCTACTGCCAAATCACAAGTTGCTACTGTGCTTCCTTCTACTGAAACAGGAATAGTTGCGTCTTTTCCAAACGTCCGCACTTCACAGCCTAGGAGCACTACATCGAAGAATAGGAAGTTGCGACCTAAGAAAATATCAATAAGGAATGCTAAAGTAGAAGAACACCCTAGGACTATGAATAAGACTCACGTTGCTTCCACTGTAGACATTGTGTCTGGCAAATGTAAAAGAAATAGTGATGTAACGAATGCTAAACCTTTAAGTACTTTTGATATTCAGTCTAATGCACCTTGTGTTATTTGTCGTAAAAGTATGAATTCTGATTGTCATGACAAATGTGTTGCTAAAGCTATAATCTCTCGTTTACGGAATCCTAAGAATCGGAATACCTCTATGCCCACTAATCATTCTAAGTCTGTGCTTGGTAGACCGCCTTCTTTAGATTCTAAGGCAAGCATTGCTGTCCCTGTAGCTCCAGTTTCACCTCCAAAGAATGTAGTACCACCTAGTGCATTCACTAAGACTAAAGCAAATAGTAGTTATAGATGGCAGAAATGGATATATAACACACTAGGATTTAAATGGATGCCTAAAGTTATTGATGTGTGTATGTCTACGATAACTGCTCCGGAACCCTCTAACATTTCGGGTTCCACATCTACTTCTATTCCATCTGTGTCGTCTGTGTGTAATGAAGGTGATACAGATCATTCTCTGGATTGTTGATAGCGGATGTTCCCGACACATGACAGGCAACCTTAAACTGTTATCAAACTTTATTGCAAAGTTCATTGGCACTGTCAGATTCGGGAATGATCACTTCGCAGCTATCATGGGCTACGGAGACTATATCAATGGGAACATCGAAATTAGCAGGGTTTATTATGTGGAAGGCCTCGGTCACAATCTGTTTTCAGTAGGTCAGTTCTGTGATGGAGATTTGGAGGTTGCTTTCAGGGAGAAATCTTGTTTCATTTGTGATCTACAAGGAAACGACCTTATGTCTGGCTCACGTAACTCAAGTCTTTACACTATCTCTATGCAAGACATGGTTGCTTCATCTCCCATCTGCTTACTTTCAAAGGCAACATCAACAAAATCCTGGCTATGGCATCGTCATCTCTCACATCTAAACTTTCAAACCATCACCAACCTTGCTCGACACAAACTAGTTGAAGGACTCCCACGATTCCGGTATTCAAAATATCACCTTTGCTCAGCTTGTGAACAAGGGAAAAGCACTCGTGCTCATTTTCCTTCAAAGGTGGAACACAGCTCTCAGCATGTGCTTTATCTTCTTCACATGGACTTGTGTGGCCCGATGCGCGTGCAAACGATCAATGGCAAATGCTACATCTTAGTAATTGTTGATGACTATTCACGATGGACTTGGGTCTACTTTCTTCGAAGCAAAGACCAAGCTCCACAGATGATCATCACCTTTCTCACGAGAATACAAGTTCAATTCTGAAACACCGTCAGAAAAATCAGAACAGACAAAGGAACTGAATTTATTAACAAAACTCTTTGTGACTTTTATGAGAAAGTGGGAATTCAGCATCAGACATCTATTGCACGTACACCTGAACAAAACGGAGTTGTTGAAAGACAAAACCGAATGTTAGTGGAAGCTGCAAGAACAATGTTAATCAATGCTAAACTCCCAGATTACTTGTGGGCAGAAGCTGTATCAACTGCATGCTATACTCAAAACCGATCTATGATTACTAAACGCCACAACAAAACACCTTTCGAGCTTGTCCACAACAGAAAACCAAATCTCAAACACTTTCATGTCTTTGGATCTCTTTGCTATCCGAATAATGATCGTGATGACTTTGGAAAGCTCAAAGCCAAAGCTGACATTGGAGTTTTTATTGGATATTGTGATAATTTTAAAGGTTTTCGAATCTGGAATCGTCGAACAAAGGAGGTTATGGAAACAATTCATGCTCATTTTGATGAACTCATGGAAATGGCTTCTGAGTATAACAGCTTGGAACCCGGTCACAACCGCTTAAACTTCCCTCAAACCCCATCATCAGCTGAACAAAGCCCCCAACTCACTCGTCAACAAATGGAAAGGTTATTTGCTCCACTGTTCAGTGACGATATTGATGAACGTGCTCCAGGTGTATCCGCTGTTTCCGCTGCTCAACCTGATACTACTCTTATACCTGATACACCTACTACAACAACTACTGTTGAAGAAGCACCGCCAGTTGACTCCACCACAACAGTTGAACAAACCGCTTCCAACAATGATGAACCAGCTGATGATATTCTTAATGAAGTACCCCCACCTGCAGATTTTGATCCAAATGCATTCTTTAACCCGTTTGCTAATGAGACTGATGCACCAGATGTCGCGGAATCATCAACAAACCATTTGAATCCTCAGAATCTGCACAATGTATACCAACATCAACCCTCTACACATAGATGGACAAAAGACCATCCTCTGGAAAATATTATTGGCAACCCGAATCAACCAGTCGTTATGAGACAACGTCTTCACACAGATGGTGAACATTGCATTTATGCAGACACTGTCTGCCAATCTGAGCCTAAAAACATTAAAGACGCAATGACAAAAGACAACTGGATTGAATCCATGCAAGAAGAACTCAACCAATTCAAACGTCTTGAAGTATGGGAACTGGTTGAAAGACCAACAGGGGTCTACGTCATTGGTCTCAAATGGATTTGGAAAAACAAATTGGATGCTGAAGGGAAGATAATCCGAAACAAGTCACGTCTAGTTGCTAAGGGTTATCGTCAGGAAGAGGGAATAGACTTTGAAGAATCTTTTGCTCCGGTTGCTCGTCTTGAGGCTGTTCGGATATTTCTCGCGTTCGCGGCTCATATGAATATGACGGTCTTTCAGATGGATGTCAAAACTGCGTTTCTCAACGGACAACTGAAAGAAACGGTTTATGTCAGCCAACCAGATGGATTCGTTGATCCTGAGTTCCCGAACCATGTCTACAAACTGAACAAAGCTCTGTATGGTCTCAAACAAGCTCCTCGAGCATGGTACGACAAGATATCATCTTTCCTCATTGCCAATAATTTCACCAAAGGTTCGGTTGATGATGAGTGTCTAAATACTCATCATTTTTGTACAAAATAAACTGCAAAATCATCTGAAAACACTCAGAAACACATCAAAATGATCAAAATATCACAAATCAGTGTTTTATGTGTTTTAAATGCAAAAATATCAAAATCAGATGAAAAACATATCAAATTTGCAAAAACTGCAGTTTTAGTCCCCCAAGTTTTAAAAGTTGTCAAAAACAGTCCCTGAGCACATAATTTCAAAAGAAAAATCACCAAAGGTCCTTTTGGAAACATAAATCA
>BPTQ01000008.1:165040215-165135396 GCA_019973895.1 Chrysanthemum seticuspe | reverse complement strand
TCTTTTAATAAAAATATTGATTAATAGATTAATTTTTGATAAAAATTGATAATTAATTAATTGATTTTATGTTCTTTTACCCTTTAATCCGATCTTTTTATTTTAATTCTGAATCTTTTTGGATTTTATAGTTTTATCTTAAAAGTTTTGATAAAAACATAAAAATACTAATAAAAAGATAAAAGATCCTTAAAATTTGATAATTTTTGATTAATTTAATGATTTTTAATGGTTTACTTGATACTTTTTAGACCTTTTAACGAAAAAAAAATGAAAAATATAAATAGATTTGGATTCTTTTTACTTTTTAATAAAAAAACTTCGAAAAGAATTAATAAACATAAATTTCGATTAATTTTTACGAATTTTCGATTAAATTTAATTCTTTTTATCATTTGACTGGATCTTTTTAGACTTTTTAAGTTTTATTTGAATTTTATTATAATCCTTAGATCCTTTTAACCTTTTTGTCCACGAACAAACGTTCATAAACTTTGACGATACGTGCTTCTGCAAAAAGTTGGTGCTTATTGGTTCTCATTTGCTTATAAAAAAGTGCTTATTTATAAGCATTTGCATAGCAGTTTCAAATACTTGCAAACAAGCACCTGTTTTTCCAATTTTCCTAGATTCCTAATATTATTTTAAGTTTATTTTGAATTTTTCAGATTTTTCTAGGTCAGTTTACTATTTTTCTTAATTTAAATTAGCTTTTAAGCATTTTTAATTAGCTTTAAATACAAATAATTAAGAAAAGCTTCAAAAAAATAATTTTTCATTTTTCTTAGGTTTAGATAAATATAAAAAGTAAAAAAAAAGCAATTTTCCAGATTTTTCATAGTTCATTTGGTAATTTTTAGTAATTTAATTAGTTTTTAATAGTTTAAAATTCCTAGAAAATAGAAAAATAATCATAAAAATACAAAAATAGTTTTGAAAATTCTATTTTGATATTTTAGGTTTTTCTAAGTCTTAATTTTATTTTTCTAGCCTAATTTCCCATTTTCTTGTATTTTAGTTAATTAATTAATAGTTAAAAATAGTTTTTAATTAGATAATTAGTTATAAAAATAATTTTCTTTTTCTAAATATTTTCTTTTATCATTAGGTTTGTAAAAGCATCATTTCCATATTTTTAGGGTTAATATTGCTTTAGTTTCACATTTTTATTTTGTACGTCGCGTAGTTTTTAATTTCCGTTTTATAAAATCATAAAAACAAAAACATCATTTTAATTATAGTGATAGCGTTTATTTAATAGATTTTATCTTTTTAATTTCCTTTAATTTGCATTTAAGCCATTGTAATTTGTTGGCTTTTCCTTAGTTATAATCATATTCACAAATCTCTTTTCCATTCAAATTTCTCGATCACTATACGTGAGTTGATCCATTGCATAGCTCGCTGGGACATAACGACCCGGGGAGACTCTATACTCCTCAGATCTTCATTGAGTTCGTGCTGAAGCAGTTTTAAGCTGGTTACGGTCCGCCATTCACAAGTGGCGGGCTTGTGTGATTTAGCTTGACTGTTTGGCACGCATCAGTTGACCCTACTCTTTTCATACAATATCACGGGGCACATATCTTAATTGTTCAAATTTACGTGGATGACATCATTTTTGGGTCTACACATAAAAAGTACTCAATCGCTTTTGCAAAACTAATGAAGAAAAATTTTGAAATGTCCATGATGGGTGAACTTACGTTCTTTCTAGGACTGCAAGTTCATCAATCACCCCGTGGTATTTTCTTGAGTCAGTCCAAATATGCCCTTGAATTGTTAAAAAAATTTGGAATGAAAACCTGTGACACTTATGCCACACCAATGACTCATACCAAGAAGCTAGACGCTGATTTAAATGGGAAACTAGTGGACCCTACAAAATACCGTAGTATTATTGGGTCTCTAATGTACCTAACAGCTAGCAGGCTGATATTGTCTTTGCCGTTTATCTATGCTCCCGTTATCAGTCAAGACCAACTGAAACCCACCTCTCTGAGGCTAAAAGAATCCTCCGATACATCAAGGGAACCATTAACTTGGGGATCTGGTATCCGAAGGATTCTGGTTTTGAACTAATCGCTTTTTCAGATGCTGATCACGCAGGATGTTTAGATTCACGAAAAAGTACTTCAGGAGCACTACAATTTCTTGGTGATAAACTGGTGTCTTGGCAATCGAATAAGCAGGATTGTACATCGCTGTCATCAACCAAAGCAGAATATGTAGCCATGTCGGTGTGTTGTGCTCAAGTCATCTGGATGAGAACACAACTCAAAGACTATGGTTACGTATTTGACAGAATCCCGATGTACTGCGACAATCGGAGTGCCATTGCGATCTCGTGCAACTCAGTTCAGCACTCGAAATCAAAGCACATCGATCTTCGCTATCATTTCATCAAGGACAACGTGGAACAGGGTACAGTTGAATTATACTTCGTAGGTACAGAATACCAATTGGAAGATCTACTCACCAAAGCCTTGCCTCCCGCTAGGTTTAATGAGTTGGTCCACCGGATTGGTATGCGGTGTTTGACTCAAGAGGAATTGGATGACCTCCTAAAACAGTCTTAAAAACCTGTAAAACACCAAAATCTCTTTTGTAAATATTTTTTTCAAAAACAAAATACAAAAATATAAAATCTGATAAAACAACAAAAATATTCTTCTATCTATTTTCCTTCAAACATGGCAAGTACATCTCTTCCGTCAACACTCAAATCTTTCAAAATTCAGTATTTTTCCGATCAAGTGTTGAGGGGGAGAAAATAAATACTTAACTGTTTCAAAAACATCCGTGTACTTGCATGTTATCCTATCCCGGTTGCTTCTTTAAAATGGTGGTCACATTTCTGGTTTACTGACACTCCTCGGACTAAAATTTATAACCTTTCACTATTTCTTAAGTCGAGGGGGAGTGTCGTCAAGTTTCTTTCCTAAAAACCTTCGTTTGATAACCAAAATGGAAGTTAAATGGCTTTGGATGAAAATGGAAAAAGTGAAAGGGCTAAAACTGTCAAAACCTGAAAGTATTTTTTCATAAAAGATCCCACCTAACTCATTAAATTCATCACAATTAATTTTTCACCAAACCTATCCTACACCTAAGAATCGTTCACCAAATCTGTGTTTTGGATCATCAATTTGTAAGTGGTTTAATGTTTCTTACATGATTTCAAATAATGGTTTTGCTTTTCACATGAATCCAACGGTCAAATTGTTGTGTATGCTTGATTTTGTGTTCTACGCGTATGCGTATGAACACATGATCAAGATTGTGTGTTGGTGGTTAAAAAGATAATGTCAAAATGTTTTTATAACATCAATGATATCATTTTTATCCTCAAAATGCACCCAGAAACACGAATTGATGGATTTTGTAAATTAGGGTTTATGCGTGGGTTTGGGCGTTTTCATATGTGAATGTTTTTGGTGTTAAAGATTGTTGTATAAGGTTGTTTTCAAGTTGAATTAATCATATCTATGCCCAGAAACTACCCAGAAACACTAATGATTCATAAATTGAAAATTAGGGTTCTAGTTCATACGATTTGGGTTTTCTTGATTGGCCTTGAATTTGATGTTAAAACTTGGATAGAACAACTTACTATGCGTCTAAGACTTACCAGAAACACTTTGGTGCAATTCCTATGGCTAGAAATCATATGCGTAATTCATGAACTCTAGGGTTTAAGTCTACGCATAAGTTATCTTACGCGTAAACTGTTTGATGAAAATTCATGCCATGATCTGTTATAAGATGAATGTATGTATTAATATTGATGATATGATGAATTTATTTCAGGTTTGTTACAAGAGAGAATTCAGAATCAAGGTTCTAAGAAAACTACGCATAAGGATCACCTTACGCGTAGCATGTTATGCATAAGAGTAATCTTACGCGTAGCGTCTACGCATAAGGTTCTACAATGGGACTACGAGTATCCTGTGAAGGATATGCGTAAACAGTGACCTCTACGCATAAGGTCTACTCTTACGAATAAGCCTTACGTATAAGGTTTTTATACGCCTACGCGTAAGCTCTACGCATAAGGTCCCCTGTTCCTACGCGTAATATTTCTTACGCGTAAGTCAGGATCCTACGCATAAGCTTTCGTCTACGCGTATACCACTCCTGTTTACGCATAACTTTTCCACTTTTACGCCTAAGTCTTGATTGACCTTAATTATGAATTGTTACGCGTGCAAACTTGTAAATAAACAAATCATAACGTCACGAAACCAATAATGTCACTAATAAGCTTAAATGTTTAATATGTTGTGTAAAATAAGTGATAACATAAACTTTAAATGGTAAAGTTAACTAACTCACGAAACTTATCACAACGTCATTGGACTATTGGACACACAAGTGACTTTGGACTCATAACAATCATTGACATTGTACATTCAATAATTAGACAATAAAACCTTCTGTTGACTAACATAATGTCTTTCGATATGTTGGTTCTTTTGGCTAATGTTATTTCAGATCACGACATGGCTGCTCAAATGAATGTGGATGCACCAGATGTTCTCACAATGGCCGATATCTTCCCTAATGGCTATCCGAGGAAGATTGGAAAGAACAACCTTAGGGTTGACTTTGAAACCCTCACCTGCTCAGAATCTTCCTGTTTGATTGCTATGGATATTCTTAAGAATCATCCCTACCAGAACATGCTCTCACATTCTGCTACAGTACCGGAGATCTACATTCAACAGTTCTGAAATTCAATGCAAAGGATCAAAGGTCAAAGTGCAGTGACAGTGACGCTCAATCACAAACAGGTCACCATCACACATACATACTTACGGGCTGTTCTTCTCATCCCTGACATCGAGCCAACCGATTTCTATGCCACACCTGCTGAAGAGACAGTTTTGCAATTCTTGATTGATATTGGCTATGATGAAGCTTCAGGAACTATCTCTAAGCATTCTCATGTGGAGCTTAAGAACATTCCTCAACCGTGGAGAACTCTCTACATCATCATTACCAAATCTGTCTCTGGTCGTGATAGTGGCTATGAGCATCCCAAGCTCATGGAACTGCAAATCTTTTGGTCATTAATCAACATGAAGCACATCGAACTGGAAGCTCTGATATGGGATAACATGATGTCATTTCTCAAAAAGGTTGGCTCAAAGATTCCCTATGTCAGATACACTAAACTGTTGATCCAGAGGGCACTTGGACTTCATCCTGATATTCCCAAGAGGCTCAATGACCCCGACAATCACGACATGTTGACTGAGCCTATTTTAACTGTCAGAATCAAGGAATCGTCAACAAAGAAACAGGGTGCTGTGTTACCTGATCACCTTCTGTCTAATGAAATCAAAAAACTCGAGACATACAAAAGGTATCTGGTAGCAGTGAAAGAAGGCAAAGTTGGTCATCTTGATGAGAAACCTTCTGGGACACCTACACGGATAACCAGAAGAGGCAGTGCAGGGAGTGCTGCAAGCACTGAGAGTCAGAGGAAGTTTCCCAAAAGGAATCCTCCACGCAAAAGGATTGTTCCCTCTAAGGAAGCTGTTCCTATCCCAATTCCCAAATCTGAACCGCAAAGAAAGCTTGTGGACGAGAGCTCTGAAGATACACAATCAGATGAAGAGATCTTCTTCTCTGAAACTGCAACCGACATTAATCTTTCTGTAGCCAAACCTCCCAGTCCTCCAGCTGACCAAGGAAAAGGAAAGACTCCAGTACTTGTGCCTTATGAAGAAAGCTCAAGCTCAGATGAAGAGGCACTGGATACATCATACAGGAAGAAGTTTAAAATCGTTAGACACCTACAAAAAGCTAAAGAATTTGAACAAGATCAAATGTGTGGCCCCGGAGGGTCGAGTGGTGGTGTCCACTCTTCACCAATTCCTGATGCGGTTAATCAACCCGATAAGGGAACTGGTGCCACCACTCTTGTGCAACAGCAAAAGCTTGTAAAGGACTCTATTGATTATAACATTGAGGAACCAGAAAAAGATAAGTCTGAGAAAGAAAAGACTGATGAAGAGGCCCGGACTCAGACGGAAGTAAAAGCTAAATCTGGACAAGATAACGAAGGGAATTATGATGATTTTCTTCTCAACAGTCCAATTCGTTCCAAGGAGGATACTTCTGCACCTCCAAAGGACCCTGAGCCTCCTCATGTCTCCTCATCATCAGATTCATCATCTCATTCTTCACCACCACCATCTAAAAGATCAACCAAATCAACATCCAAATCAGTGAAGAAGCCAACTCGATCTTGGATTTCTCATACTCATAAAAGAATTGGGAATGCTGTCAAACAAGTCAGAAAGAAAGACATGCTCTACAGGAAGATGAATTTCTACGCTGATCAGATACAGTATCTTCATGATGAGACCGACAAGATGCAAGTTGAAAGGGAATACGTCCAGAAGCTCATGCAAGATGATCTTCAAGGGAAAATGAACGAAATGATCAAAGGGTACACTCATCAGTACCTTCTTGACATTGTTCCTAAAGTTACAAAGGAGTTATTCACCAAACAACTCTATCCGAATCTACTTCATCTGGCCAAGCAGACTATGAAATCAACACCAATGCACGTGAACATCAATCCTGTTGATCCCATAATCTTTTCAGATGCTGAATTAGTTGACCGACTGGTAGCTCAACTGTCCAAACGATCTGCAACACTTGCCTCTCACAAAGGTAAATTGCTTGAAGCATTGCTGGAATACCAACTAAAATCAGCATGTAGAGAAGAAGCTGAAAGGCCGAAACGTCCAAGAGACGATGATGACAAGGATAAGGATAAAGACAACGAGCCCAAATGCCCGAAGAAGTCTGGTGAATCATCTTCAATGCAACCTCCACCCTAACAGACTCCAGCACAACAAAAGTCTCCTCCTCGTTCTTCTACTGAAAAACCTCAGGATTCTTCTGAGTTACCACCCCAGACTCAGAAAACCGGTGATCACTTTGAGTATATGGGTGGTGACGATGAGGAATTCCATGGGCCCCAACAACAACCCGCCTCTCCCGATAAAGTACAGAAACCAGAATCCTCATCTAGGCCTAAGAAAAAGAAGAAGAAGGCGCCCAAGGCTGACGTCGTATCATGGCTAGATGAAGATAACACTGAGGAATTTGAATGGTTTTCTACTCTTGTTAATTCCACTCCCTACCCAGTTGAAGGTCAAGATCTGGTAGACGGTAATACATTAGAGCATGCTAAGATACTGCAAGAAAAATTCCGAGTAAAGAAGATAACGAAATCTGAGTTGAAGCGAATCAAGAACGAAGCTTTTCAACTGTTAAAAGATAGCTCGGAAAGTGCCATCGAGGTTGAATATCACCTTGAAAACATTGCTCGAGCCATGTCCAATAACATTGATTGGCTCAACCCAGAAGCAAACCTCGACTTTACCAAAAGGGACAATCCTCCATATTACACCGATTGGTCTAAACCTCTACCGATGATCGGCCGACCAGATCAACCTAAGATTCCATTTCACTACTTCTTCAACAAAGACTTGGAATTTCTTCTACATGGTGGCGATGGTTCTAGGAAATACGCTACATCCCTTACGATTCCGTTCCTGGCAGCCATATACTCAAACTGCATAGCAATCGAAGAAAAGGCTACCCAATTGTTTTCTAACAATGTGGAACATTATAACATCGATGCAATGTGCGGGATTCATCATTGGCCTGAACGCCGAAGAATCTACTACAAGAGCTGCCAGGTTCGAAAGTCACAACATGCAGTGTATAGTACTAAAGGGATCGTTGCTATTAAGCACGTTGATCTTTCGTCAAAATGGGACTACACTTTCCTAAAGAATATTGTGGTCAAACGTCAAGACGAAAGTGATTATGCATTCTGTGAAGCGGACTTTGAGAACTTGTCTCTCAATGACATTGAAGACATGTATCTTGCAAAAGTACAGGGACGCATGAAAGAATTCTCAACTGAAGTACAATGTGAATTCATCAAGTCCCTGCTTATCTTCATCAGACGCATAGTCATCACAGAACGTGTAGAAGATCTCCAGCTTGCAGTTGAATCATATCAGACCCGTGTCAACATCACTCGACCTCAGCTTGATCTTCCCGACATCAACCAGCTTCCACAATATACGCTCATCAGCAAACCATTCGGCATCGTTTATCGCAGTGAACTTCAACAAAATTGCTTGATGGCGTGTAGAGATCTTCACAAATTTGGAGATCACACTTTGAAGCATGTTAGGGACGGATTGGCTTATCGGTTAAAGGATATTCATGAAGACATTGGGAACAAAAAGCGATGGAATTCTCATGACAGAAGGGACGTGCGGAGAATCATTACTATGATTGATGAACGGTTGTATCGACGGGATCAGTTCAGAACTTTGGAAAGCTTTGTTGGTGGTCGACCCAGGATTAACATCACCGGCTATCAACGCCCGGTTCGCACTCCTGGCAACATCACTGGACTTCCTGTTAGCCCTTGAACTGCTTCTTTCATTATTTCATTTGGATGTGTGACTATATATGTCAATGGCTTGTGTACACATTTCAGTGTACAACCCGTTCTTGTAAAGAAAGGACCCTGTGGTACGCTTCAGTGCCACAATCCTTATACAAGGAGCGAAAGCTTCTTACTTTTGAGTAAAACCTATCAAACCTTTCATCTTTCAAGGTTTTGCTCAAAAGAACAAGTACTTCCCCGTATGATTTTCAAAACCTCAACCGTTTATATCACTTGTTGAGGGGGAGTATTTGAATTAAAACTTTGTTCACAAATTGTTCACAGTGGTCATCTTCCCGCAACATTCGAAATGGTCATATTTATTCTCAACTTTTCAAAAATAACATTTTATATGCCATTTTTTAGGGGGAGAAAATTATGTGATAAGAAATATGTTGTGTAAATGCAAATGAATCTTTGTGCTATAGACTTAACCAACGAATTGACGGTACTTAACTGTTAGTAACTCGAAAAGACTTGTCCAGGACGGGTAATAATTTCAAACTAGTTCGCTAGTAATGTAAACGTGTCTCGCAAAGGACTTGTCCGAGTAGAAAGTACCATTCGAGAAACTCTTGGTAGACATGATCTCTGATGGGTTTGACAACCTTTCGAGGCTTGTCTACACCTTCAAGGTAGTTATTAGAGCTAGTTGTCACCTAAAAGCTGACAATGTAACTCTTTAACTATGCAACGTAACCGTGTCTCGCGGGGGATTGTCTATCTTGAGTTGATCAATTCATAAAGTGCGCGCTCTTTCCTCGCTGTGCAAATTTCCGTAAAAACTCTTAAGCACATGTGGAGGGGGAGTATTTCTGCAAAAGATCAAACTCTTACAATGGTACAAAATGTTTTACAATCATAACCGTTGTGAGAGATTTTCTTGAAAATTGGTTTTATGGCAACATAGGTTAGTCATGGAGTTATAAGGTGACTAAGGTTAGGAATAACCGTCCTATGATCCGCCAGAGCCGGAGGGATCTACCCAAGGACATCACAAATAGTTAGTACTTAGAAGTCCTTAGGTACGATTTTAAAAAGGAGTAAATGAGAATCGGAGAAAGAAGGAGTTGAAGAATTAAAAAGAAATGCAAAGAAAAGGGTGAAAAGAAATAGCCCTCCAAATTATTCAACTTAGGGCAGACACCGGGTTCAATTCATATGCTATTGGTTGTCACTTAGTGACGCCGGTATTGAAGATTAAAAGTCGTCATGGACCCAGTGACGCAGGCACTAAACCTTCTTAGCCACTCAAGTTTCTCTCAAAAGAAGCTTGTTTCATTCTCACAGGGAACCCTACGTAAACTATTGGCTTTCTCTTAGAGATCGCTGGTATTGAAAAAGGAGACCCTCTCCCTAGTCTTCGCTCAGGAAAAACCAAAACGCACTATTGAGTCTAGAGCCACGAGATTCATCAAAAGATCTCTTAGGTACACTTGACATTTCATCACTTGATGTTCAACAATAAGAACATTAGTGGTACGTTATCGAGTCCTTCACAGATCTTAGCAATCTGTTGAGAACATTTATGAGAGGTTCACAACTGTGATCCTCAGTGATTGAATGGAAACTCCTGCCAGGGTCAACATCAAACAGCCCTGACAGCAGGTCACTTTGGTAACTCCCCGTGGATTACGCTTAGTGTGTCTCAAACGGTCTACAGTCGTGAGGTGATGCTTCGGTGTACCTCAGCGACTCATCTGAATTGTAGGTGTACTTCGGTACATCGTGTTATCTCACTTGTGGGACTCCAGTTCAGGAACGGCCTTTGTAAGAATTAGAGTTGTGTTTTCACACTATGATGTTAACACTCTCGAAGTTCAAACTTGTAAGTGCCGGAATCCGCTTATTACTAACCGTTTTAATGTTTTCTTCTTATGGAAGCTCTGGAGCGGAACGATCGTACAGATTCTTCTCATGCTCACGCCATCATCATCACTAATGGAAGTTCTATCTTAAAGCAACACAAAAGTCAGAATGATTCTTCATCAAATCAAAGAATCTACAAAGTTAAAGACTTAAAGAACATCATCAATACTGAAATCCAACGTCAAAGAGCGTGTGAGCATGTTGAAGAATGACGTGGAGACACTGGAGCAGCGAAGCAGACCTGAGGCAGACTTGATGCAGACTACAACATACTATCACTTTCATCACATAGAACAAATAACAAAGTTAAAGATGACGTCAAAGCATAACTGTTTAAAGAAAACAATTTCTCTACACTAGGGAGATTGTTCGAATCAAGGCAATTCTTCTCACAAGACAGAAGAATGTCAGAAGACATCAAAGCTACTATTACATCAACGCCTTCACCGTTTATATTTATTCACCACTAACACTTAGGGGGAGATTGTTGGAATCACTCCTAAACCTTAATCAAGTGTTAGTGATTCATATGTAATAGTTAGTTTTATTATGGCCTTTATGTTTGTTATTAGCCTTAAGCTTATGTAGAAGGCCCATGAGCTTAGGCCCAAGCCCATAGGAGAAAGGAAGGGACTAGGAGTGTTGCCCTAGCTTCCCTCCTATAAATACTATGTAATAACCCTCACTTGAGGGTTGGTTGTTCAATTTATTTCTTTCACTCACATCTCTACGCATAATCGACTAAGTCTATCGTGTGTGTGTGTTTGTTTATTGTTCAACCGCCTCTATCTCTTTCTATGTTGCTTGTGTTGTAAAACTAGTGACCTATCAGCTTGTGCACACATAACAGTGTACAACCCGTACTTGTAATGAAAGGACCCTGTGGTACGCATCAGTGCCACAATCCTACAAAAGGAGCGAAAGCTTCTTACTACTTTTGAGTCAAACTTATCAAAACTTTCACTTTTCAAAGTTTTGCTCAAAAGAACAAGTATTTCCCCTTATGTTTTTTTTCAAAACCTCAAAAGTTAGTATTACTTGTTGAGGGGGAGTACTTGCTTAAAACCTTTGTTCACAAATGATTCTTCGTGGAAATCTTCCCACAAAACTCGAAATGGACATATTCGATATCAAAATTTCGTTAAAAATAACATTTATATGCCATTTTTAGGGGGAGAAAAATTGTGTGATACAAATATGTTGTGTAAATTGTGATTGAATCTTTGTACTAAAGACTTAACCCATGAATTGACAAGATCTGAACTGTTATACATCGAAAAGATTTATCTTTCAAGACTTATCCAAGTAGATTGTACCTATTCGAGAAGCTCTTGATAGACATGAACTTTGACGGGTTTGACAACCTTTCGAGGCTTGTCCACACCTTCAAGGTAGTTATTAGAGCTAGTTGTCACCTAAAAGCTGACAATGTAACTCTTTAACTATGCAACGTAACCGTGTCTCGCGGGGAATTGTCTATCTTGAGTCGATCAATTCAAAAGTGCGTGCTCTTCTCTCACCGTGCAGATTTCTGTCAAAACACTTAAGCACGTGTGAAGGGGGAGTATTTCTGCAAAATACAAAACTCTCACAGTGGTACAAAATGTTGTTACAGAGAAGATCTTTTGATTTTGGTGATGAAAAACCTTTTGTAAATTTTTTACAGAGAAGATTTTGCTTAAAACTGGTTGATGATTAAAGAACGCACAATGTTTCTGGGTTGAGAAAAGATTTTGACAGAGTTTTGATGAAGAAAACAGTTTGTGTGTGATTTAATGTGTTTTGAGAGGGGTATTTATAGAGTGGTGAGAGGGTAGATTTTACACATGTGAGGATTTGTAAAGTTTTTATTGAAAACATTTTATTTTCCTCATTTAATGCGACCACTCCACTACACGCAGTTTTCTCGCGGTTTTCAAGGGAACAGTTGCAGTGCATAGTAAAAGTTCATCTTGCAGGGTTAAAATATCCAAAGGATATTTGTTGTGAGAGGAGGCATTAAATGCCAAGTGGGATAAGGTAAGGTTGTGAGGGACCCATGACATGGATGACAGAAGGATATAGAGACATGTATTCCTATATTAAATTGGTATGTTTACTGATTCGTTTCCAAACTGTCAAGTTTATTACACAAGTCAACCACTTGTGAATGGTCAACCGTAATAAAATTCAAACAGTCTAAAACCAATGCAATTTCCCTTGGAATATAGTGGATTCCCGGGTCGTTAAGTCCCACGTAGGATTAATGGTGCTTAAAAACGTTCAGATGTCGAATGATCACTAAGGATAATGATCTGTAAAGATTTTGGGGGATAATTACACTACTGATTGATTGGAATGGTATTTGAATACAGAACTATAAAGTACAACAATCAGATTAAACAAACGTGTACGCGTACGTTTACTAAATTCTACGTAAACGTACAAAATAAAACGTGAAGTTAAAAGAATAAAACACCTATGGATATGAAAATGATATTTTTACAATCCTAATAATAAAAGAAAATTATTAGAAAATTAAAATTATTTTTATGACTATTTATGTTAGATATTAGTTTTCACATACACATCAAACCATTAACATAAGTAGGCGCATAAGTGGAATTCTAGAGAGAGAAAGTTAGAGGTTTAGGGAACTTAGTGAGAGAAAGTGAAAGATATTATTATGAGCTCCAACTCTCTACCTTGGGAGGTAGAGAGTATTTATATTCTTACATAAATCGCCACACATCGGGCTGTGGATCAGGCATACAGTGGGTAAAGACCCGTCCGTCCTCCACGGTGTTACTTAACTAAATACTACTTAACTTAAAAGAACTACGACTACGAGCTTTCTAACGATTACATATACTTGAGGTGACCGACTCTTTAATACCTGGAATTTCTAATTCCTAACAATCTCCCCCTAAGGGAGGTCACCTCAATCATGTACCAAAATTACATTGAATACAAATATATATTACATTAACAATTGATCTTGCATTCTTGATGTAGTCTTTTGCTCCTAAGCTCGTAGTCATTAATTCTTCACATTACATGTTTGGTTACTTCAAGTGGAGGTCTTTTACTGATCCACGTGATAATAAATTTGTGCCAGCTTTTGAGATCATCAGCTATCAAAAATCTCTGAGACATCCTTTGTGGTGTTGGTATTATGTGATGTTGTGACATTAGGACCGACATGCTCACATTCTGGATCATGATATCTTCTTATCAGAGTAGCGGAAGCTTTCGTTGATTCAAGATATTGGCAGCAGCGTAGCAGAAGCATGGAGTGAAAATATCAGAGTCATTGATGCACTAATCATGATTTCTTTTGAGATGAATGTGTTAAGTGAGCATGCGGCTATGGATTGACCGCTTCATTCTGATCAGCTGCAAACGTCGGGTGTACCTGCATACAACAGTTAGCAATAAATCGCATGAAAGTGTCTTTGATCACTTTCGTTGAATTGAGGTACACGGCCCACGGTTCCCCGTTGATCAGTACATGTACTGCCTGTGATCAGGTATAATTCCGAAGAATTTCCTTGACAGGGTTTCGCAGCTGCTCTAGCTGTTCTCAAACCGGAACATCTCAAAGAAGACAACACGGAGTGAGTGAACCAGCGAATTTTAAGTCCACTGATTGATGAAAAGAGATTTGAAAAACAATCGTGTATTGCTCAATAGAAATTGTTTTTTGCAATACAACGAAGGTTTTATTGAAAATCAATTATCAATCATAAAAACACCTTTTGGTTTGAAAAATGAGTACACGGTCTATGTGCTAAAGAAAAGAGTTGTTAAGCACAAAGACCGGTTTTTCAAAGGTATTCGTCAATCCATAACCTGAACCAGGATTGATTCAAGAGATTGAATCGCCCCATTGTTTCTGTTCAGTTGTCACATGGTTGATCCATATAATAGATCTCACATGCCACCTACCAGGAGCTTGTTTGATGTTGGCTCTAGAAGGCTTTCCATCTTCATTGTGAATATGTATACACATCACTCAGATGTTCTGGCAATACCACAAGGATAATGCGTAGGACTCAAGATATAATCTCTCTTTCCACATTGTGTGAAACAGAGAGTCTTCATTGAAAGTGTCCTAATGAGATTTATTGATGATCTCGTGGCTCTAGACTCAATTTGTGCATATTTGGATCCTGTGCCGGAGACTAGGGAGAGGGTCTCCTTCTTCAATATCAACAATCTCTAAGAGAAAGTCGATAGATAATGTCGGTTCCCCGTGAGAATGAAACAAGCCCTTTTAAGAGGAACTTGAGTGGTTTGGGAAGTTGTAGTGCAGTGCGTCACTGGGTCCATGACGTCTTGTCTTCAATACCGATGTTACCATCAGTAGCATATGAGTTGAACCCGGTTTCTGCCCTAAGGTTGAATAAATTGAGGGCTATTTGTTTTCACCCTTTTCTCATTCAATTCTTTTTAATTCTTCAACCCCTTCAGTGCTTACCGAGACTTCATAGCAAGAACCTTGTTGGGTTTGTTCTAGTTCTTGCTCTATCTCAGTCCGCACTCTTCCCATATCTCATTTTTCTCCTTTTATCATCAAACCTAAGAACTCTACACTAACTAGTGGATAGTCCCTGGGTAGATCCCTCCGGTTCTGGCGGATCATGGGAACCAATACCTAACCTTATCATCCTTATATCACCGTACATAAAGTAAAGTTGGTCGGTCTATTTGGTATTGTTCATCTGCCATTGGAACCAATTGAAAACCATTTGAAAATCAATCCAGATACTTGTGATATATTATCAAAGCATTTTGTACCTGAATTATTTTTGATATTTTTTTAGAATAAGTGCTCCCCCTCAACATGTGCATCAAATGTTTGAAATCGTTTTGCACACGGAGGCAAGAGGAAGAAATTACTTCTTTGATTACCATTTTCTAAAAAATATCACCATCACTTCCTTGATCAAATCAAGTTGATAAAGCATTTCCAGGAAGGATGAGATTTCCATAAATTTGCTCCCCCTCAATATGTGCCTCGAGGTTTGAAAAGAGTTTTGCACATACTAGAGGGAACCTGCACATTGAGATAAATGATCACGTTTCAAATCATAGGTTTAAGATAGATGCTCCCCCTCAACATGTGCATTGAAAATTTGAAATCGTTTGTCACATGTGGGAAGGACAGCATGTACATCCTTATAAAACCATTTACCGAATAATCAGTTTAAACCCAATTTAAATCACACATTCTCCCCCGATCACAATTATCAAATCATTTGAGATTTGTGATCTCTTATAGGTTTAAATTGATTTTGAAAGCTTTTAAGGAGAATTGTAACTTGATTATGAAAGCGTCTTAACTGATAAGAATCGGATTTTAAGACTTTAAACTCCATTGATAAAACATGCATGATTATCTTTTGAAAACATTTTAATGCCAAATAACTTTTTAATTTAATTGAAAGCATTCTTTCCCTCAATCAATGACATAGGTTGTTGATTGAGAGATAGAGATTTTGACAAATAAGTCCTGATGATTATCAAAAATAAAGACCGAGTTATTTTTCACAGCAGTTAGTTTTCAGCAGATAAATGTTTATAGAATCAGAGCATGGAATTAAAATATGGTAAAGCATGGCTCTGTTCTTTCTTTGAAAAACGGGTTACTGCCTGAAATGACAATAAACCATTGTTTCTCTTTCTCCCAAAAAGATTTTTTGATTTTTTGATTTTTTTTTTTTTTTTTTTTTTTAATTCGAACAATATCTAAAGCCCCGTGTCATTCTTTGAATGACAGCACAAAGACCGTAGATATTATCGAATCGAGAAAGACAAGACAAAAATGTCAATAATTTTTTTGAAGAATTTTCGAATTTTTCAAATTTTTATGGATTTTGAAGGTTTTTATATTTTTCTATTTGATTTTTGAGGATTTTATAATTTTGTATTTTGTTTTTCGAATAAATATTTACAAGAGATAGATGAAGATAGACCTTTACTCCTCGTCTTCCTCCTGAAGACGTTTGAGTGTTTCTGATTGTAGGCTTTTCAAGCCAAGTCGTGGAAGAATAAACTCAAAACGTTCTCTAGGAAGAGCTTTGGTGAAGATGTCTGCTAACTGATATTCAGACCTCACAAAATAGAGTTCCACCACACCTTTTTCCACTTGTTCCCTGATGAAATGATGTCGAATGTCGATATGCTTTGCTCTTGAGTGTTGAACGTTGTTGCATGAGAGAGCAATAGCACTTTTATTATCACAGTACAGAGGGATTTTGTTGAATTCAAAGCCATAGTCAGATAATTGAGATCTCATCCATAAGATTTGAGCACAACAGGATGACATGGCTATGTATTCCGCCTCTGTAGAGGAAATAGAAGTACTCATTTGCTTCTTTGAAGACCAGCTCACAAGCTTATCACCCAAAAAACTGAGCACCTCCAGACGTACTTCGACGTGTATCTTGACAACCTGCATGATCAGCATCTGCATAGGCCGTTAGTGACATACCGGTGTCCTTCGGGTACCAAAGACCCATATTGATGGTTCCTTGGAGATACCGAAAGACCCGTTTAACTGCTTCAAGGTGCTTTTTAGTAGGCTTAGCCTGGTATCTAGCACACATGCAAACAGCGAACAAGATGTATGGTCTACTAGCAGTGAGGTACATCAGGGATCCAATCATACTACGATATTTCGTTTGGTCAATCATGATCCCTGAGTGGTCCTCATCTAGTTTGGTTCGGTCAATCATGGGGGTGTCTACAGGGTCAGTTGAATCAAATCCAAATTTCTTTAAGATCTCTGTTGCATATTTAGATTGATTTATGAAAATGCCTCCGGGACTTTGTGAAATTTGTAATCCCAAGAAAAATGACATTTGTCCCATCATTGACATTTGAAATTTTGAACTCATTTCATTCGAAAAACGATCACATTCCATTGGGTCTGTCGAGGCAAAAATAATATCATCAACATAAATTTGAACATGAGTTAAATGTTTGTCTGACTTCCTGGTGAACAATGTAGGATCAACTACTCCTTTGCTGAATCCGGTTGATAGAAGAAACTTTGACAGTGTATCATACCATGCCCTTGGAGCTTGCTTTAAACCGTAAAGAGCCTTCTTCAAACGATAAACGTGAGTAGGATGCTCTTGATTCACAAATCCTTCAGGTTGGCTGACGTAGACGATTTCTTTAAGATCTCCGTTCAGAAATGCCGTCTTCACATCCATCTGATAGACGACCATGTTCTTACTAGCAGCATTAGCCAGAAAGATTTTGATTGCCTCGATTCGAGCAACTGGAGCAAAAGATTCTTCAAAGTCAATACCCTCCTCTTGACGGTATCCTTTAGCAACTAATCGAGCCTTGTTCTTCAACACATCACCATGCTCATCAAGTTTCACTTTGAAGATCCACTTAAGAGCTATAATCATAGCACAGTCTGGAGCAGGCACTAACTCCCATACATCAAGTCGATCAAACTCATGAATTTCATCTTGCATGGCATTGAACCAGCTATCTTCATTCATGGCGGTTTTAACATCTTTTGGTTCGATCTTAGATAGTACGGAGTTGAAGAAGCACCGTAAGGCATCGGTTGCAAGTTGTTTCCGGGTTGATACAGGACGAGAGGGATTTCCAATGATGTTGTCTAATGGATGATCGTGAGTCCATTTTCTGAGGTGTTCATGTGGCAGTTGTTGAGGGACTGAGGTAGCTGAGTCGATGTCTCCTGAAGAAGATGGTTCTGATGATGATTCAGGAGCAAATATGTTTTCAAATGGAGCATCTTCAGGAGTAGCAAAGGGATTAACTTCATCATTGATGCCAGAAACATTTCCATGATGTACATTTGAAGAATGATGATTTGTTGATGAGACTGAAGGATCAGCAGCAGGTGCTTCTTGACTTAAAGATATTGAGACTGAGGGATTGACTTCATTCACAGGAATATGAGCATCCTCTGTTGTGGGGATCAACACCTCATTAGTAATTGAATCATACAGTTCATCAAACATAGGATCAAACAATTTCTTTAAATCATCTTCAGATGGAGGTACATATGGAGTTTCTTGAGAAGAGTTTGGAACAAGGGATGAACCAATGGGACTGTTTTGAAGTGCGGGTCCTGAGCTGGAGTATCCAGGAGCCATTTGACCGGTCAGCTCATCAAACGTAACGTGAATTGTTTCCATGATATTTCGGGTTCTTTTGTTGTAGATTCGGTATCCCTTTTTGTTTGGTGCATATCCTACAAATACTCCAATGTCAGCTTTAGCCCTAAGTTTGCCTAAGTCTTGACCCTCATTAGTTGGATAACACAATGCACCAAATACACGAAGGAAAGAGAGATTAGGTTTTCTGTTGTGGACAAGTTCATATGGAGTTTTTCCATGAACAGTGTGAATCAGGGAACGATTTTGTGTGTAGCATGCAGTGGCAATTGCTTCAGCCCAGAGAAACATTGGAACCTTTGAGTAAATCAGCATTGTTCTAGCGGCTTCAACAAGAGTTCGATTTCGTCTTTCAACTACACCGTTCTGTTGAGGGGTTCGTGGAACACTTCTTTGATGACTGATTCCAACGCTTTCATAGAATTCACTAAGTTGTTTGTTGACAAACTCAGTTCCATTGTCTGTTCTGATAATTCTGACGGTTTTGTTAAGTCGAACCTGCAGCTGTTTGATGAGTTTGATGATGATATCAGGAGTTTCATCCTTTGTCCTTAAGAACTTGACCCAGGTGAATCTAGAGTAATCATCAACCACAACTAACACATATTTCTTCCCAAAGATATTTTGCACCCTCATTGGTCCACATAAATCCATATGAATCATATGAAGAACTTCTGTGACAAAGTTAGTAGGTTTGGGTTTATGGGCATACTTCTTGCTTTTTACCAATTGACATGCTGAACAAAGATGATCCTTTTCGTACTTGAGTCTAGGTAAACCTACAACTAAGTCCTTTCTGGTGAGATCATTGATGGTACCGAAGTTCAGGTGATTGAGACGACGATGCCATAACCATGACTTTGTTTTAGAAGCCTTTGATAACAAGCAGATTGGAGATGACCTCATCATGTCATCGATGGAGATGGTGTAAAGATTTGAGCCACGAGTTCCTTTTAACAGTTCCTTACCATTAAGATCTCTAACAAAGCAGGTATGTTTTCTGAAGGCTACTTCTAGATCAGAATCACAGAATTGACCAACAGAGAACAGATTATGACCCAAACCTTCCACATAGTAAACTCTAGAGATGACACTATCACCAACAACGTAATCTCCATAACCCATAATAGCACCGAAATGATCATTACCGAATCTAACAGTCCCGATGAATTTGCTCACGAAGTTCATGAGCTGAGACCGGTCTCCAGTCATATGCTTGGAACAGCCTGAGTCCAGGTACCACAGAACGATTTGAACGATCTGCAGTTGAACACAGACAAGAATGGATAACTGGATAATTGGGATCCCCATGCAAGAATGGGTTCCATTTGGTTAGTAGCAACAGTTGGAACACCCACATCAGAAATAGAAGCATTCATATCAGAAAGTGAGGCAATGGAATCATTGTGAATAGATGCAGTACTAGTGTCTGTATTAGCCCTGTTCACAGTGTGATCACTTCTTAAGGGAATAGTTCTACCAGTAGGCATCCATTTTCTAGTGGGCAGTATCTGATTAGTCTTATGACCAACAGGTATCCAATAAAAGCCTATTTTACTGAATGTTCTTCCTGTGGGTTTCCACTGTTTTCTAACTTTCTTTCGTTTTTGCCTTTTAGCCTTTTTAGCATGAATTTTAGCATTAACAATATTAACTGGACAATTAACATCATTAGGCAGAACATTAACACCACATTCATGATTAGAAGCAGAATTCAAGCAGACATCAGTACAAGGTTTGCAAATAGTATCAGAATTCGAATTAATTACAGTACGCCTATGGCTAATACTAGAATCAACACGATTCGTTTTATTCAATTCAAGATTAAAGTTCCTAGATTGTTCTTCTACTCTCTTCGAGTGCACATTCTTAGCTTGAGAGGTCCTATCATTCCTTGTATTGTCTTGAGACTTTGACCTGCTCCGTTTAATGTCACTAATTACTCCTGTAGAGGGAATGGGAACATTAGTTGGTTTAACTACTCTTTGCATCACCTGTTTAGATGTGCTGGGATCTGAACTACATGCAGGTGCACTAAGGTTCACTTTCTTAAAACTAGAGGTACTGAGATTTGTACTCCTAGAAGGCACACTTGAGTTCTCTTTCTTAGCATTGACAGATCTGGAGTCTGAACTACTTAAAGGCACACTACGGTTCACATTCAAAACATTGGGAATCGAATGCATGTCATACTTGGCCTTAGGCATCGAGCATGGAATCAAAGGATTAACTCTCTCACCTAATGACTTTGGGCATATTGTTATCAAGCATTCTAAGATTTCTTGAGATCGTTTGGCATATAGGCATGCATGTCCAATTGCATTATCATGAGGTTTCTCTAGCTTATCCTCTTCAACAATCTCACGCAGACATTCTAAGCAATCCTTAAGAGATGAGAAGTATGTTTGAATAGCAAGTTTGTTGTTCCTTAGATGAGGAGGGACATATGTTACAGACAAAGCATATCTATTACAAGAGTGAACCTTTGATACATCATTCTCCCCATTGGTCATTGGCATTTTCCCTTTTACCTGACTCTTCAGATTCTCAATTTCCTTTTGCAATGAAGCTATTTGTTCGTTATTTTTGTTACGAGTGACCTTAATTGATTCAAATAACTCATTGAAATGACGTTTAACCTTTTCATTTTCTTCTAGAAAACTTTCGTTTTCCTTTTGTAAAGCATTTACTAGGTTTTGAAGATGAAACGTTTGAGAATTCTGAGAATCTAAAGGAGGAGGCATTTGGGAGCCTGTCATATTGTTCGTTTGACCCTTTAATTGAGAGATTTGGGCTTTCAACTTTCTGATCGTGTTGCACTGAGCTTGAATCTGTTCATCACGTTTGTTAATTTGAAAAATTGCATCAAACTCTGGAGCATCTGATGATGTCTTGATATTTGACGTTTTGACATTTTCTTTAAGATGTTGATATTTTAGTTGTAAATTAAAATGCTCAACTTCTAGTTTAGAAAAATGTTTAACCAAATTGTCATGATCATCCAGTTCAATTTTCTCGTTTAGTTTAGAATTAGTTTTTTCAAGCTCAATGACACGATCATGGGAGACTTTCAGGGCAACAGATAGTTCATGAAATTTGGAAGCATTAATAGAGCAATTTGAAGCAGTAAAAAACATATCTTGAGCAACACATTCAGTAATAAGAGTCTCATTCAATGTATTCAAGTTCTTCCTCTCAATCTCATTATATTTCAGTGCACGCTCATAGTCACTAACTTCAACTATCATTGCATCAAATTCCTTTTCCATTCCCTTGATATCAGTTTCTATCCCCTTTTTAAGACTCTCAAAGTGATCTTTTAGAAGTTTAAAGAAAGGCATGACCTCAGTTAAATAACATTCTTTCATTTGCTCAAAACCCCTTTCTCCTTCAGTTATACCAGTGGGTGTGATCCTTTTCTTGCAAGTTTTCTCAAAATCAACAAATAGTTGAAATATAACATATTGGCTAATTAAGGTCTTGCTTTTAGTGGCAATTGTTCTAGGAACAAGATGCATTGGTGTATTAGGAGGATACACAGTCGCTCTAGGCATTTTCCAAAGGGGAGGGTTTGTTTCAACAATGTTTTCGGCTTTCTGCTTATCTAAATCCATTTTCCAGAAGACTTGTTCGGGAGTCAACAATGTCTGAGGCTTAAACTTGTTCAAGGAAATCCAGTTTTCCTTCTTGTAGTCATGAGGAGTGAAAATTATTTTTTTCTCTTTGCATTTAGGATCATTTAGTTTCTTATTCATCCTTTCCCTAGTGATTTCATCTAGTTTCTTATCATCCTCTGTGCACTCAACGCAACTAGGTTTTTGTCTAGGTTTAAGAATCTCATTGCCATCATAGATCACACTTTGAGCTGCTTTTGCTATCTTTCCGTACTCAGGGTTGGGTTTATCTATAATGGGAACACTATGCTTATCGCTTAGAACTCTATGTTTAGTGACCATGTGAGCAGTCTGAATGGTGTTTCCTTGTATGTACAACTTGTTTTCAAGTTTGTTTTTCAAAGTTTTCAGATTAGAAAAGTCTCTCAAGAGTTTTGATTCCTTTGCATTAAATTCTTGCTTAAGCATTTTCACATTTTCTTGAAGTTCTTGTTTTTGCTTAGCTGTTTTAGAAAGTTTTTCTTGCAAGGAATTTAATTCTTGTTTCAATACTTCTTCTCTAAAATTACTTTTTCTAATTACTGTACGCACTTGGTCATCCATTTCCTGCTCACGAGTGGTCAACTCAAATTTTGCACGTTGTTCATAAATAGCTACACGTTCTTTATAGGCATTTAGTTCAGAGATTACAGAATCATCAGGGGCACATGCAGTGTATTCATCAAAAACATAGTCATTGTTGACTGCAGAAGATGCATCACTTGGTACAACTTCACTTTCACTTTGTTTCACATATTGATCATATGGGACAATGTCGGTATTACCCATATTTTCAATATTTGATTCAATAGTTTCAGTTGATAGTACTTTGTCATGCATCTTTTGCACATCAGCATCATCGTATAGTTTTAGTACCTCTGAGATGAGTTTGTCTTTGGAAGGCCCAGCTTGTGGTGAAGACGAGACCTTGGGAGAAACCATCGGAGAAATGCTAGCCATAAAAATTGTGTGTGCCGTAGGTCCATCGTCCACATCAGAGTCGTATGCATCACAATCAGCGACTTGAAAGGAATTCTGATGATTGTGACCTATCTCCTGAATAGGCTGCTCATCCACATCTGCATCATAGGTCTTGGCATTGCCCTCAGCTAGAAACAGCAATTCCTCTTCATCCAAAGCAGCACCATTGTCCTGAGCTTGTACAAGCAGCATCTTATCTCGGAAGTAATCAGCATTTTGTGGACGCTTTGGAGATGTGCAGTTTCTTGCAATGTGTCCCTCACCACCACAGTTATAACATTTGATCGGCTTAGCTTGACCTTGGTTACCATTCCTTCCTCGATTCTGGTTGCCAACATAACCTCTACCAGCTCCACCTCTTCCCTGATCATACTGTCTTTCCTGAACTGGTTGCACCACGATCCTTCCATCTTTAACAGTAGCTTGATTGTGTGGGTTAGATGCTGTTCTGAGGTTGTTGTTGGTTTGTGGAAGAGAATTCATGTTTTGACTAATCAGAAGAGCTAGTTGATTGATGAAGTTACCCACGTGTGCATCAGCATCAGCTTGTTTGAACATAGGATCAGGAATGAGTTTGTGATTACCATTACCCAAGGGTATGACTTGTGAAGCTTTGGTTGTGATTCCGATGTTTGAGTAGAAGGCAGTTGAGTCATTAGACGAGCTTGTCTCTCCCTTGTTGGTTTTGAACTGATTGAGAATCAATTTTTCAAACATAGCATGTCTCTCATTCTGAAGGAGGAAGGCATAGAGTTGCTCATAGTTTGTATTCTTCAATCCTTTAGTGAGTTTCACAGCGGTGACAAACTTGTGCCATTCGGGATTCATGTTGTTCACAAATTTTGAGTTCAGCTGAATGTTAGGCATAGTCATTCTGATGTTCCTCATGTCATTCACCAACTTATGTAATCTCACATAGTACTCATAGACACTCTCATCTGGCTTCATCTTGAAGTGTTCAAATTCGTCATAGAGTTGTGATTCTCTGTCTTCCATAGTTAATTCTGAACCTGAGAGAAGCATCTTGACATTATCCCATACTGCCTTTGCTTCGGTGTTGTGATTGATCAGCTTGTAGATGTCTTTAGGAAGACCTTGAAGAACAATGTTAGAAGCCCTGATATCTGCATCGAATCTCTTTTTGTCCTTATCATCAAGTTCATCATACATTTTAGGTCTGTCCATTCCGTAAATAGGAGTTCCATCTTCATTAGTATCAAGTATATCTCTAGTCGTCTCAACTCGATACGGTCCTTCATCAATTGATTTGAGAATGTTGACACCATTTTCCTTTCCAAGGCAGTACAATCTGATTCGTTGAGCCCAAGAATCGTAGTCAGTTCTGTCAAGCATGGGTGGACGAGTATCTGAGCCAGCTGCTTGAACATCCTCGGCAACAGTGGAGATGATAGTAGGAACGTTGGTAGACATGTTACCAGATTATACGGGATTTTATAACTCTATGATTAAACCGGGAAATAGAATCTTTCACGGGATTTTACTAAATCAAGAGAAAACCGTAAACAATCACCCAAGTCGCTAGAAGATAATGCACCAAGTCGCTAACACCTAATTCGCTACACCACTAAGTCGCTAGACTCCCAAGTCGCTAGACAAATGCAAGTCGCTAAGTAGTAACTCGCTAAGCCACAAGTCGCTAGCAAAATTTTGGCAGCAATTCGCTACTCAAGTCGCTAAAGATACAAGTCGCTAAAGAGCAACTCGCTACAGACCAAGTCGCTACCACCAAGTCGCTACCCGTAGTGGAGAGTCCACTACTTGTACTGTTAGTCGCTAGATCTAAGTCGCCAGCTCCAAAACTGTAACTCGCCACGAAATTGCAAAGCAAGTCGCTATGAAGAATGAAGTCCGAATGTCAAGTCGCTAGCAAGAAAACCACAAAAACATCACTTTTCTATCCAAAAACTACCCAACCACGATGATTCAAGCTTACCAAATCAAAACTTAAGCACTTGGGATGATTCTAAACATAAAAGTACTATCAAAATCCAAACTTTAACACTAGAAATCACCCAAATGATGCAAAAACCACTAAACTTTTTCAAACTCAAAAACCACCTAAAAACCACTAGAAATCCAAAGATGTGTAAGATATGATCTAACCATGGCTCTGATACCAATTGTTAGATATTAGTTTTCACATACACATCAAACCATTAACATAAGTAGGCGTATAACTGGAATTCTAGAGAGAGAAAGTTAGAGGTTTAGGGAACTTAGTGAGAGAAAGTGAAAGATATTATTATGAGCTCCAACTCTCTACCTTGGGAGGTAGAGAGTATTTATAGTCTTACATAAATCGCCACACATCGGGCTGTGGATCAAGCATACAGTGGGTAAAGACCCGTCCGTCCTCCACGGTGTTACTTAACTAAATACTACTTAACTTAAAAGAACTACGACTACGAGCTTTCTAACGATTACATATACTTGAGGTGACCGACTCTTTAATACCTGGAATTTCTAATTCCTAACAATTTATTTAATTATTATTAATTAAAAAACTATTTTTAACTATTTAATAATAATCTAAAATATAAGAAAATGTGAAATAAAGCTAGAAAAATGAAATTATGATTTAGAAAAATCTAAAATATTATAAAACTTATTTTAAAACTTAAAATATATTTATTGCACTTTTTATCTATTTATTATTAATTAATTACTATTTATTGATTATTTAAAATACACTTAAATACAAGAAAATACAAAATTAACCTAGAAAAATGAAATTTTAACTTAGAAAAATCTAGAATATTATAAAACTAATTTTAAAACTGAAAAGATATTTTTTATGCTTTTTATTTATTTATTATTAATTATTTAATACTTATTAACTATTTTAAATTCTAATAAATACTAAACAAACTAAGAAAATTCTGAAATTTTTTCTATAAATATCCTATGATGACAGAAAGCTAAGAAAATTATAAAAACAGAAAGTGCTTAATAATAAGCTGAAAAGAAAATTTTAAAAAGCTAATTTCTATTAAATAAATGCTATCACTATTTTTAAAATGATGTTTTTGTGATTTTTCTTTTACAAAACTATTATACTACTGATAATAAGAAACTTTAATGAAGACAAAAATTTTAAAACTTAAAAATAAGCTATTTGAAGGCTTATTGGCTTAATAGTGCAAGCTTATGACTTATTTTGATTTTTTTAAGCTCAAACAAGCTTCACAGTTGGAACCAAAGGTGAAATAAGATATAAATAAGCTAAAGGAACTTAGATTAAGCTAGAAAACACAAAGAAACACACTGATAAGCTATAATAAGCTAATAAGCAATTACAAAATACCCTTTGTACCAAACAGGCCTGCAATCAAATCTAAGAGCAAATTAAGCTCATGAAATAAGCTGAAAAGCTCAAAATAAGGACTGGGGTATTGAGAATGGTTGGTGAGCTTTTCAAAAAGTCCAAGTTCACACACTGGGGTTGACTAATGAGCTTATGACAAGCTTGTGAAAAAGCTTGTAAATCACTGAGCAATGACTCAGTATATACTGAGTCAGTGTACACAAAAATGGGACAACTTAAAAGCTAGTTGCAGCCCTATTAAATAAGCTAGAAAGTGAAAATATAAGCTTGGAACTTTAAGACAGCTAGGTTAGCTTTCCAATAAGCTAAGATACACAAGCTAAAGCTAACTACTGAGCTCTGTATGAGCTTGTGAAAAAGCTTGTAAAACTGTGCACAGGGCACTTTTTCAGACAAGGGCTTAAAAGAAACTAAAAAAATAAGCAGTTAAATAAGCTAACTAGAAATTATAAAAAATACTATGATAAAGATGAGCAACTAAAGTTTATAAACCTAAAAGCTTAAAACATGAAACTCAAAATTAAATCCTATAGAAAATGATCTATTTTATTCAAAAACGACTAAACTGAAAATTTTGACTTTTAAGATGAACTAAAAGGTTGACTAATATGAACTTTGGATTGATTCTACTTACTGATTTTTGATGTATTAAGCTAAGTTAAGATGAGATTAAGCTAAAGTACCAAGTTATAAGCCACTGTGATGATTTTTGTATCCTAAATCCTAACAGTGAGCTAATGGTTTGAGATTAAAGACTATTTTGACTTTTTACCAAATGAGGACAGTATTTTATGGATGCAATGAGCTATTATGACCTAATGTGACATACAACAAGCAAAAACAATGACTTGAACATCTTCTATCACAGTTAAAAAAGCAAATCCAAACAACACTTTATAGGACTGTTTATGAAGCTTTAAGTACTAAAACAGCTTTTCAAACCAAGAAAGCTATTGATTAACTTATACTAACTATATTTAGACAGAATTAAGCCAAAATTAACACACTTTAAACAGATAACTATGAAATGCAAATTTTTAGAAAATTGCTTACAAATTGGAATTCAAGTGAAAAATGAGAACCCAGGACTGAGAACACAACCTATAGCTTCCCAAGAAGCTCTAAACCAAAGGGCAATCCAATATTCACCCTGCTCCAGCTGTGATCTCCATTTCCATTGATTTTTGATTTTTAACTAATTTTTTTGTATTTTTGGTATTTTTTTCTTTTTGATACTAAACAAAGTTTTAAGGTATCTAAAAGCTTTCAGAAGCTTTATAGGAGCTTATGTGAGCTTAAGAGTCCATAAACAACATTAATTACAACATTAAGCTAACATGAAAATTTTGACATGAAAATTGCATAAACTGAGAATGAAACTGAAACTTGGAATTGATGACTGAAAAAGATTTATATTACACTGAAATTGATAACAAGAGTACTTGAAAGCTAAGAAATACACTGAAAAGTTTAAATTAATAATAACGAATAAGGAAATTAAAGATTACACTAGATACTTGTCTACATTGCTCCCTTCTTGCTTATAAAGATCTTTTAGAGTCTTTGTCGACCTCTGAGACTTTCCCACTTCTTTCCAACCATTGGATTTTCCAAAATCATCAAGACTGTCCATTTGGCAATTTTGGCGCCAAAATATCTTTGAGCAGGTTTTTGCAATTAAAGAAGTTTGGGAGGATGTGGAGGTGGAGGGGAGTGGTTAAACAGGTGGTGTAATGAGGTGGAAAGGTGGTTTATGAAAACCATGGTGGTTTGATGGGGTGTCTGGTTTTTGCGCGTTAATGTGAGGGAGATGAACAGTGTATCTGGTATTTGACTTTTGTTGACCGAGTTTTAATTAATAACGCTGGGGGTTCAAAATGGGGGGTATTGGCAGGGGTTAATAATACATAAAGGGTCCATTTGGTTTTGGATTATCACAAGGACCTTTCATGTAATTTTCTGAATTCTCAAGGACTGAAACTGCCACTATTCCAAAGTTAACACAAGGACCAATCCTGCCAAATATGAATAGTACAAGGACCATATTTGATTATTTTCCATTTTTAAATATCCAAGGACTATTTTTGACATTTTTCAAAGTTGAGGGACCAAAGTTGTAATTTTGTAATTTTTAAACTTTGACGGGTTTGTTTTGACAACTTTTGAATCCCATGGGCCTTAAATGATATTTTACTTTATTTTGATTTACCAGGGACTATATTTGACAACTTTTAAAACTTGGGGGACTAAAACTGCCAATTATGCAAACTTGATACGTTTTTCACCTGATTTTGGTATTTTTGCATTTGAAACACCTAAAACACTTATTTGCGATATTTTTATCATTTTGATGCTTTTCTGAGTGTTTTCAGATGTTTTTACAGAATAAAAGGTACAAAAATGATGAGTATTTGCACACTCATCAATCCCCCACACTAAGATATTGCTAGTCCCTAGCAATCTTTTGAGAAAACTTAATGGATTTCATCTCTTTACCAAAAGCCATTACTTCTGGAGTAGCCAATTGTTTCAGTTCAAGTAAGAACCTTGGCACAATGATAACCAAATGATTTTGAGCAAACCATCAGCTTTCAACGGTTTTGATTTGTCTTTACCAGAAGCCGTTTGCTTCTGGACTAGCCAACTCTTAGATAAAATATCTTTGGTGAGTCGATTACCAATTATGGTTTTCCAACTGCCTTTACCACAAGCCATAAACTTGCGGGCTAGCCAACTCTTCACTAATTAAAGATATGGTGAGCTGAACACCATACAATTTTGGGCAAATTGCAAGCCATAAACGGATTTGAGATATCTTTACCAAGAGCCGTTTGCTCCTGGATTAGCCAATCCTTTTGTTTATTAGACATGGCGGACTGATAACCGTAAGCTGAGTAAGTGCAAAACACTTATTCCAAAAAAAAATTTGGCCAAAAACGGGGGAATTGGGTGGTATAATTACATGATAAAATTCGTGAGAATTCCCCCCCCCCCCCACACTAGAAATGAATATTGCCCTCAATATTCAAAGTACCGGCGGTTATGCCGAAACATAGAACGTAAAAGGGAAATACTACGGCCATTGTTTGAAATTTTTTTTTTTTTTTTTTTTTTTTTTTTTTTTTTTGAAATTGAAAACTTATATACAACAGCGGGGGCAACTCCCCCACACTAGGGTGGTAGAAAGTAGAAAGAAGTCAGAAATATGGGTGAAAACCCATATGGTGTGCTACTGTTTTTGATTACCGAGTCGCTAGCTTGACTCGATCCCCGCATTCATTGGTTCATGGGGAAAGTTTGTAGATCCGGGACAACCACAGGTGGAATGTCCTCTCCAAAATAGTGTTTCAATCGATGACCATTCACTTTAAAATTTGGACCATCGGGTTGAGATAACTCAATGGTTCCGTATGAAAATACTTTAGTGATGGTGAATGGTCCAGACCAGCGGGATTTTAGTTTTCCTGAGAAAATCTTCAATCTTGAATTGAAAAGAAGGACTCGATCACCGATGTTGAAAACGCGGTTCTTGATTTTGGAGTCATGAATCTTCTTTGTCTTTTGTTTGTAGATCAAAGAGTTCTCGTATGCTTGATCACGGAGTTCATTTAATTCATTCATTTGAACTTTCCTGTGATCACCAGCTGTCTGAATATCGAAGTTTGCATGTTTCAAGGCCCAGTATGCTTTGTGCTCAAGCTCAATCGGCAGATGACATGCCTTTCCGTACACTAGCTTGTATGGAGTACACCCGATGGGTGTTTTATAAGCTGTACGGAAGGCCCAGAGTGCGTCATCTAGCTTATCCGACCAAGAGGCACGGTTTTCGCCTACTGTCCTTTCCAGAATTCTTTTTATACCTCGGTTAGAAACTTCCACTTGCCCACTTGTTTGGGGGTGGTATGCAGTAGAGAGACGGTGGTTTACACCATACTTTTGCATGACTCGATCAAATTGGTCATTGCAGAAATGCGTACCACGATCACTGATTATAGCTCGTGGAGTTCCAAACCTAGCAAAAAGAGATTTTAAGAATTTCACAACAACTCGGGCATCATTAGTAGGTAAAGCTTTCGCTTCAACCCATTTTGACAAATAATCAACAGCCACAAGTATGTATTTGTTTCCTCGAGATGATGGAAATGGCCCCATAAAGTCAATGCCCCATATGTCAAAGATCTCACATACTTGAATGGCGTTTTGCGGCATTTCATTTCTTTGAGAGATATTTCTGTGACGTTGACAAGCGTCACAAGCTTTGACAAATTCGTGGGCATCCTTATAAATAGTGGGCCAATAAAACCCGGAATCAAACACCTTTTTGGCGGTGTAGTTTGGACTATGATGGCCCCCGGTGGGTCCAGCATGGCAAGCTTTGAGAATGTCCATAGCTTACTGTCCATAAACACACCGTCGGATGACTTGATCCGCACAGATTTTGAATAAGTAGGGGTCGTCCCAGAAGTAATGTTTAACATCCTTGAAGAATTTGTTCTTCTGTTGGGTTGACATTCCTTTCACTATGAAGTTACCCGCATGGTAATTTGCGAAGTCAGCAAACCATAGGGTAGTAGAATTTCCACGAAAAGAAACCGCATTGAGTGTCTCGAGAGGAAATGTTTCATTTATTTCCTTTTTCTCGAAAACATCTTGGTGAGGGTTTTCTAGACGGGACAGATGATCAGCAGCCAGGTTCTCAGCTCCTTTTTTATCACGTATAATGATATCAAATTCTTGCAGGAGGAGAACCCAACGGAGCAATCTCGGCTTTGCATCTTGTTTTGCAAAGAGATATTTGAGAGCCGAGTGATCCGTATACACCACACATTTGGTCAAGATTAGGTATGGCCGAAACTTCTCAAACGCATACACCACGGCTAATAGCTCTTTTTCTGTGGTGGTGTAATGGGTTTGAGCTTCAGTCATAGTCTTACTCGCGTAGTGGATAGGCTGAAAATGCTTGTTTCTGCGTTGCCCTAAGACTGCACCGATAGCAAAATCACTTGCATCGCACATGAGCTCAAAGGGTAAATCCCAGTCGGGGGCAACTAGAATGGGTGCTTCCGTAAGCTTTTTCTTTAATGTTTCAAAAGCTTCGATGCACTCAGGTGAGAAGATAAAAGGAGCATCCTTCTCAAGAAGATGGGTCATAGGCCGGGCGATTTTAGAAAAATCTTGTATGAATCTGCGATAAAAACCGGCATGACCTAAAAAACTCCTAATACCTTTGACGGTAGTAGGATGAGGCAATTTAGCAATAACATCGACTTTTGCTCTATCAACCTCAATCCCATTTTTTGAAATCTTATGGCCAAGGACTATGCCTTCTTTGACCATAAAGTGGCTCTTCTCCCAATTTAGACAAAGATTGGTGTCTTCACACCGTTTTAGCATTTTATCTAAATGGGAAAGACATGTTTGAAACGAGTCCCCAATGACCGAGAAGTCATCCATAAACACCTCCATTGTTTCCCCGATCATGTCGTGGAAAATGGCCATCATACATCGTTGGAACGTGCCAGGAGCATTACATAGGCCAAAAGGCATACGTCTGTAGGCAAAAGTTCCGTATGGGCAGGTGAATGTGGTCTTTTCTTGATCCTGTAGATCAATGGGGATCTGAAAATAACCCGAGAAACCATCAAGGAAACAATAGTACTCGTTCCCTGCTAATCTCTCAAGCATTTGGTCCATGAAGGGTAGAGGAAAATGGTCTTTACGGGTGGCGTCATTCAACTTGCGATAGTCAATGCAAACACGCCATCCCGTTACCAGCCGAGTTGGAATTAACTCGTTTTCTTCATTTGTGACAACAGTTATGCCACCCTTTTTAGGAACACAGTGAATTGGGCTAACCCAAGGACTATCAGAGATCGGGTAAATTAATCCTGCATCAAGAAGTTTGATAACCTCCTGTTTGATAACATCATGGATTTTTGGATTTACTCTTCTCTGATGTTGAACTGCTGGTTTGAAGTCATCCTCCATCAAGATTTTGTGAGTACAAAACTCAGGGTTAATACCCTTAATGTCGGAGAGTTTCCAAGCAATTGCTTGCTTGTGTGACTTCAAGACCTTTATCAAAGCAGTCTTTTCATCTTTACTCAAATCTCGAGAAATAATGACGGGTAATTTATCATCACCTTCAAGAAATGCATACTCGAGATGAGGTGGTAAGTCCTTAAGTTCAACCTCAGGAAATTCTTCAGTTTTCTCAACTGACTTGACTTCCTTGTTATGAAGCTTGACGGGAGGGATTGATGAAGGATCATCATTGAGCATCTTCTCGATGAGAAGAATATCTCCCTCGATGTCAATTGGAGCGTGATCAATTTCCCATGAAACCGAATCACTAGACAAGTATGCTTCAATCTCTTCTAAGATGAAGTCACTTTCCTCAAATGGAGTGAGAGAAGGAGTAGAATTGGCAATGATGGGTTGAGATGAATGAGTGAGATTATCACTCGAAGAATTATGATCATAACCAAGAACTTCTTGAGAGTACTCTTCAGAAGCAACATCAATGATATCTATTCGGTTAACCGACTCAGAATCATAGTTTGTGGAGTACCTCGAAGTTTGATCAAGGTTAAAGGTGACAGCTTCATTACCCACACGTAATGTGATTTCTTGCTCAAATACATCAATGAGAGCACGGCCCGTTCTCAGGAATCCTCGTCCAACAATGAGAGGAACCCGATGATCGGCATCGAAGTCAACAACCACAAAGTCAGCTGGAAAATGGAACTTTCCTACTTTCACGAATACGTCCTCGGCAATGCCAAGTGGACGGGATATTGTACGATCTGCAAGCTCGAGAGTCATGCATGTAGGAGTAAGGTCCAGAAGAGAAAGTTTCTTCCATACTGAATGAGGAATCAGATTGATGCTTGCACCAAGATCGGCTAAGGTAAAGCATTCAACCATCCCTGGAAATACACAAGGTAAGAGAAATTTTCCAGGATCTCCAAGCTTCTCGGGAAGCTTCTTCAAGATAACTGCTGAGCAGTTCTCGTTCAGAGGAGTTTTAGCCATTTCAAACAGTTTTTCCTTGTTGCTTAACATGTTTTTGAGAGTTGATGCAAACTTGGGCATCAGCATGATAGCATCCGCAAAGCTTATGTCAAAATGTAGTTCTTGGAAAATTTGAAAAAATTTGTCCATTTGATGACTGGCTTTTTCGCGGAGCTTTTGCTCATTCAAACGTGATGGGTAAGGAATAGAAGATTTGGATTTGGGGTTTTCAACAGGAGGTTCAAAAACAACTCCTGGATTGGATTTGGGTTTCGGGACAACTTGAGGTTGGACATCGTTGGTACCTCCGTTATTAGCAGGAAGTTCCTTGTCCTTTGTCGCCTCAGGTTCACTTTCCACTACCTTCGGGAGAGAAGAAGAAGAGGTAGTAGGAATAGCGGGTCCATTGTATGAAACACCATTTCTGGTTGTGATCGCCTTTGCGTCGCCCCTCGGGTTAGCGATCGTGTTGCTCGGAAGTTTTCCTGAGCCCGAGGGTTGATCATTTAAAGACTTCTTTAGATCAGCGATCTGACTGACCAACAACCTGTTCATTTCATCTTGGGATTTCATGAATTGCTTCAATAACTCATCAGATGATGGTCCAGTTGGAACAATGGCTTGAGTTTGATTAGGAAAATTCTGGCCTCTATTGTTCGGATTAGGGCCTTGATTTTGAAAATTTCCTTGATTAGGATTCACATTTCCATGAAATTGATTCCCTCGATTGAAATTGTTTTGATTAAGGTTTCCTTGATGTTGGAAACCTTGATTTGGTCCGGGATGGAAATTACCTTGGTTTTGATAACCTTGGTTCATTCTAGGTTGGTTCTGATTCCGCTTTTGTATGTTAGGATTCTGGTTAAAACCGGGTGGTCCCTGATAAGTATTAGCACGGTAGTTTGGTTCATTTTGAGGACGGTATTGATTACCTCCTTGATGTGAAGTACCGGCTATAGCATTGGCTTCAAACGGACTACCATCGGTGGCAGTACAGTTGTAGTATGCATGAGGGCCACCACAAGTAACACAGACCTCGACTTTCTTCACTTCACCATGTGATGGTGTCTGTGTGAAAGTGACTTTCTTTTGGTTAGCAAGAACCAAAGCCTGAATAGCATCCGTGAGTTTGTCAATCTTAGCATCGGTGCTAGATGTACTCACGTGAGATGAAGTAGAAGGTCCTGCAGTAGACTGAGACTGATATGTCTTTGTTCGGAAAGGGCGGACCTGGGACTTGTTTTCTATGATTTGCAAGGCTTCTTTTGTGGTCTTGCTCAGGAAATTACCTCCCGCGGAGGCATTTAAAGAATCTTGGTTAGTTTGGTTCAGACCATTGTAGAAAGTATCCATTTGCATTAACTCGGTAAAACCATGATGCGGACACTTTCGGAGCAACTCTTTGTAACGATCCCAAGCCTCCCCGAATGATTCATCAAATCTTTGAGCAAATTTCATTATCTCATTCTTAAGACTTGTAGTTCGAGATGGAGGATAGAATTCGTTAACAAACTTAGTGACTAGATCCTCCCATGTCTCAATGGAACGAGGGGGTTGTTTCTCAAGCCAATTCCGGGCTTGTCCCTCTAGAGAGAATGGGAACAGAAGAAGCTTAATTGCTTCATGAGGGACATTCTTGTATTTGATGGTTGATGCAATCTTGTTGAACCATCGAATATGTGCATGAGGGTCGTCCCGCTCAAAACCATAAAATTGGCTTTGGGTCACCAGATTAAGCAACCCGGTTTTGAACTCGAAGGTATCAGCCACGATGGCTGGGACAACAATAGCATCTCCGTAACCCTCGATGGGTGCTTGGAGAAGCTCATTCATAGGCTTATCTTCTGCCATTACGACAGGGGGTGGTGGTGCTCGACGTTCCTCAGTCACGGCTGAAGGAGCAGAACGTCCTCTACGTTTACGTGGAATATTTGCAAGCTCAGAAAGTGGACTTGTAGAACTGGAAGAACGAGTGCGCATGCACTAAGTATAAAAATCAGTTTTCAAAAACAAATGCGAGGCAAAACGATAAGTGAACTTAAACCAATAATCACAAATGAAATGGCTTCTTTGAAAAAGGTACACCAAATCACAAGGACACAAAGGCAAGTTTTGATCTTTAAGATTGGGAACTTATTAATGTTCACACCCCCAGTTGGTAGGTGTTCTGCCTTGGTTTGCGGTGGTTGATTTTTATGTATTTATTAAGTACCACTGAAAAGACGTAGGTATGGATTTGTGCTAAGGGTTTAAATACTTTTGGAAAATATTTTTGGTATCGTCTCGTTTAACCAAATCGTACTGCTTTAAGAATCACCTTAAAGAAAATACAAGATAGAAAACGTTACGATTGTTTTGTTGTTTTATATTTTTTTTTTGGTGTTGTTAACACTTTAGGAAAAGTGTTAATGAACTTTTTGATTTTTTTTAGCTTTACAAAAAAAACTGTTTACAAAAGGTGGTATATGTGCAAGTATGGGTCTGAAAATGTTTAAAACACGCTTACAGCCTCCCCGGCAGCGGCGCCAAAATTTGATTCGTTTCCAAACTGTCAAGTTTATTACACAAGTCAACCACTTGTGAATGGTCAACCGTAATAAAATTCAAACAGTCTAAAACCAATGCAATTTCCCTTGGAATATAGTGGATTCCCGGGTCGTTAAGTCCCACGGAGGATTAATGGTGCTTAAAAACGTTCAGATGTCGAATGATCACTAAGGATAATGATTTCTAAAGATTTTGGGGGATAATTACACTACTGATTGATTGGAATGGTATTTGAATACAGAACTATAAAGTACAACAATCAGATTAAACAAACGTGTACGCGTACGTTTACTAAATTCTACGTAAACGTACAAAATAAAACGTGAATTTAAAAGAATAAAACACCTATGGATATGAAAATGATATTTTTACAATCCTAATAATAAAAGAAAATTATTAGAAAATTTAAATTATTTTTATGACTATTTATTTAATTATTATTAATTAAAAAACTATTTTTAACTATTTAATAATAATCTAAAATATAAGAAAATGTGAAATAAAGCTAGAAAAATGAAATTATGATTTAGAAAAATCTAAAATATTATAAAACTTATTTTAAAACTTAAAATATATTTATTGCACTTTTTATCTATTTATTATTAATTAATTACTATTTATTGATTATTTAAAATACACTTAAATACAAGAAAATACAAAATTAACCTAGAAAAATGAAATTTTAACTTAGAAAAATCTAGAATATTATAAAACTAATTTTAAAACTGAAAAGATATTTTTTATGCTTTTTATTTATTTATTATTAATTATTTAATACTTATTAACTATTTTAAATTCTAATAAATACTAAACAAACTAAGAAAATTCTGAAATTTTTTCTATAAATATCCTATGATGACAGAAAGCTAAGAAAATTATAAAAACAGAAAGTGCTTAATAATAAGCTGAAAAGAAAATTTTAAAAAGCTAATTTCTATTAAATAAATGCTATCACTATTTTTAAAATGATGTTTTTGTGATTTTTCTTTTACAAAACTATTATACTACTGATAATAAGAAACTTTAATGAAGACAAAAATTTTAAAACTTAAAAATAAGCTATTTAAAGGCTTATTGGCTTAATAGTGCAAGCTTATGACTTATTTTGATTTTTTTAAGCTCAAACAAGCTTCACAGTTGGAACCAAAGGTGAAATAAGATATAAATAAGCTAAAGGAACTTAGATTAAGCTAGAAAACACAAAGAAACACACTGATAAGCTATAATAAGCTAATAAGCAATTACAAAATACCCTTTGTACCAAACAGGCCTGCAATCAAATCTAAGAGCAAATTAAGCTCATGAAATAAGCTGAAAAGCTCAAAATAAGGACTGAGGTATTGAGAATGGTTGGTGAGCTTTTCAAAAAGTCCAAGTTCACACATTGGGGTTGACTAATGAGCTTATGACAAGCTTGTGAAAAAGCTTGTAAATCACTGAGCAATGACTCAGTATATACTGAGTCAGTGTACACAAAAATGGGACAACTTAAAAGCTAGTTGCAGCCCTATTAAATAAGCTAGAAAGTGAAAATATAAGCTTGGAAATTTAAGACAGCTAGGTTAGCTTTCCAATAAGCTAAGATACACAAGCTAAAGCTAACTACTGAGCTCTGTATGAGCTTGTGAAAAAGCTTGTAAAACTGTGCACAGGGCACTTTTTCAGACAAGGGCTTAAAAGAAACTAAAAAAATAAGCAGTTAAATAAGCTAACTAGAAATTATAAAAAATACTATGATAAAGATGAGCAACTAAAGTTTATAAACCTAAAAGCTTAAAACATGAAACTCAAAATTAAATCCTATAGAAAATGATCTATTTTATTCAAAAACGACTAAACTAAAAATTTTGACTTTTAAGATGAACTAAAAGGTTGACTAATATGAACTTTGGATTGATTCTACTTACTGATTTTGATGTATTAAGCTAAGTTAAGATGAGATTAAGCTAAAGTACCAAGTTATAAGCCACTGTGATGATTTTTGTATCCTAAATCCTAACAGTGAGCTAATGGTTTGAGATTAAAGACTATTTTGACTTTTTACCAAATGAGGACAGTATTTTATGGATGCAATGAGCTATTATGACCTAATGTGACATACAACAAGCAAAAACAATGACTTGAACATCTTCTATCACAGTTAAACAAGCAAATCCAAACAACACTTTATAGGACTGTTTATGAAGCTTTAAGTACTAAAACAGCTTTTCAAACCAAGAAAGCTATTAATTAACTTATACTAACTATATTTAGACAGAATTAAGCCAAAATTAACACACTTTAAACAGATAACTATGAAATGCAAATTTTTAGAAAATTGCTTACAAATTGGAATTCAAGTGAAAAATGAGAACCCAGGACTGAGAACACAACCTATAGCTTCCCAAGAAGCTCTAAACCAAAGGGCAATCCAATATTCACCCTGCTCCAGCTGTGATCTCCATTTCCATTGATTTTTTATTTTTAACTAATTTTTTTGTATTTTTGGTATTTTTTTCTTTTTGATACTAAACAAAGTTTTAAGGTATCTAAAAGCTTTCAGAAGCTTTATAGGAGCTTATGTGAGCTTAAGAGTCCATAAACAACATTAATTACAACATTAAGCTAACATGAAAATTTTGACATGAAAATTGCATAAACTGAGAATGAAACTGAAACTTGGAATTGATGACTGAAAAAGATTTATATTACACTGAAATTGATAACAAGAGTACTTGAAAGCTAAGAAATACACTGAAAAGTTTAAATTAATAATAACGACTAAGGAAATTAAAGATTACACTAGATACTTGTCTACATTGCTCCCTTCTTTCTTATAAAGATCTTTTAGAGTCTTTGTCGACCTCTGAGACTTTCCCACTTCTTTCCAACCATTGGATCTTCCAAAATCATCAAGACTGTCCATTTGGCAATTTTGGCGCCAAAATATCTTTGAGCAGGTTTTTGCAATTAAAGAAGTTTGGGAGGATGTGGAGGTGGAGGGGAGTGGTTAAACATGTGGTGTAATGAGGTGGAAAGGTGGTTTATGAAAACCATGGTGGTTTGATGGGGTGTCTGGTTTTTGCGCGTTAATGTGAGGGAGATGAACAGTGTATCTGGTATTTGACTTTTGTTGACCGAGTTTTAATTAATAACGTTGGGGGTTCAAAATGGGGGGTATTGGCAGGGGTTAATAATACATAAAGGGTCCATTTGGTTTTGGATTATCACAAGGACCTTTCATGTAATTTTCTGAATTCTCAAGGACTGAAACTGCCACTATTCCAAAGTTAACACAAGGACCAATCCTGCCAAATATGAATAGTACAAGGACCATATTTGATTATTTTCCATTTTTAAATATCCAAGGACTATTTTTGACATTTTTCAAAGTTGAGGGACCAAAGTTGTAATTTTGTAATTTTTAAACTTTGACGGGTTTGTTTTGACAACTTTTGAATCCCATGGACCTTAAATGATATTTTACTTTATTTTGATTTACCAGGGACTATATTTGACAACTTTTAAAACTTGGGGGACTAAAACTGCCAATTATGCAAACTTGATACGTTTTTCACCTGATTTTGGTATTTTTGCATTTGAAACACCTAAAACACTTATTTGTGATATTTTTATCATTTTGATGCTTTTCTGAGTGTTTTCAGATGTTTTTGCAGAATAAAAGGTACAAAAATGATGAGTATTTGCACACTCATCATTTACCAACCTAGGACATTAAGTAACTAAAATGTTTAGAGCATTTAGTTACTCATTCAATGCTCAATATCCAATGTCAGGGACCCTGAATGAGTCTTACTCATTCAGTGAGAAGATAATTTGGGCTTTGTTCAGGGATCAGGGACCATTTCAGAGAAAACTTGTTAGGATTGATTATCAGGTTGCTAACTTTCAATGTCAAGCATTCCTAATTCAGCTTTCAGTCTCCTGAAGGTAGGTTCATCCAAGGGTTTGGTGAAGATATCAGCAAGCTGATATTCAGTAGGGATGAAATGGAGTTCTATGTCTCCTTTCATGATATGGTCCCTAATAAAATGATATCTAATATCAATGTGTTTGGTTCGTTGGTGAAGGACAGGGTTGTTGGAGAGCACTGGTGTTATTACAAAAGATGGGTACCATTTTGTAGTGGATGTTATAGTCACTGAGTTGACTTTTCATCCATAGCACATTTGCACAGCACCCTGCAGCTGCTACATATTTAGCTTCAGCTGAAGACATAGCCACTGATTGTTGCTTTTTAGCACTCCAACAAACCAGCTTTCCTCTAAGAAATTGACAGGACCCTGAGGTAGTCTTTAGGTCCATGTTGCAGCCTGCATAATCAGAGTCAGAGTATCCTTTGAGGTCAAACCCTGAACATTTTGGATAGTAAAGTCCAAGGCTTGGAGTTCCCTTCAGGTATCTGAGGATTCTTTTGGCTGTAGTGAGATGGGATTCTTTAGGATTGGACTGATATCTTGCTATTAGACATACTGATGACAGACTCCATGACATCATCAGGAAGACAAGATATGATGTTGCTTTTGAGCCTTTGGTCCTGGTTGACCACTCTTTTCTCGTCCTGAGTCCACTGAGCTTCAGTTTTAGGAAAATCTTCAGTAGTCTTTGTGATAAATGGATCTTCATTAATACAATTAATGTGGTAAGGTTCCATCCCAATCAAATAGCAAAGCATTCGCTTTTTCCATTTTATAAATTTACCAACTTCTAGTCGAGGAGCAACAGCAGCATAGGCTCCACCCTTTTTGTCGACAAGTTGGGGCACATCACTTTCAGCCATTAGGATCCTGATTTAAAAACGTTTTTGAGCGGCTTAAAAAGGGTTTTATAATCAACCTGGCTCTGATACCACTTGTTGTTCCCGTTTCACAATCGTTTAAAAACAATAAAATCAACTAATTGTGAACAATGACTGAAATGATGCAAGTAAAGATAAGTTTTAATAAGATAAAAACACTGAGTAATTTTCAACGTTTATATTCTTTATTAAAACGAATAAAAAAGAATACATTACCCAAGTACTTGCGGAATAGTACTTGGGATTGAAATGACAAGTTTGGTATGACTCCTCACTAAGCTTAGGCTAAGTCTAAGCACAACTAAACAGGAACCACTGAGCTATCTCAGGGACATAGTTGTATTTGGAGGAGTGAAAAATTGCTTGTGTGTATGATTTACAATTAATGCACAAGCTTAAATCTTTCACTCCATCTCTTATGCTATTTATACAAGTATATTTTCAACTCTATCCTAAAGGACAAACTGACAGGTTACAGAAGACAAAATACTGATGTATTTTGTCTCTGTTTACATTGGCTATTTAGAGTAAGTGACAAGGCTGCTTTCTTCTTGTCAGTGATGACACTGAGCCTGATAGTTAACGATTCAGGGAAAGTTTGACTTTGGTTGATAAGGACTTCGTCTTATCTGTTCAAATTTATCCCGTCTTGTCCCGCTCATTCTTCAGTCTTCATAGCCTTCAGTCTTCGTCTTCAGTGGTAGTAGTTGATGAGGAGTTTTTGGGATTCAGTGAGTTATTGTCATCACTCCCTGAATCCACCATCTTCTTCTTTACTTAGTCTTCACCCCTTAAGTTCCGCCTTACTGAGTGGAGAGACTTTTTCTTTGTCTCTTACTAAGTATCCCGAAGACAGCTCACTGAGTGGCTATGCGCTCAGTGACTTGTTAATGTTTAAGGGACTAAACACTTAGGGTATTTTCTATTCAAATCATAGAATCAAAAGGTTTGGGTATTCATTGAACCCAACAGTATGTGATGAAACTTGGTTTAATAAAACCGCTCTGATACCAATTGTTGTCCCAATCTCTGAATCTTTATTGATACAAAACAAGGTTTAATAATAAAAATCTAGAGATTGGGATAACAAAAGTGTCTAAATGCAAATTCACATATCCGTTTATTAACATTTTTTTAACAATACATGAAAGTGATTTTGAACAAGAAGTTTTCTCATATATGCACTTCCACTTTTTGGAACAAACGATGGGTATGCAAAAGTGAGGTTGGATTAAAGTGCTTGCATGTGTGGTCAAACGTCAAACGCTGAATAATAGAACTTTGAACTTGATCAATATGCACTTGCTATCACTGTCAACAAATAAAGAATCCTTTTTTTTCATACTCTAATCAGAATACTATATATGACGTACATTTAAGGTTTAATATGGAGAACTAGTACTCAAGAAACACCACAATTACTGTGATGTTCATTATCCGATTCTATATGATTGTAAAGCGTGTATTTGTGAAGTATCACCCAAAGAAGATGAGTTAAAATTTAAAAGCTCCTGAATTGCAATCATGGAGTCCAATTAATATCATCGTGGGTACATCGACTCATGGCTAAAAGACCAATCCACAAGTCCAATATTGTGCCGGAGTCATACTGATCAACTTCCTGTTCATTAGCGGTCATTTAAGCACTACATATTTGTTTCAGCTTCGAGATGATATCTTCTCATACTGCATGCATGCATCATCACTCTCGAAAATGTGGCTAGCTCTATTGGAGAATGGAGGGTGTACGTGACGATTCTTGAAACATGCATGAATGTTATGCAAACGTGTTACAATTATTTCGTTCTCTAATTCATTGTAAATTATACTAAAAGTCCATTTTTTGAATTTCAAGAATTTCACTGGCTAACACCGACAAAAAGAAACATACGAAAACTACCGGTGTCTCCAAGACAGAGAAACTGGAAGCTAACGAAAATACCATAAATCCTATGATCACTTTCTAAACAACCAACTCATGTGTTGATCCCAAGTTGCAAGTTTAAGCTAGTTAAGCTCTAGAATTGGGACCATTGTAACTAGACAATATGACGGTTAAGGTGCATGTAAGATGGTTTTTTGCAGATTGAAAAAAAATAACAAATTCGTACACTTGAGTTATTATGATCTGTATCCACTTAGATTTGTAGATACTCTTTTTAAGTTTGTTAAACGATTTGTTTATATAAACTTCTCTTCCCGATATTTTGGATCTATGTTGCAGCATGTTAAAATTATTAAACAATATTTATTTTACGTGAAATAATTGTATTAGTATAAAACTTTTTTATTATGGATAAGAGTGGAGACAAGAAGTCAAGAACCCACTATTTACTGCATAATGACTTCATCTAATTATTAATTTGTCACTAGTTGTAATTTATATAAACCCCATATGCTTATACAGTTAGGGAAGGGTTATTTTCAGAACCAAATAAATTGCGAGAACTGCGAGAACCACCATCAACCAATCAGATTTTTTTGGATATTTAGTTTTAATATTTAATTCAAAAGGGTATTTTGGTAAAATTACTTTTTAATTTTATCTTTTATTTTTTTTATTTTAAAAAAACGTTATTTTTCTTCCGAAATTTAAGATTTTTTTTTTTTTTTTTTTTTTTTTACCTGTTTAAAAAATCAATATGTGCACATGTGTTTTGCATTACGTAAAAATTGTATTTTTTGTTTATGCACATGTGTTTCGCATTACGTAAAAATTATATTTTTTGTTTGTGCATAAGTGTTTTGTATTTGCACATGTATCTTTAAAAGATATTACATAAATAAATATATACAAACAACAAACATTTATTAATAGATTGATGCAATTGTATACAAACAACAGAACTTTATTAAAAATATTACATAAATATGTTTTATTACAAATATATAAAGCGTGCACGTGTGCATATTACAATGTCTTTAACAGTTGGTTCATCTTTTAGGTGTGCACATGTATTCCTCGCTTGGTTCAAGAACCCATGAATCTACACATGTGTTTTTAATCCTTGTGCACATGTGTCTTTAATCTACACATGTGTTTTTAATCCTTTTACACATGTGTTTTTATCATCTCGCTCATCTTAACAAAGAAGATAAATGTTATACAGCAAATTATCTCCATGCATCTATATGTGCATCCACTTGTTAGTCTCCAATGCTATTATCATCTTCAATAACCTGAAACAAGCACACACAAAAAAGTTAGTACTGTTGCACATGTATAATCTAATGACATCATCTTTAAAACTATAAGGTACATAGTATTCCACAAAATTCAGATTTATTCATTATCTATGAACAAATCAAATGATCACACAATACATCGATTTTAAAAAGCAAATAAAATGCAACTAGAGTTTCTCATCATGATCCATTAAAAAGAAACACATTACTACTAGCAAGCATATTGTAACTAACACGTGTTAATCACCATGAGAAACCATTTAAACACAATCAAACTTTACAAAATCATGAAACTAAAATAAAATAAATAAAGAATATACATGTGTATAATCATTTAGATGCAATAATATTTGAAAATACATGTGCATAATCAACTAGCAAACACATTTGCACAATTTATATATCAGAATGCACTTTCAATACATTTAAACTCCGAAACGGTAAAAACACATAACAGAAAGCATCAAATTCACCGGATACTGTAAAAACACATATGCACTCTGAATAACACGTATGCACTCTCCTATTATTTTTAAATAGCCAAATAACTACAATCTCATTCCAAACGATCCAAATAAATCAATATTTTAATCTTGATCCCCATTTACAATTTACGGACTAAAAATTCTAAGAGTTAACCTCACCGAGACTGAGACCGTCTTTTAATAAACTAAGTTCATTTGTAAACATTTTACACATAGGCTAAATTCCAACCTAGTACTAAAAAGTATGTTTATAGATAACCCATATAGCTCATCACTTCCATTAAATTCACGTGATAAAAAGGGATTGCTTTAATATTAAACAACACTGAAAGCCCAGTTTTAATCTATTTCCTAAATCACAAGTTATCAATTAACTGTGACTTAAAAACATCATGATTTGAATCTATCTCCATTTCCATGGTCCGAAACTTCAACTAACACCTGTACACGAGTAACAATTCATAACTTTAAACACCCATAAATAAAAACCCTTAATTTATACATACCCCATATACATAATCAGTAAATAACTTACACTATTAACTTACACTAAAACAAAATATTAACTTACACTACTGATTTGAGATCCGATTAGCAGCATAAGTCACAGATGTTCCTTGTTCTTGATGTATCTCTATCTTCAAGGCCTCTCATGAATGACCGAATGGCTAGGTGTTCCGAGGCATATGTCATAAATGATGCCAACAATAAACCACCCGCAACCATCATACTTAATCTATCAATGCAAAATAACAGCAGTAACCATTAAGTTTCAACACAAAAAAAAAGCGAAAAACTAAATGAGAGTTTAATCTATACCTTAAGAACAAAGATGTAATCCCAAAAATACCGGGAGCTAAGGGTGCAGCAACAGCCAATAACGCCATCCCTAACCCATAGTACCATGGAGCGACATCACAAGATACCCTTTGATGACCTGCATAACCCAGATTTACAATAAATAAATAAATAAAGCCAAAAACATAAAGAATCATCAATAGATAAATTAATTACCCATTCAGTAATAGAAAGGATATCAATAGAGATAGAAGCAGAATCAAGAGTAGAATATGGTCGTGATCTCTTCCTCGAAGGAATACTTGGAAACACTTGTTGACCACGGACAAGGTCTCACTAAAAACCTTCACCTGTTCCCTGATATATATATCATATATTTATATATAAAAAATTAATAAGAACACATCTATGAACTCATAAGTACAACAAAGATAAACAAAGAAAGTACCTTGCAGTGATGGATGATTTACGCAGACCAGCCCTTAGGCGTTTCAGATCTGGTGACAAATTAAGTATCTTTCTTTTTAAAGAACCAAATGGTGATTCATCGGGTGAACCAATAACTAATGATTACCATCGGTTAGATACGAGTTTTCATAGTACTTTTGTGATTACCATCGGATGTGAATGTAAAGAGTAGGCTGAGGAAAACGATCCTAGGCGGGGTGGGTGGCGGCTAGGTTTTGAGGAAGTGAAAAAGATGGTGGGAGGTTTTTGGGGATAATCACAGATCCTACTAATAAGGGGGACGGTTTTATTGTGGAAAGTAAAATTTATGAATATGAAATGCCAATAGTGCCCTTTAACTCTTTAAATAAAAATACTTGATCTTTCATTTAATTACAAAACTGCCACATGCATTTATAGCCATTGATCAAATATTTAATGGCTGAGATTGGTTCTCGCAGTTCTCGCATATTTTTTAGTTCTGACAATAACTCTACACTATACAGTTATACTTAATCATGATTAATAATTGTAGTTAGTTTAATATCCCTTTCAAGAAAAGAACAAAAACTACGATATAAAATAGGTTTTAGGTCATTAAATAGTAATGTCTCCTACAATTTTTAGTGTTTTATATTATGTTACAAACTTTTAAATTTTTTTCAATATACACACACAATACTTTTTCACCGGAAATATTTTTGTAAAATTCAACGAATACGTGAAATCTTGACGTGATTTTAGTATGAGAAATGATATGGATGCCTAACTCATATGACTAATATGATGCCTAATCCACTCATTGTTAGACACATGTATTCCATACTTTCTCTTTTCTCAAACTCACCATTGATCTTGACAAGTGTACGATGATCTTTTTTAGGCATAAAATTAGGCATGCCAATTAGGCATGCCAATCACTACTCTTTTAGTATATAGGGTTTCATAGTAGATGTACACTACACACTACACTTTAATATATACGTATTTCACTTAACTCTTATTTTCCCGATAAAAAACACTCGTTTCAAACCTTAACGCTAAATCAATTGACGGTTAAAACTTTTAATCCAACACGATAATAGCAAGACATATAGTATACATATTTATGCTTATGCAATGTTTCGAATAATAGAAATCTCAAAATATAAGATCCTACAATAATGGTCAAGTAAAAAGAGTATTGTTTGTACATATCGGAACAAAAAGTAGAAGTTAGAAACATAATGTCAAATACTTTTTAGCTCACATATATTTTGAAATAGGGGGTGACATGCACTTTATTAGAGCGTTGGGTATGGTAAATAGCAAATGGATGTTAACCTTTAACATTTTCGAGTAAAGCCATGTTCATCGTGTGTGGTGTTAAGGGGCGCGTTAACGGGGCATGTTAAGCCCCTAACGCTGGGTTAAAGGCTTGTTTCATTTATTTATTTATTTTTTATTTTATTTTTTCATTTATGCCCCTTAAATGAAGAGTTGTTTTTGTAAATTGTTAGTGAGTCAAGGTTTAATTTGGGTAAGTTATGATAAGGGGTATTTTTTTGTTGAGTTAATGTCAAATGTTAAAGCTGATGTATCGCTGACGTGACAAGTGTTAAACCTAAACACAAGGTTACCACACCTTGTGCTCTTAAAAGTGATGTGTACACTATTAATCATGCATAGTGATATTGTATTGTGTGCATATCTAGTGTGATTTAATGGTGAAATAATAAAAAATGTGATGTGCTTATCAACGCTTTTTGAAAGAGCCTTGATATGTGGACATAATTAAATAGACCTAAAATGTGACATATCGTATAAATTACTTGTACAATTATGCAATTGTACAAGTTAGTTATGCGGTAAATCACCGGTCTATTTAATTAGGCCCGTTTATCATTTTTTTTTTTTTTTAAAGGACATTTATTATTTAATACTGTAACTATTACTAATTAAATAGGGAAAAAATAAAATACTTGGTACAAACTTTGAAACTCACGACATGTGATTTCATGTTACCGGTCGTTGGCCTGTGAAATCCTTATGCGACATGTGGAATGATCAAGTGGATCAGCATTTATCGTTGATAATACTTCCAAAAAAATTGTCATTTAATTTAAATATTAACTTAAGCATATATCTAACAAGAAAACCATTATACATACGTGACTAATACGGATAAATGATTGAGAAAGAACAAGAAGAATACATAAGTTGTTTCCTAAAAGGACCGAGTTAATCTTAATACGAGTATTTAATTTATCGATGATACATCAGAACCTTTTGTATCATTTCAAAAAGGTAATGACTTTGTTTTCGGTCCGTAGTTTCTAAATGTCTCTAAACCAGACATGTTTGTAAAACAACTGTATAAACGTTTACAATGTGATTACCATCGTTAAATGAGGAAAAGGCAAGTTCTCAAAGTATCCATGTCGCCAAACTTTGATAGAAAGCATGTAACACAATACCTACGAAATTAAGCACAATTTAAATCCCATCCCCTCCTTTAAACGTCAATGTCACTAATAACATAAAGTTTGATTTAATGATCATTAAAAGTAATGGAGCACCATTTATTCTCATAATAAAGGATTTTCACATGTTCATTACATTTGTGGTTCACTTTATTTGAAACTTGTGATCTATGTGTTAACTTGTACTTAGACAAAGCAAAGTATTTCAAACTAACTATATACAATATTGATATATCACGTGCACTTTAATTCTTTCGACAAGACTTAAGGTGCGTTTGGTTTGTCGCTATGAATCACAATAGGTATGGGTGTTGGTATAGAGTGGAATGATAATGAAAGGTATGAAGAAACGACCCACACATATAATATATGAGGAAACCTTCACATTTGGGTATCCTCATTCCATTGTGGTGGGCTCCATAACCAACTAAACAACATTAATAATTTTCAAAGTCATAGACCCATACCCATACACTACAACCAAACGGACCCTAAACAAACAAGCTATTGGTTGAATAACATGTTAAACAATTTCACAAGACCACTAAATTACAAATATGTTATGTAGTAACTTTTTTTTGAAGAAAAATAACATAAAGCACTATATATAAAAGGTCTTAATAGAAATATGTTTAATAATTCTTTTTACCAAATTCTCATACTAATAAAACACGGGGAGAATTTAATTCACAAACATGAAAGACCTTATAACGATAGGGTGTTTGGCTAAGCTTGTAAATTGAACTTATGCTTATATACTACGCAATAGTTTATAACTTATAGATCATGAGCTCATAAGACTATGAGTGTGTGTGGTAAAAGTAGCAGTGACAAGTAGCTGTGAGCTGTGAGCAGTAGCCACAGCTCACAGCTCACCGCTCACAACTTCTTAAAAAAGCATTGGAAAAATGAGCTTTCCTAAAAAATAGCAAAGCTCACCGCTCCTTTGCCAAACGAACAATAAAAATCAAAAAGCCCATTGCTCACCGCTCATTGCCCCAAAAAGCTCCAAATTGCTGCGCGCCAAACATAGCCTATAGCGAGTAAATTACTTTATTTTTTTGTTTAGGTTTTGCTGTTAAATGATTAAAAAGGGCATGAGTTAAGAAAATATAAACCTATTTGTGATGAAACATGTTATATAAGAGGGATTTATATTTTTTTTTTATTATTTTTTTTGGGGAAATCATGCCTATATTATAGTGTAGACAATTACTTACATTTTTTTTGCAAAAAATTTAAAAAATGTACAGTTCAGTCCCTGCAGTAAGTCCCTGATACATATTTTCTCCCTGTCCCTACCCTTTTTTTCAAAGGAAATGTAGGTAATTACCTACATTATAATGTAGGCATGATTTCCCCTTTTTTTTTAGTCATAATTTTAAAGCTTATCAAAACCCCATTATAAAAGTTGATAAATCCACTTATATAAACTTAGACAAACTCTTAATTTAAGTTTATTTAAGTTATATAAGTTAATAAGGTAATAAATGTTAGAAATTTAATTCAATTGAGAGATATAGTCACACTTGTAAATGGGTTGGAGGTACAAAGTGTACACCATTAAATCCCTAAACCACTGACTCTGATAGTGGTTTTATGTGTTGAGTTTATGATATATAAAATACAATAAAACATAAAGACATCAAGAGTACACAGCGGAAGACTTAAAGATCATAACAAATAAATAATTAACTGAAAGTATGCGTAACGTACCTCTTGCGAATGTTAAATCCTTTGAGCAAAACAAAGAAGTGGTTTGAAGAGTTGTCCCTTACCGTTCTACAACTCAAACCAATATGGAGTAAGAATAGTGTCTTACTACCACGTTCTTGTACACACGAATTAACCAACGAATCAAGCGATTGCTAGATCTAACACAAGTCCCCGTTTAAGAAAAACGAAACCAAACTCCCTTACAAATGGGGTGTTCGGCCGATTGGGACAAGAGAGAGGAGAAGGAGAGATCTAGGGTTAATTCAATGCACAAGTGTATGAAACCCTAGAACCTAACCCTCTTTATATACTAGTAGGTAAACTTAGGGAACAAGTTTATGAATTAGGTATTTGGAAAGGCCCCTATGGCCGGCCATGTAGACAAGCCCAAAGGAAATCCATAACTTTTCCAAGTTTTCCATTTCTAGTCCTTTCTCTTTTCATTTAACGGTCGTTAGTCATTTTTCCGTTAAATACTTAACGATCGTTAACCGGACTTAATGTGTAATAATTAATCGTAAACATAAACATTAATTATTAACTTTAATTCTCATTCGCTAATGTGTGCAATCCCGTGGTCACGAGTTCGAATCCGGACATTCACATGTTTGTAAATATATACATTTCCAACAGCTCCCACTTGGATATGTTTACAAAACGTGAAATGACATTGGTTAGCGTCTAGCAACACGCCAATGCCCCCGGTACAACTCGTGTATGGTTTTCTGGAGAAAAACCAAGTTTGATGATTCATCATCATATTCATCCTTTTGTTTCTAATACCATGTTAATAAGAATATGGATCTCACTCATTTCTTAATTAACTATTCTGTTTCTCGCTTTATATGATTTATTAAGATTACCAATTCTTCTGAACAGAAGACCTTGGGTATGGCCATACAAACATCTTAACAATCCTACGAGGGGCCCAGTAGTATTATACTTCAAAATAAATTTGAAAGAAACAAATCCCATTTTGACTACAAGCAGGATTCATAAATTTCGCAACACTTCTGAAAACAACCCTTATAACTACCAGTTACGTATAGCGTTAGATTGCTTCACAAAAATGCACTACATCCATGACATATCTCTTGTATCTCAAGTTAGAGGATAAATATCCATGATATACTTAATGACAAAGATCCATAAAGTATTATCATGCGGGTGGGATAAGTCCTATATTCAATTCATTGAATATCATCTGAAATTAGTCATGCTACGCATCAATATACTTTCAAGTATATTCTAACTAATACTCAGATTTGTCTTAATTAAATATCATTCCCATGTTATTGATTGACAATGGACTATTTAGAATAACTTAAGTTATTCAAGGATTTAAACATGCAAATACAGGACACAATATTATAAATGAAATTAAACGTATACCGTACTTTAATTTATTATAAATAATAATTGTTTAACATCCTTTCTCCAAATACTAAATAGATCAATGCATGATAATTCTCAGTTAATGAATTTTGCCACAAGTCATGCAACTCATACTTGTTGACAAGGCATAATTTCAACTAACTTTGATCTACAAGAATTTTGAGAATACTTATTTCAAAAATTCAATAATTGAATTTCTTGTATGTGTTTACACATATCTTGATATTGTCATATCATTCCATAAGGTGCGTGATAACCTGAACCACCTTTATATGACAATCATATTTCAAAACTTTTAAAGTTTTAAAGTATTCTTCATTCTTTAATGTATAATGCAACTATGCTCTTAGTTGAGCATAACTAGTCAACATGGTCATTATCAAGGATACCATGACTAGAATTGAGTGTCATCTCAATTATACCAGCATCATTGTGTACAACAATATGCTCTTTAAACATTCGTAAACTTCGAACAGTTATAGTGTAATGTTGGTGCCTACCAAACTCAAGTTTGTTGGCAATGACAATTATGAAATAATTGTCATATTTTCGTCCATAGAATCTAGGAGCATATCCAGACTGTGGAATGTGATTCTAAATCCAAACATATTCCTTTTAAAATATTTATTACACTAACAACTTTCAATGTTGTCAAATCATCTTGTAACCAAACATGACACAACAATCTTAAACACAACATGATGTACATGATGAATCTTCAAGTTAAACTTTAAGATCTCATTCATATTATATCTTGTTAAAGATATGTATTTATCATGTTTTATTAGACTCGTTTATTTTACCGCATATGTTTATAAACATATATTCCAAGGTTGTATGTCTTATTTCCAAATCTTACAAACAAAGTTTCATTCCCAATTAAAACTTAATTTAGGTGGAATGTAGTTGCCCATACAACATATAAGATTTAAGAAAATAATACTCCCACTAGCTTTCATGAATACTTATGAGCTATCTTATTTTAATTTATTAAATCAAACATTGATTTAATATTAAACATAAGAATCATCTCATAGATGCATGCATATATCCATTCATGGATTCTTGCAGTTTGTACATATTCAAAAATTATTTGAATTCATAAAACTACTTTGTATTACTTATCGTCCTCGCAAAAGTAATTCCACAACAAAGAGTTTTGATATTCATTGTCAAAATTTCATATCAATGAAACTAAGTATGACAATTATAATCTTTATACTTTTATTTAATGTATCTAGAAAAGAATATTCAATCATAGTTAATTGCTTAAATATGATTAATATTATTATCACTAGACATGCATTAAATATGTGTACAATATTGTCCATATGATTTCTACACAAAGATTTAAACCACTAGGGTTTCCATCCTTTGAAGAAACTCATATTCATTATTAAGATAAACCAAGTATCAAAGTTGATTATCTTTATGGACAGCATCTCAACATTCATAGTATGATTGATTTACCACAATTCAACATTTGGTAAATTTATCATTATGATTAACAGGCTTACCATGAAATATCTGAGATATCCTTACGGATCTATGAATGACAATTCCATCATATTGAGGTCTATCATATACATGTTTAGCCTCATCATGATATTTGCTAGTGCATTTTAGAAGATTATGTATTTTGTAACTTTAATCTTTCAAGATCTAAACCAAAACTCCCACTTGCCTTTAACAATTTAAAGATTACCTCTAAATAGTTTAGCAAGTAGAGCAACAATACATTGTTCTCTTTTGGGATATTACAAAAAACATTGATAGTTCCTGACTTTAGTTTGTTACAACCCACTCTACAAGTAGTTTAACAAATTCAGAACTTCATTATAAGACTTAATGTGATTCATCACATTCCATAAACAAATGCTGTCTTATCAATCTTCTAGGTTGGAGTCTTATTGAGTATATTCAATCTATACTCAATCTACTAACCTTGATAACATGTGGAAGAAACTATAGTTATCTTGAATCAAACATGCCAATAGATTTTGATTCTTCTAACTGAACATACCATAAGTATATGGTTTAATTTCATTAGAATTAATATTGTAAGATAATCTAACAATATTTAAGATAACATCTACTATTTGGCTTACCTATTTACCAATAAAGTAAAACTTAATGGTACAATAGAATTACCAAGTCAATTGCATGTATTATAACACAAGTATTTTTGACCAAGTCAAAAGACAAAACAGTTATAATCCCACTATACGTTATATGTCACAATTCTCAATTTCCGGTCATTTATCATACTTCATATTCATTATTTCATAACGGTTCGTGCATGGTTTTGCATTTTTCATTAAACGTTTATTTTCTTATTAAATAAACGCTATCGCGTAATTAATTATTTTGAACAATTGATTCAATACTTCCAAAAATTATTCCAATATATTTTAATACTCATATTAAGATTATAAAAATAATATAATGAGTTTACCCAATGTTTTAAATTTATTTGGTATATAAATTGTTAAATTTATATTATTACGACGGTTTTCTTAAAAACTACACGATAATTATTATTTCACTCAAATTTTGCAAGAAATGTATTTTTATAATTTTTATGACCTCAATATATTTTACTATGATCCGTCAAAATTTATTTCTAGCTAACGCTACCCTAAATGCTCAAATGTGTATACAAGTTACAACTTATCTTTACTTTACTTACACATTTATGTACATAATAATAAATAATAAATAAAATAAAAATATATATGTATTATTAAATGCATACAAGGGGGGGATGATTCACCCAGATATGCAAGATCTTTTCATTTGTATACTTACACACTCCAAGTTCTTACACATACATCAAATAACTCAAAGTGCAAAGTCAAGATTTTCTCTCCTCTTTTTCTTCTCTCAAAACCGGCCACCCTAAATGATCAAGAAGGAGATCACCAAAATTTCTCAAGTCAAGTTTTTAACAACCTAGATACACTCTTAGTTAAGGTTTTGAAATAAAAACCTAGGGTGTTTAAGATTAAACCTTTGTTCTTTTCACCTCATCAAGTTAACTAGTAAGCATATCATGTCCATTTTTCATCTTTCATATTTATTTCATATTCATTACATCATATTTGAGTTAACATGCAAGTCTTATGGATGTTCATACCACTTTTTAAGGTTTTTAAGTGTTATATATATATATAATCCATCCTATAATTACTCCTTGTTATATACTAGTTTTGGTGATGTCTAGGAACCCATGACACCCTAAGAAGGTGTATGGTAGGATTAGAATAGCTTCGGAGTTGTTTTGAATGGGTTAGAATATGTTTGGCGCGAGAAAAACTCATTTCGACACGTTTTAAATAGGGTCTGTCCATAATTTTAATTCTGGGAAAATCCGACAGTGGGTATACTATTTTGGGCTAGATATTTAGAAAATACACTTTAAAACGAAAACGTGGCCGCTTGAACGGATTAAAACGGAGCTATAACGAAGAAGATATGAATTTTTCAAGTTTGACGAGGAAAACTATTAATTTCAGAAATTTCAGCATGAAAATGTCACTCTTTACGAGTCAAAAATGAGTCTTAAGCTTTATAAATTGTGTCGACTTATCAAAAATATATTAGTATACTTTGACACGAATCTAAGGATGTAGAAAACGTAGAAAACGGACTTGTAACGATTAAATTACACGAGATAAACCAAGTTGCCGTAACTTTATTCTATTAGCAAAATTAATATATTCTTTATTAAAAACATATTACGGCAACTAAAGGACCATGTTGGCGGACGTTTTTAACAATGATGTAGAACTTTTTATAACGTGATGTCTTCTAGTAAAAGTAAGTTCGCCTAGCATATTTTCCAAAATGTCCAACCGCTTGTTGAGCGGAGTTGTAACGAATATCATATAGTCACTCAAACTTGGCCGAAAACCATCCCTTAAACTATATTTTTGGACTAAAATACAATACTTAACCAATATTTTTCTTTGTGATCGAGACCTCTAGGATGGAAACTTAAGTGCTAAAACTTTGAGATAATAACACAAGCTTTCCAAAACTGTTGAGTTCGTTTCCTAACACTCGGTTTGCACCATTTTGCGACTATCATAGGAGGTTGTTTCAACGTAACTACTTGTAGAGTACTTTTAATACGACGGGATGTCATAAACATATATTTTGACGATAAACATTATTTCCAAAACGTGCAAGTGGTATGAATATCATATGGGTTTGCATTCACGACAACATATCATAATTCAAGTCATAACATTCATTTTAGGTCGCGGATAGTTTCCGAGCCTCATTTTAGTGCACTCCATTTTGTTAGCATATCAATCATACCAGGTGAGTTCATACCCCGCTTTTACTCATTTAAATTCCTATAAACTATTTGGGGCGAGATATATGCTTATTTATCCAAACATTTAAACTCTTTTGCCAAACAACATTACTTATACTTAGACTTGGTGCGTGTAGTGACTAGACTTAAATAAACATCCCATCATTTATATGTTGGAAGGCCATTTATTTGGATACAGCCCAACGTGAGTCGTTGGAGGAACATCCCAGCATTTATATGTTGGAAGGCCATTTTTATGGATACAGCCCAACGTGAGCGTTGGAGGAACATCCCAACACGAGTTGTTGGAAGACCCTTGTGGTGACATTTATACTTTTAACTACCTTATTGCGCATATTCATGATTGTCATTCTATTTTAGGCAGTGGGTTGTGAACACACAGGTTGCAAGTTTTGTATGGGCGGAACTTGGAACTGAGTGGATTTACAATGCCTTTGCTGTGTGAACATTTCTCATAGTATTTCAGATCATTTTATCACAAACTTATGAACTCACCAACCTTTGTGTTGACACTTTTTAGCATATTTATCTCAGGTCATAAGGCGATAGCATTTCATGGAGCTTTTGGGTCTCATGGCATACATTGGAGTCTAGTGTTTTTATCTATTACCATTCGACATGTTTTGTAAACCTTTATGTAATATCAAACTTTGGAATCTCATGTGTTGTAAACTTTAACTTATTTAATCGAATGGTAAACTCTTTAAAACGTCTCATTATAGAGGTCGTTTTCTTTATCCATACTTTGTGCTATGACGTCATACCCCAATGACACTATCGTTCCGCTGCGATATTTTGGGGGTGTGACAGATTGGTATCAGAGACTTGGTTATAGAGAACTAGGTTGCATTTTAGTTCCTAGACTATAACCGCTTTCATGTCGATCCTTTCTTTTCCTATCGCCTTACACACTTTTCGCGCGCATAAGTTTTCTTAAATATTTCTTCTAGAACCACCTCATTGGATAACGTGGTTTCCTTGTACCAATAGGGGAGTCCCAAAATCTAGTTGGGTCATCAAAGATATGGAGCTCAGTAATGAGCACTTATCTAACTTGATCTCGTGACAGTTCTTGTTTGATGAGACACGAGATCGAGCTAAATAAGTGTTACTATATAGCTATATAGATTTGATGATTTTGCCCGAGGATGGGAGTTCTCTTGAGGATACTTTGGGAGCTGCTGGCGACCAAACCTCGTAGTGACTTTAGCACCTAAAGGAATTTCCTATACACCAAGTGCGACTCTCCCTAGATACCTACCCTAAATTCCTCCTCCACTATTTAGAATCGGATGATAGAATGGCTACCTATTTCAGTAACATCAATCGCCGAGACATGTATGCTTGGTGGTATGTACACGTGTGAAATGAGGCAATTATAATTATGGTGGCCAACATAATTATAAATGCGTCACAACCCACGTGGACATATGCGACCACGCATACGTAGATCGGTGTGGGCACACCTTAGGAACCAATTTGTGGCGTGGTATTATGTTTGAGAACGTTAAGTATAGACATTGGGAATTCAACGGTTCTTTCCCTTGCAGAGATCATGGCACCAAAGAGGGTAACACGCAGCACTGGTCGAGGTGGTGCGGCGCCAAGGGGTGGAAGGACAGGTGGGCGTGGAGGTAGAGAAGGCGGTAACGACATGGGTAACAATGACAACAACGCTGGCGGAAACCCTGACTTTGCCGCCATCATCGCTCAACAACTTCAAATCTTGCTTCCCACTATTGTCACACAAGTTGGAAATCATATGAATAACTCGGGAAACCACGGGAACGGGAACGGTACTGGCGACACCAACAATGTAGTTGGCAGTAACAACAACAACACCAACAACAACAACAACAGAATTGGATGCACATATAAAGAATTTTCGGCATGCAAACCTGTGGAGTTTGATGGTATAGGAGGTGCTTTGGCATATACTCGATGGGTAGAGAAGAAAGAGTCAGTGATCGACATCAGCAATTGTGCCACACATCAGAGGGTGAAGTATGCTGCTTGTTTGCTATCAGGGAAGGCATTGACATGGTGGAACACACAGCTACAGGCTAGGGGCAGAGAAGCAGCTACAGGCATGACATGGGACGAATTTAAGGCGTTATTGAAAGAGGAGTACTGCCCGGACAATGAAATGCAGAAACTGGAGGATGAATTTTATCACCACTCCATGATAGGGGCTGGTCACGCAGCCTACACAGACCGATTTCATGAGTTAGCCAGACTAGTTCCTCATCTAGTTACCCCTGAGTCCAAGAGAATCTCGAGGTACATATATGGTCTTGTCCCCGAAATCCGTGGAACCGTGAAAACAACTGAGCCGTCTACAATACAAAGTGCAATACTGAGGGCAGGAACCCTGACAGACGAGATGGTTAGAAATGGTACTTTGAAGAACAGTGATAAGAGGAAGGAAGCAAGTGGGTCGAATAAGCAGATAGACGTGGTAGCAGACAATAAAAGGGCAAGAGTTTTTGTGGCAACTGGTACTGAACAAAGAGAGTATGCGGGTACACATCCCAAATGTGCTAAATGTGTTTATCATCACCCGAAGTCCAAGCCCTGCCGCTTATGTACAATATGCAATCAGTCGAGTCATTTTTCAAGCCAGTGTAGAGAGCGTGCAAGACCAATAACAACGGTTAACACGGGCAACATGAGGAATAACCAAAGGACTTGCTTCGAGTGCAACAGCCCGAATCACTACCGGAATAATTGTCCTCAGTTGAATAAGCCACCGATGCAAGCTCATCTAGCTGTGGCAATTGAAGAAAATAACCCAAACCCTGTACTCAATATCAGTCCACCCCGACCTCGAGCATTCTATATAGGGACCGAGGCAGCCCGCAATGCATAACTGGTACGTTTTCCCTAGACCATTAAGTGATCCACCGTATTATTCAGATTTAGTGAGTCTCATTAGATAAGAAACTTAGACGCGTAAGTTTTGGCTTAAACACTTTGACCATACATCCTGATTTCGCGAAACCTAAGGGTAGAACTTTAAGTATCATCGATTGAATCGCGAGGACGCGATTCCTCTAACAGGGGAAGAATGTCACAATTCTCAATTTCCGGTCATTTATCATACTTCATATTCATCATTTCAAAACGGTTCGTGCATGGTTTTGCATTTTTCATTAAACGTTTATTTTCTTATTAAATAAACGTTATCGCGTAATTAATTATTTTGAACAATTGATTCAATACTTCCAAAAATTATTCCAATATATTTTAATACTCATATTAAGATTATAAAAATAATATAATGAGTTTACCCAGTGTTTTAAATTTATTTGGTATATAAATTGTTAAATTTATATTATTACGACGGTTTTCTTAAAAACTACACGATAATTATTATTTCACTCAAATTTTGCAAGAAATGTATTTTTATAATTTTTATGACCTCAATATATTTTACTATGATCCGTCAAAATTTATTTCTAGCTAACGCTACCCTAAATGCTCAAATGTGTATACAAGTTACAACTTACTTTACTTACACATTTATGTACATAATAATAAATAATAAATAAAATAAAAATATATATGTATTATTAAATGCATACAAGGGGGGGATGATTCACCTAGATATGCAAGATCTTTTCATTTGTATACTTACACACTCCAAGTTCTTACACATACATCAAATAACTCAAAGTGCAAAGTCAAGATTTTCTCTCCTCTTTTTCTTCTCTCAAAACCGGCCACCCTAAATGATCAAGAAGGAGATCACCAAAATTTCTCAAGTCAAGTTTTTAACAACCTAGATACACTCTTAGTTAAGGTTTTGAAATAAAAACCTAGGGTGTTTAAGATTAAACCTTTGTTCTTTTCACCTCATCAAGTTAACTAGTAAGCATATCATGTCCATTTTTCATCTTTCATATTTATTTCATATTCATTACATCATATTTGAGTTAACATGCAAGTCTTATGGATGTTCATACCACTTTTTAAGGTTTTTAAGTATTATATATATATATAATCCATCCTATAATTACTCCTTGTTATATACTAGTTTTGGTGATGTCTAGGAACCCATGACACCCTAAGAAGGTGTATGGTAGGATTAGAATAGCTTCGGAGTTGTTTTGAATGGGTTAGAATATGTTTGGCGCGAGAAAAACTCATTTCGACACGTTTTAAATAGGGTCTGTCCATAATTTTAATTCTGGGAAAATCCGACAGTGGGTATACTATTTTGGGCTATATATTTAGAAAATACACTTTAAAACGAAAACGTGGCCGCTTGAACGGATTAAAACGGAGCTATAACGAAGAAGATATGAATTTTTCAAGTTTGACGAGGAAAACTATTAATTTCAGAAATTTCAGCATGAAAATGTCACACTTTACGAGTCAAAAATGAGTCTTAAGCTTTATAAATTGTGTCGACTTATCAAAAATATATTAGTATACTTTGACACGAATCTAAGGATGTAGAAAACGTAGAAAACGGACTTGTAACGATTAAATTACACGCGATAAACCAAGTTGCCGTAACTTTATTCTATTAGCAAAATTAATATATTCTTTATTAAAAACATATTACGGCAACTAAAGGACCATGTTGGCGGACGTTTTTAACAATGATGTAGAACTTTTTATAACGTGATGTCTTCTAGTAAAAGTAAGTTCGCCTAGCATATTTTCCAAAATGTCCAACCGCTTGTTGAGCGGAGTTGTAACGAATATCATATAGTCACTCAAACTTGGCCGAAAACCATCCCTTAAACTATATTTTTGGACTAAAATACAATACTTAACCAATATTTTTCTTTGTGATCGAGACCTCTAGGATGGAAACTTAAGTGCTAAAACTTTGAGATAATAACACAAGCTTTCCAAAACTGTTGAGTTCGTTTCCTAACACTCGGTTTGCACCATTTTGCGACTATCATAGGAGGTTGTTTCAACGTAACTACTTGTAGAGTACTTTTAATACGACGGGATGTCATAAACATATATTTTGACGATAAATATTATTTCCAAAACGTGCAAGTGGTATGAATATCATATGGGTTTGCATTCACGACAACATATCATAATTCAAGTCATAACATTCATTTTAGGTCGCGGATAGTTTCCGAGCCTCATTTTAGTGCACTCCATTTTGTTAGCATATCAATCATACCAGGTGAGTTCATACCCCGCTTTTACTCATTTAAATTCCTATAAACTATTTGGGGCGAGATATATGCTTATTTATCCAAACATTTAAACTCTTTTGCCAAACAACATTACTTATACTTAGACTTGGTGCGTGTAGTGACTAGACTTAAACAAACATCCCATCATTTATATGTTGGAAGGCCATTTATTTGGATACAGCCCAACGTGAGTCGTTGGAGGAACATCCCAGCATTTATATGTTGGAAGGCCATTTTTATGAATACAGCCCAACGTGAGCGTTGGAGGAACATCCCAACACGAGTTGTTGGAAGACCCTTGTGGTGACATTTATACTTTTAACTACCTTATTGCGCATATTCATGATTGTCATTCTATTTTAGGCAGTGGGTTGTGAACACACAGGTTGCAAGTTTTGTATGGGCGGAACTTGGAACTGAGTGGATTTACAATGCCTTTGCTGTGTGAACATTTCTCATAGTATTTCAGATCATTTTATCACAAACTTATGAACTCACCAACCTTTGTGTTGACACTTTTTAGCATATTTATCTCAGGTCATAAGGCGATAGCATTTCATAGAGCTTTTGGGTCTCATGGCATACATTGGAGTCTAGTGTTTTTATCTATTACCATTCGACATGTTTTGTAAACCTTTATGTAATATCAAACTTTGGAATCTCATGTGTTGTAAACTTTAACTTATTTAATCGAATGGTAAACTCTTTAAAACGTCTCATTATAGAGGTCGTTTTCTTTATCCATACTTTGTGCTATGACGTCATACCCCAATGACACTATCGTTCCGCTGCGATATTTTGGGGGTGTGACATTATAAGTCTTTGATCAACTCATTGACTTCATGCACATGTCTTAAAACACAGCAAGTTAACGTCTTACTTTATATTGTAAGTCTTGTATTAACAGACTTCATGTTTGTGACTTTACAAAATCATAAACATTTATAATTAAAGTAATTATGAACACCACCTCGGGTTTCAATTAATATTTCAAGTTAATATTTACTACATATATTTAAGTCATTCAACGAATACTCAAATTCAAAGTAGTATCAGATTACTTCATTTAATTATGTCATTCCATGAAATGTTCAATGTAAGAAACTACAGAATCATCCATGCTCGTTCTCACGACACGTGGATATTTTACCTTGGGCTACAATCTAGTTCACGTTCTCACGTAACATAAATTGTAACTACAAGTGTTTCTTAAATATTGAAAGACATAAATATTTAAAATAAAGTAGTATTTGTTATCATCTTGACACATGTTCTTAATAGGGCAATCATACACATTTAAATGTATAATTCCTATTAGAACGTTACTCTCTTACCTTGCGATCAAGAGAATCCATTTAAATCATATTTATATGTGTTGTACCTTGCACACAATAAAGATTTCTCCCACTTGTGCTTGGAACAACATCATGTAGCAGATAAACAACACGATACACGTTCGTTTATTCGATTAATATGATTTGTGTCATAGATATAACAAGTAGATGTAGAACTATATTGTTTAGTAAGGAAACGCACATGACTTTCCTTAAAAACATAAGTGTCTACAATTGGAAAGTAATTATCTTTGAAGATAATCTGGGTTACTATACAGAAAATAAGGCTTGTATCTCCCACTGAATTAGAAATCATTAAAACAACTTCTTATTCAGTAATGCAACACAAATGCTCCCACTGAATCTGACAACATTGTAAGTGTTACATAACCAGTGAAAACAACTTGCTTGCTTTTTACTTTCCTACACCTTTGAAGAACCATACGTAATCATTACTAAGGTACTAAAAGGTGTATTCTACTCTGTGAATGATGGGTTATCCATCAATGTTATTAACTTGAAAAATTGGGTATGCAATTTCTTCCTTAACATGTCTACCTTCCCCATACTGGTATGTAGCACCTTTAAAGGTTAAAGTAAACCAACTAGATAAATTAAGCTAGTTTTCCTTTTACCATTTTTCGCGGTAATTTGTCTAGATTCTAATTTTGTAACTCATATACATGTTTTCCAGTTAACCAACATTCATGTTGTTACAAAGGATTCATTCACCAAATGAGGGTAATGAAATCTTTATGGAAAATAAGATGTGCAATTCATTGCTATGAGTTACATTAGAATTTAGACAATTAAAATGTTCCTATTATACCTTTCTCATTCATGAAAAGGAATAGGATTGAGTCTCATGCTTCTCCCATGGAAAAGAGACTTCGTTTGTCTTTTCGGTAAATTATTCTCGATCAAACATTTGTTTGAAAGCAGAATGGAGCAATTTACTGATCAAAGACTAAACTTTGTTTACGGTTAAATGTTGCAATTATACATTCAAAAGAATTACAAAATTCAATTTTAGTATTTTCGATAATTAACCTTTTTCAAGAAAATTAATTACCCATGGTTCATAAGCATATAACCATTTAATTTTCACTGAAAAACTAGGATCCAAATTGTCATAATCTCATCACATCAGTTGATCTGCTAGTAATGAACCTTATACAAAGTGGTAGAGCTTTTGCTCAATTGCCAATTTCAATTGCAATTCCTAGATTTATGGGATTTACATATAGCCAATTTCAATTGCCATGTAAACATGTTTTATCCCATCTTATGCCTTGAGTTGCCAGTTCTCACTACAAAACTCAATTAAGTTGTCCAACTTAAGAAACTGCAAAATCGTCCATGCCCGTTCTCACGACACGTGGACATTTTACCCTTTGATTACGATCTAAGTCACGATCTCACGCAAATAAAAGGTAATCTTAGGTGTTTCCGTTTCGTTGGATGGCATATAACTTAAATTAAAGGGTAATAATTTTGATGTCAAATCAAATATGTACAAAGATGTCATGCATTCATCTTCGTAACATAGGTTTTATTAAAACATTTATATCTTGTTTTAAAGTTTAAGTTTTTCATCATCAAACTTTAATTGAGGTATTGGTTTCACCAATCAAGGAATTTAGTGTTAATTATCATCCATTATACCGTACTTTTGCATAAGTGTAAACACTTAGTGTTTCGGATAATTACCACCGAAGTGGCGCATGGAATTAACACTAATTCGCCCTTAAGATGAGCTTGCACATTTAATGGCTTACTAAGTAGCTCCATTCGAACTTACAGAGGGCAGAGGACCAGGTACGCGCTAAAGCACAACCTTAGACATCCTTTCAGTGTGACTGTGCGCACTTCTTTTAATAACCCCTTTATAGTTCATTCTCATGGGTGAGCCGTTCAGTCATTTGTACCAAAGTCATCAATCAATTAAACGATTATGATTACTATTCTTAAAAATACATGTTTCACCATTGTTTAGGTCAGTTTATTTTTCTTGTAAAAATACCCTTGTTACACATAACAAACAAGCAAGTATTTGTAAAAATAAATAGATAAACAATAAATGCATAACAAATAAAAGTCATGCATATCAAATAGCCACATGCAAACGTTTTTGATAAATCCTATTAAATTAATAATGATGGAGGTCTTCCCCAATTTTAGATCTATCAAAATTTAGTGTATATCACTTAAACAAGAAAGACATACAATAAAGGCAGATCCATGATAAAAAATGCAGATAATTATCATGGACATAAAATTACACTTAACAATTAATGCAATTAAAACAGAGTTACGCACATACACATAAAGTTGTATGCATCTTAGGGTTTCTAATCCAATTAAAACATTAGTTTACAAAACCCTAATTAGGGCACCAAATAAAACGCCCCCCTCTCAAAATTAGGGTTTAGGTTTAGCAAACCCTAGATCTAAGCATACAAATAATAACACATTCATGTTTATTTTAATTATGTGTTTCAGTAATTAATTACTTGTTATACAAGGCTCGTGATGCCACTGTTGAGTTTATGATATATAAAATACAATAAAACATAAAGACATCAAGAGTACACAGCGGAAGACTTAAAGATCATAACAAATAAATAATTAACTGAAAGTATGCGTAACGTACCTCTTGCGAATGTTAAATCCTTTGAGCAAAACAAAGAAGTGGTTTGAAGAGTTGTCCCTTACCGTTCTACAACTCAAACCAATATGGAGTAAGAATAGTGTCTTACTACCACGTTCTTGTACACACGAATTAACCAACGAATCAAGCGATTGCTAGATCTAACACAAGTCCTCGTTTAAGAAAAACGAAACCAAACTCCCTTACAAATGGGGTGTTCGGCCGATTGGGACAAGAGAGAGGAGAAGGAGAGATCTAGGGTTAATTCAATGCACAAGTGTATGAAACCCTAGAACCTAACCCTCTTTATATACTAGTAGGTAAACTTAGGGAACAAGTTTATGAATTAGGTATTTGGAAAGGCCCCTATGGCCGGCCATGTAGACAAGCCCAAAGGAAATCCATAACTTTTCCAAGTTTTCCATTTCTAGTCCTTTCTCTTTTCATTTAACGGTCGTTAGTCATTTTTCCGTTAAATACTTAACGATCGTTAACCGGACTTAATGTGTAATAATTAATCGTAAACATAAACATTAATTATTAACTTTAATTCTCATTCGCTAATGTGTGCAATCCCGTGGTCACGAGTTCGAATCCGGACATTCACATGTTTGTAAATATATACATTTCCAACATTATGTTGTTGATAAGTTCATCAGAGAGTTAAACTCTGATGTACTCATCAGGGAGTAACTCATCAGAAGGTTCAATCCTTCAGGGAGTTATCTCATCACAGAGTAATTCTCATCAGAAAATGAATGCTCACTTTTTAATAGAAACTATCAAAAAATGAATGCTCACTTTCGAATAGTCGAATAGTTTCTATTATATGATGAACATTACAGTCGAATAGTTTCTATTAAAAAGTGACTACACGATTTCAAATGATATCAGATACCATTGATTATCTACATTCTACTGAAAATCTACTACGAAACTAACAATCAATAGAAACTAACAACAAAGTTCATCATTTAAGCCTAGACAAACACCTTTTAAAATTATTTACGTCCATTAAAATATCTATGTCATATCAAAACCAAAGCTTTGACAAATAAAACCATTAATTTTTGTTCAGTCATTAATCTTGTCGCCATTTGTCTCACATCACTACTTGTGTTATTTTAATTCAATTAAATCTATACTACTTTATAATGCATTTAGGCCTTTTAAAATTAGAAGGCTTAAAAATTCAGACTTTTTTACTTGCTTATTATGGAAAGAGTTTTTCTAACCAAAAATTAAGATAAGGAGCTCCAATCATGAGATGACATGTGTCACTTCTTAACAAACTCCAAGCCTAACTTCTAACAAACTCCAAACCTAACTCCTAACCACTAAAAATTAAGATAAAGAGCCCTAATTATAAAATGACATATGTCATTTCTCAACTAAAAATTCATCTTTATTTTTAAATTAAAATATCTTTTTATCTACTTATTTTTTTTATAATCTAATTTCACCATATTTTCTAAAATTTTATGCTCTTTAATTCAACATCCATTTTGATATATTTTTATAAGTTTTTAGTTTTTATATTTTTAATGGGTTTATTTTATTTTAATTCAAATTTTTACAACTTTAACCTTTATTTCATTTATTTCAATCAATATAATCTTTATTCGTCAAAATCATATACTTTTGGGGTAGTGTTTGACGCGTAAGAGATTGTGAGGGTATTTCTATATGCGGGAAAGCTACGGGATTCACTAAACGGGTAAGCAAACACATATAACTATACTTATCGCCGCCGCTGTGCGCGGGCACCCGGCTAGTTATACAATAAACAAGATCATGAATCTAATTTTCTTTTTAACAAGATCATGAATCTATTCACCTTGTATAAAATAAAACAAGAAAACCTATCCTTAAATTAGGAGTGGTCAAAATCTTAGTAAAATTCACACAATGCGAGTGGAGGTACAAAACCTGTGCAAGTGCAACTCACGTAAATTGTGTTTTCATATTGACTTTGACACGTCACTATCCAATCCCTTATCTCCACGTCACCATTCTTCTTCAGTTTCCTACCAATGGCTCAGATCATTTAACCCTGTCGCTGATCCAACGGACACTTCACTTTCTTCGAGACTCTTCTATAAGCCAAAAATATCAACGGAACTTTAACCGAAGAGCAATGATGGTAAAAAAAATTGGAATTGGTACTTGCACTAAATTTTTTTTTATGCATGAATCATAATTTGTGCATTACAATTTGTATCGTATAATACTGTAATGCATAAATTGTGATTCATGCATCAAAAGATGTGGTGTGAGCATCACTCCTTTAAAAAAATTAAAAGATACATTAGTTTAATGGCGGAGCTAGAAAATTTTTTGTGAGAGGGCAGAAACACATTTTTTTCCGAAAATACATAATAATTTTTTTTCGAAAATACACACGAAATCGCGAAAAAAATACACTAACAGGCTTAGGCCAAGAGGGGCCGGGACCCTTCCCGGTCCCTTAATAGCTTCGCCCTTGCATTAGTTACTGTACAATTTTGTGTAACCAATTTTTTATAATTTTGTGCTATAATTTATGGTTACGAGTTATTTATGTAGGTTCTTAAATTATTTTTTATTTATTTATTTTTTGAACGACATAACACTTGAAATCTGACCTTTTGAGTTAAATCATTTAAATGGGCAGACTCTGGGACCCGAACTACTAGAAGAGACCCGCGAAGAAAATCTCTAAAACTCATGACTTCGCAAAAAAAATCCGAATATTCATTGTTTTTTGCGAGACTCGAATCCAGGTAAAACTCATCCCCAAATTCCAGAAAAGACCCAAATAGCCAACTGAGTTAAGTAACTTGGTTATTTAAAATTGTAGTTTTAGTAAAAATTTGTAGCCTATTAGCTATTTTAAGTATAAGAAAGATATAATATATATATATATATATATATATATATATATATATATATATATATATATATATATATATATATAGAATAAGGATCCAGTGAGAAGTAAATTAAAATAAGAAGTGGTGAGAAGTGATCAAAATCACGCATTTGAGATGCAACGACTTGCATTACATGCATTTCTATTCATATAGATGAAACATCTTAAGTTTCGAAAGTTAATTTGATGTATAGATGGTGCAAATTGATTTTCATGATTTTGGCACGTGCAGAGGAACAAAAAACAAGAGAAATCATGAAATGCATCTAATAGACATATATGCATCTGATTAAAAGCTATAAAACACACTATGGTGCGTTATAATGCATCTAATTTAGGTCGGTGCATCTCGGATTTGCGGTTATAGTTCTTCTTATTTCTTCTTATTTTAAGTAATCTTCTTATTTGATCCTAACTCTATATATATATATATATATATATATATATATATATATATATATATATATATATATATATATATATATATATATAGAGGATGGATCAAATGAAAAGTCTTATATGGTAAAAAGGATAAAAAAGGTTAAAATTGTAACATATTTCATCTTACTAATATGGGTATTTTGGACATTTAATCATTCCTTTTTTAAATGCTCATTTAAGCCACTTTAAGCTTAAGTTTAAATTTGCCCAATGTTTTTATTTTTAAACATGTTAAGGCACGTTCATCTAATTAAACTCTTTTTACATATTGATGTATCAATATTTTTACTAATTTGTCAATAACAATATATTTCATCTTATATTTCATCCGATTAAACTTTTACATTGATAAATTTGCATTAATTTTGTCCCATGGCACGCTCGTCGAAATATTAAGTTTTAAACAAAGAGTGTCATGTTTAAGCTTCCTTTTATTATCTCAATGTTATATATTATGTATGAGTTTTTTTACTAATTTGTCAATAAAAATATGTTTTATGTTAAAAATTATGTCGATGTTATAATTTTTGTATCAAAAAATATCAAACTTAGTGTGTCAATTAACTTTTAGTGTTTAACAAAGTTAGTTTTAGTGTCACTATAAATGTATCAAAAAAATAAGTGTAATATGTCAAAAAAACTTAGTGTGTCATTACAAAAAATGTGTCAAAAAACATACTGTGTCAAAAATGTATAAGAAAATTAGTGCGACAAACATCGTGTGTCACTACAAATATACCAAATTTTTTTAGTGTGTCATTACAAAAAATATGTCAAAAAACTTAGTGTGTCACTACAAAAAATGTGTTAAAAAAACATCGAGTGTCACTATATAGACACCAAAAAGTTTTAGTGTGTCTTTACAAGTATACTAAGATTTAAATGTGCCAAAAAAAATGACGTATCACTACATAATTAACATGAAATTCAATGTGTCAGTAAAATTGTATGTCATTATATATTTATAAAAAATTCAATGTGTCATAAAAAAGTATAAACTTTTATGTGTCCTAATAAATATAATAATGATGCATTAATTGTATGACAACTACATAAATGAAAAAGAAAACGTCTAGAGGTTGGTCAAATTATTTAGATTACCACATTTACCCTTTATTAATGAGAAATTATATTATTAATTTTCAAATATTTATTAAAACACTATTATAAATCTCATCCATTGATCAATTTTAGCTAGCTAGATCCAATGATTATAAATCCTTCTTATCCTTTCTACCTTAATCTACATTTTACAATAACCAACCTCTATATGTATACTAGCCGCAGGCCCGCCCGCTGGGCGGCTAGCTTCAATAATTATTCAAGATAAAAATATTAACATATTTTTTAAGATATTATTAAAGTTAATATGATGTTCACACTAAAAATAAGTGTCTGTATGTTATGATCGTAAAGGAAAAATATACATATGTAATATAGTTTTAAGAAGCCGCATAATGTACATTTTTGGCAAATGATCAAAATTACAATTAGGAATGTTGCTTATGTAAATTCCTTCATCAAGTCCCAAGGCCAATCAAGCTTGTTGTAAAAAGTTACATCATAGTTTAGCATAAGCCATAAAATTAATGTAAAAGCTTATGTACACTTGAATCTCCTAGCTGTGACTATAGCAACAACGGTTTTCTTTTCTTGTGAACTCAATTTACCATGTGCGCTAACATTTTGTGTTACCAATAGCACGAAAATACAATTTAAATAATATAACTTTCAAGTTATCATTCTTTCAAAAACTTAAAAGAAACAATAATGTCACTTTAGATAACTCCCATTGCGACAAAGACTAATGCAAAGTGACATGATGACGTTCAATTCCATTGTACTTTATTTTGTTGAATTTTTTTCCTGAAATGAAAATTAGTATAACACCCAAGACACAAATATATTAAAATACACATATTGTGATCACAAAAGTATGCAGGTAAGAAGCATGGGCTCATAATATCGTTCATTATGAATAGCAATGTCCCAATTAATTGTAACTTGAAGAATCTATCCCAAAAGTGGTTTACTACTCAAAATGTCTACAAAGGATTAACAAATAATATCATGCCCTACAATTGTAAGCCTACTTTAAGTTGTTCAAAACTTATAACTTTGCCTATTACTCTCAAAACTAATATCAAGGTTATACTACAATACCAATTTTCGACGTGGGAAAATGCGTGGGTCAGGCGAATCGGGTAAAATCTCAAATGAGTTTTGGTTTTTGTAATAAATTTAATAAACAAAGTATTTTTTAAAGTTTTCAAATATTTTTTGATCATAAATTTTTAATTCTAACCCGACCCATTTTGATGTACAAACAAAATGGCAAATTTTGACCCGTCCAATTTCTTGCTCTACTAATTATTTAATTTAACTATCAAAATGAAAGAAGCGAAAGAAGTGAGCCACAACACAAATCGATACAGAAAAGTGGACGGGTCCAAATTATCAATCTTGACCCACTCATATTATTTACCCAAGTGACACATTTGACCCACTGATTATGAGCTTTCCTTACTGTTATACTCCTCGTATATTAGCATTAAATAAACATTGGTACTTAATTACACATCACATACCAGAAAGCAACACACCTGATACCCTGACATTAATAGGTAGAGCATCTCCAAGCACCCGCCTTGCATATAAAGTATCTGGTCAAAAATATTTCAATATCAGAATGATAAGTGAGCCTTAAAAGTAGCATTAACATCATTTTAGAAATATCTATTACATGTCTAATGTGAACGGGTCGCTTAGCCATAGTTGCACAAATAGTTTCTAACTCTACCAAGATTCAAGAAGATATTCAGTATATTTGCATACAAAAACAGTCAATCAAAATAAAATTATTTTAAAAACAAAAACTTCATTTGGATGAAACTTGAGTACTTAACATATAATATAGACCTGCACATTATTCGCTTATTTCCTCATAGCAATTGTAAATTTACTATAGCCCACTTTAGAAACTAAAAATCACTTAGAAGTTAATTACCTGACGTGTCTTCATTAAGTCCCAAGGCCAATCAAGCTTGCTGTACAAAGTTACATCATAGTTTAGCATAAGCCATAAAATTTTATTACATGAATGTAAAAGCTTATGTACACTTGAATCTCCTAGCTTTGACTATAGCAACAACGGTTTTCTTTTCTTGTGAACTCAATTTACCATGTGCGCTAACATTTTGTGTTACCAATAGCACGGAAATACAATTTAAATAATTGTACATATAATGTACAATTACTGAGTCGTTTCTACATAGAATGATTATTAGAATTTAGGGGAATGCATCACTAAGTAAAAAAAAAACAGACTCTTCAAATATGAGGCAACATAGGCTGCTATCGTAAAGAAACAAACCTGATCAGTAGTCGTTCTCTTTTAATATAACTTTCAAGTTATCATTCTTTCAAAAACTTAAAAGAAACAATAATGTCACTTTAGATGATTCTTAATGTCACTTTAGATAACTCCCATTGCGTCAAAGACTGATGCAAAGTCCAGACATGATGACGTTCAATTCCATTGTACTTTCTTTTGTTGAAATTTTTTCCTGGAATGAAAATTAGTATAACACCCGAGACACAAATATATTAAAATACACATATTGTGATCACAAAAGTATACCAGGTAAGAAGCATGGGCTCATAATATCGTTCATTATGAATAGCAATGCCCCAATTAATTGTAACTTGAAGAATCTATCCCAAAAGTGGTCTACTACTGAAATTGTCTACAAAGGAGTAACAACTAATATCATGCTCTACAATGGTGAGCCTACTTTAAGTTGTTCAAAACTTATAACTTTGCCTATTACTCTCCAAACTAATATCAAGGTTATACTACAATACCAATTTTCGACGTGGGAAAATGCGTGGGTCAGGTGCATCAGGTAAAATCTCAAATGAATTTTGGTTTTTGTAATAAATTTAATAAACAAAGTATTTTTTAAAGTTTTCAAATATTTTTTGATCATAAATTTTTAATTCTAACCTGACCCATTTTGATGTACAAACAAAATGACAAATTTTGACCCGTCCAATTTCTTTCCTCTACTAATCATTTAGTTTAACTATCAAGATGAAAGAAGCGAAAGAAGTGAGCCACAACACAAATCGATACAGAAAAATGGACGGGTCCAAATTATCAATTTTGACCCACTGATATTATTTACTCAAATGACACTTTTGACCCACTAATTATGAGCTTTCCTTACTGTTATACTCCTCGTATATTAGCATTAAATTTACTATATCCCACTTTAGAAAATAAAAATCACTTAAAAGTTAATTACCTGACGTGTCTTCACCAAAAGGAAGCACTGCTACTCCAGCATGATTTTCCGGAAGGCTTGCCTTGCAAAAGGTTAGAACACACATTGATTGTACCGAGAAAACGATGGAGCCTCATGTAAAGAACTTGCAGTTCTAGAGTTCTGCAAGCACATCTAAGAAAGACAATATCTGAAATTTGGGACATCCATTGGTGGGAGTTCTTCTGCAAAAGGTAGTATGTTTCTACAGTTTCACGTATTCCAGCCACATAAACTCTGGATGGACCACAAATGAGGAATGTCAGATAGCAATAAATAAACTTTATTTTTGATGCCATCAAATAACCGCAGTTTGTTGTTCTATATACTCAAGATCGAGGTTGTCTCATAAAATCCAATAACATGATATCCGTGCAATGCATCAAATTTGATGACTTTAACTTTTAACAGCTACAAAAATTGATAGAACCATCATGTGTAACACAAATATCTGTAATTGCAAAATAATAGTTCTCTGTTTGGGAACTACAACTATTCAATAATAGTTCACTGCTTATAACCCCATTTTATAAGCTAACACAAACACCCCCTCTACACTTTTTCGAGCATAATCACCTACATTAAGTTGCTTTACATCATTTAAGCACAAAATTAAAAATTAAAAACTGCAAATTATGAACTTTTTTTTCTTTTCAAAAACTGATTTAAAACTAACCAATTTCAGTCATAACTAAACACACCCAATTTGAAACCCTAAAATTAGAAACAATTGGGTTGCGGTTTATACATTGGTAAACCAAGCCAAAACAACAGAATATAAGACTAACCTTTAGTTCTTGTTCACGAAATGCCTCCTTCTTAGCTTCTGAATTTGATTTTCTAATATCTCTAAGATAAGAGCAACAACCTGCATATAATTGAATCGTAAAATTAGTTGTTGGGTGAAGCATAATAAACGCTGCACCAAAACATGCTGAAAAAGTTGCTTGTGGCTCTGTTATCCTATCTTCTGTTCAAACCACCAGAGCAATGTAGCTACTAATGGAATGGTACATAGTTTGAACTAAGTTTAGCTTGCTCACAGGTGGACGGACACTAAACGCATCACAAGCCAATAAGATGACATTTATCATTGTATATGGTAAACAACTTTGAAAATGTTTCAAGGTTTTCCATTGCCTTTTCAAAGTATTTTTTTTATTAGATGATAGCAACACATCCGATTTTATGGACCTGTGATGGTTCTTTACATATTTAGTCTATGTATCTTGCTAAACAAATACAAATATAAAAGTTAAAAACTACGAACAAAGACATAGACATATAAAATGCACTACCAGCTTCTAAAGATTAAGTAAAAGCTGATTTTTTCCTGCTTGAGGCTTGGCCACTACAGGTTCCCTACCAGCTTTTGGTTCCTCCTCAGGTGGTGCTAATACAACTTTAAAGTCTGAATCATAACTCATCTCAAAAATTTCATATCCAACTAAATAAATTACAGATAAACTACATTCGCAAATGTTGAGAAAGATGCTATGTGACCCTCAATGGTTCCACATATAATGTACAAATACTGAATCATTTCTACATAGAATGATTATTAGAATTTAGGGGAATGCATCACTAAGTAAAAAAAAAACAGACTCTTTAAATATGAGGCAACATAGGCTGCTATCGTAAAGAAAAAAACCTGATCAGTAGTCGTTCTCTTTTGAATTTTCTCAAATAATCAATTTAATATTTCTTATGAGTCACGCATCCAAAACCCAAAGCTAAAAAAACAAAAACAAATAAATAAATAACAATTCAAATAATATGAAACACATAAAGATTCAAACACATAGTTCCACTCATGTTCTGCTTATTGTCATCAGCCACCTCGATTGGCTTATGGTGTTATCCGTGATGTTGATCATGTCACTTATTTTAGTTAACTACATGTTGCAACCTATATCATTATAATATAGAAATGCCAAAAAGAACATTTCACCAGTACATACCAGTACATGAGTGCTTGAAACACAAAAACTAAAATAGATTTGCTCTACTACAAATAGCTTAAATGTATATATTACGCCCAAGAAAAAAATAATATCATGGTTCACCTATACACCACTGACCAACACCAAATTACTAATTACAATTGGGTTTAAAGATAATTTTATGAGATATATGCGGCAACATGTTTGGTCACTTTATCATTAGTGTGCCAATACCGCAAAAGCAAAACGAATCACTATTTTAGAAAGTTTATTCATCATGCCTAAGCTCAAAAGCTCTATTGACAAAATAATACTGATTAATGTATCTAAATAATATACCTAAACAATCCCTAAACAACAGTCATCAAGGAAGGAACGGTAGCATAATAATAATGTTTCATCAAACACACGATGGACATTAACATATCACAGAAGTAGCCAAACATTGAAGTTTACCTGTAAGATGTTCTCCATCAATAATAATTTCGAGGTCCAGTTGACTCGACATCCAACCCTCTTCATGTAGCATTATCACAAACAATCTATCTGTAAGAGAGATTTTCAAAACAAAAATCATATATTTCAGGGGCCATTACTGGCATTACATTTCAAAATAAAAAAATATGAATTATTATATCCATTATTTTATCTCGATGAAAAAAAATTGTATTTGACTCTAAGTACTTGCTTGAATTTTTATGATTTAAAATGCTTTCAAAGTTTCATTCATTAAGACATTTAATCCCTATGATCAACCTAAATATATCATAATAAGACATGAAGCTATCAAAACAACCACTGATTACACATCCCTTGATTAATGTTTTTCCCAAACTTAATCTTCTAATTTTGGGATTGCCTATTAGAACAGGTTATCACAACTTATCTTTCCAAACACCCCATGAAACTTTTGGTGACTTTGGCAACAATAATCGGATGAAACATAAAAGTAACAAACCATTCAAGACTGTGACCTTTAGTGGATCATACCTCTGACTTAGACTGAGGCTTCAGAACAACATCATGCCAGTTGGAGCTTTGTCCTGACTGAAAATACCACTCCATTTCGTCATTTGAACAACATCATGCCAGTTGGCACTCTGGAAACGAAATACAGTTGTCAACTAAGAATCATGATAAACTGAAAACAAAAATACAGAGAGGAACACATTAGAGAATCCATACAATTGCATAAGGATCATGACAATAGATTTTCACTTGTTCAACCTATAATCAACATGAAAAAATTTAGAATAAAACTAAACAAAATTACAGACACCAACCTTTACAACAATGATTTGCATACAAAATACCTCCACTAAACAACTCCCCATGCTTCATCGTCTCCATCCTAAAAACAATCGCGAAGAATATATATTTATAAAAAAATCTCATCACAATCGTATTGAATAAACATAAAAGAGATAGTATCATATCAATGCATTAACTAATCAATCAAACAAACCGCAAATCAAAGAATTTCATTATCTGATAACCAGAATCAATGAACCCGCAATTATTTTAAGAAAAATCGAATTAGGGTTTTCATCATTAACTGATAACCACATTTTTTCGAAAATCAAAAGCATACTATAAAACATTCAAAAAAACGAATTTGTGGATCATCATAAATGATGAATTAGAAAAACAATAACCCTATACCACCAAAAGTTTTTTAATTTTTCCATGATTCTTGATTAATCCCTAATATTTTCTGTAGTAATTATGAATCGGACATAATTCCAGAAAGATAATGGTGTTTGAATCGGTGTTTTTGACAAAAAGGGTTTGAATCGATTTTTTGAATTGGTGTTTTGATCGAAAATATGTATGGATCAAATTTGAATTTGAATCGGTATGACTTTTGTGTGTGATTTCATTAATTTCAATTATGTTCATATGAATATTTGAGAGCGTTTTGATTGAGAGAGGATGATAACAAATTTGGGGGAAAAAACGGAAGTGTGTTTAATGCGTTTGGGAATTGTTTGATCGAACAGTTGTAAGAGTTTTGGGCAAAATAAATACCACGTGGCATTTTTTCAGAATTTTGAGGGGAGATGTGATTCAAACAAACCCTCCCTTATATGGAGGAGTGATATATATTCCCTCCATCCTAAAATAAGTGTTTCCTCACCAAAAAGCACAAAAATCATAATTATTATACGAGTATTATTTTCTTTCTTTTAATTTTGTAGAATCATTGTTTTATCTCTAATTAATTAATTAATATTTTTAATTTTAAGTAGAGTAATATAGTAAACTCGATCAAACTTCACTATCTATATTTAATGGTAGATAATTAAATTAAGAGTAAATTGCATTTTTGGTCCTTAAGGTATGGTCAAATTGCAGGTTTCGTCCCTAAATTTTTAAAAGTGCAGCGGTAGTCTCAATTTTGAATGTTTTGTTGCATGTTTGGTCCTTAAATTGCAGATTTGGTCCCTAAAAGTTTAAAGTTTCAGTTGCATGTTTGGTCCTTAAATTGCTGATTAAGGACCAAACATGCAGCAAAACCTTTAAAATGAGGACTATCGCTGCATTTTTGAAACGTTAAGGACGAAACCTGCAATTTGGCCATACCTTAAGGACTAAAAATGCAATTTACTCTTAAATTAATACATAAACAAAAATCAACTACTCCATCCGTCCCTAAATAAATGTCCACAATTGACTTTTAAAGTATTTTTTTTAACTTTGACTTTAAATTATTTTATTTGTGTTATGTAATACTTGATGCACAATATATGAATGGATTGGTTTAGAAATGTATTTTTATTAGTATAATTTTCATCAAGTATTACATAACACAAATTAAATAAATTAAGGTCAAAGTTGAAAGAAAAAGACTTTAAAAGTAAATAGTGGACATTTATTTAGAGACGGAGGTGGTATTAATTTCTGACGAATTGATTAAAAAAATAGTAATTTCATATTATCTCCTGATATATTTATGCTTAGTTCTCAAGCTTTTCCTAAGTAAAGAAATGGAAGTAAATACTTTCAGCCTAATTTTGTGAGAAAATGTTTTATTTTAAAACAAACCAAATCACCCTTATTTTTTTTGTTATTTAACTTTTCTTTTTCTTTAAGTGATACGTAAGAACATAATCCTTTTTGTTTCACTTTATTATTTTTTTATATAAATTTCTTTTAGTGATACTCGAGACAAAGTGTTAAGGATTATAAGTACATATTAAGTGAATATTTTTCTAAGTCTAACCATCGCATTATATAATCTCTGCCAATTTACGACATGTAACTCAATTGATGACGCAACAGATGATATCGCATAGATAATCATGCTCCTGATATACATGTACATTTGTGAGCAAACCGTCGATTATGAAGAATAAGTTTAACATTAGGTAAGAGATATATATACATCATTTTTTTTGTTACATACGCCATTTTGTGTACATTATGTAACACATTGTATTGCATAAATGGTGTTGCATCACCAAAAAAAAAATGATGTATTTATCCCCTAACATTACCTTCTACGCAGTATTATCAAGTTAGGATACATGAATTAGTCAACAATGTGATTATCCATACTCATATGCAGAATATATTTATTGGTTGGTTGATTATTGAACAAAGAATTGTCTAACAGATGCGCTTACGCCATTTGTTAGAGTGTATTAATTTATCACTAACTTTATTTTTAAATTAAAAAAGCATTTTATTCATGTTAATTAAGCTTATAAATTATCGTAGTTAGTTCTAATTTCTAATTTGATGAACATTAAGTTTCCTTTATATACACTAGAGAGAAAATAAATGTACTTAAAAATGAGTAACAAAATACCCTTTTATTTTTTATTTTTACTTTCTTACAAAAAAATTAATTGGTTTTCAAAATGTTGTTTTATAACATCATTAAAAATTTTACCAGTCACGTATAATACATGCTATATATGCATATCATTTCAACTATATAGAACAGTTTGTAGAGAAAGTAAAAAAATATATATATATTGTGGAAGAAGATGAATGCTTCAACTAATTGTTATCATGTTTCTTTTCAGTTATGCTAAATTTTTTTATATGTTTTTAATTCATTTAAAAATTATTTTGGAGTTGAATATCGTATGTTACAACTTTTATCAATACATTTTGATCATTTTACACCGTATGCATAAATGTTACATGAAATACATAATCAAAATATCTTTGTCACAATTCTCAAATTCCGGTCATTTCTTAAATTATATATGCATCATATTAGTTCATTCATGGCATTTCGTTTCACATTTAACGCGTAATTTTTATATTTAATAAACGTTATCGCGTGAGTTATTATTTTAAATATTTAATCCGTTACTTTCAAAAATGATCCCGACATATTTTTATACTTACATTTGGTTATAAAAACTATATTTTGAGTTTAACTAGTGTTTTGGATTTATTTCGTATATAAATCGTTAAATTTATATTATTACGACGCTTTTCTTAAAAATTACTCGATAATTATTATATCACTCAAATTTTACAAGGAATGTATTTTTACAATTTTTATGATCTCATTATACTCTACTTTGATCTATTAAAATTTTCTTTTACCTAAAATTACCTTAAATACACTAATGTGTATTAAATCTTACAAGTATTATTACATGTACATTACTTCCACTTTTTATCAAATTTTACACAAATTATAAAAAAAAAATATATATATATATATATATATTTGTTGAAAACATCCCCAAAAATCCGGCCCTATGTGATTGCATTAAATAGTTGGTAAGAAAAAAATCTACTTACTTGTAGATATATATACTTCATCTTATTTTTTTTACTCATTTTCATTCACACAATCATTGAAGAGTAGTCTAGTTGTTTTTCTCTTCTTTTCTTCCTCATCATGACCGGACTTCACAAAGAGTGTTAAAAGAGATTATCAAAATTTTCAAGCTCAAAGTATAAACAATCTAGAATCACACTCTTTATTAGGTTTTGAAATAAAAACCAAGAGTGTTTAGGCTAAACCTTGTTCCTTGCACCTCTTCATATTAACTAGTAAGCATGTTTCTTTCATTTTTTATGTTTCCTTATCATCTCATATCCATCTCTTCATTTTTGGAGCAAGCATGCATGATTTGTGTTATTTATACCATTTTACATGATTTTTAGAGATATATATATATATTAAGGTCATCCTATAATTATCCCCTTGGTATATGTTGGTATTGATGGTGATTAGGAACCCATGACACCCTAAGAAGGTGTATGGTAGGATTAGATTAGCTTTGGAGTTGATTTGAAGGGATTAGAATAGGTTTTGTCCGAGAAAAACTATTTTCGATAAGTATATAAAGTGGTCTGTCCTTATTTTGATTTTCTGGAAAAACCGACAGTAGGCACGAAATTTTGGCCTTGATATTTAGAAAATATACTTTAAAACGAATCCGTGGCCGCTTGAACGGATTAAAACGGAGTTATAACGAAGAAGTTATGGATTTTACAAGTTTGACGACGAAATATATAATTTTCTGAAATTTCAGCATACTATTTTTATTTTGTTCGGGTCAAAAACGAGTCCTAAGCTTCACAAATTATTTCGACTTATCAAAAATATATTAGTATACTTCGATACGAAGCTAAGGACGTATTATACGTAGAAAACGGATTTGAAACGACAAAGATATGCACGTTTTCATAAAATTGCCGTAACTATTATTTTCTGAAAAACTATATTATTTTTACGATACAAGTGTTACGGTAGCTGAAACGTCCATGTTGAGGACTGTTTTTAACCATGATGTGGAACTTTTTGGAACGAAATGTCTTCTAATAAAATCAAGATCACCGAGCATATTTTTCAAAACGACAAGCCGTTTGTATAGCGGAGTTGTAATAAATTATTTATGGATGTTTAAACTTGGCCGAAACTCACTTTTTACACAACCATTAGACAAAATCACCACCTTTAACCCTTATTATCTTTATGTTCGAGACCTTTATGACGAAAACTCCTGAACTGAAACTTCTAGATTTCGATACAAACTTTCCAAAACCGTCGAGTTCGTTCTCTAACGATCGACGTACACCATTTTACGACTAGTTTTTCGGAGCCATTTTTGTTAATTTCATGAAAATTCCGACGACATTGTTTTGCGACGAAAAGTGAAAATTTCACCATAAATCATTATAAAACCATTGTAGGATGACATTTTGACGTAAATACTTGTAAAGTCATTTTTGAATGGTCAAGACGTCAAAAGAGTATTTTTCGACGATAAGTATTATTTTCAAAACTCGCAAATGGTATAAATAACATACGAAATGCATGCATAACATTACATTGCAACTTATTACATATCATATCATTCATAATAGGTCAGTTTCGAGATTCACGCTACATTTCGGTGTAACCACTTTTGTCATCGCATCTATTCACCAAGTGAGTAATCACATCCCTTTTCTTTTACCGTTTTACTACATTTTGGGGCTGAATGCATGAACTATACTTGAATTAAATTGAATCTTACTTTTGTGAACTCGAATCAAATCCTTGAACTTAATTACAAATTTATGACTTGTTGGAATTTATTGAACCGTACATGTTATGACCTTGACCCAAAGTCTCCCATGTTCGGAGCATCACTATAAAGTCTCCCATGTTCGGAGCATCACTATAAAGTCTCGCCTTATTGGTGGAGCGTTCTCAATAAATCTCGCCTTATCGGTGGAGTGTGCAAAGTCTCGCCTTATTGGTGGAGCGTTCTCAATAATTCTCGCCTAGGTGGTTGAGTGACAAAGGAGTCTCCCTTGTTGGAGCAGTGCAAAGTCTCCCATGATCGGAGCATCCCTGAATGATTATATACGTGGTGCAATATTGTGAACTATTATGACCGTTTATACTTGACTTTTAGACATACTACTTTTGGCAGTGGGTTGTGAACACACAGGTTGCAAGTTTTGTATGGGCGGAACTTGGAACTGAGTGGATTTACAATGCCTTTGCTTTGCGGACCATTTTCGTCGACCGAAAGCTTTGATTATTTCTTTCGAGTTTTCTTATTTTGCTAAACATGTTTACTCACCAACTATTTTCATAGTTGACCGTTTTTCTCTCATGCATTTCAGGTGATCGTTAGTAAGCTTTTTCTATCAAGTCTTGCATAATGAAGTTTTCACTTGTCACTACAAATCATTATGTAATAGAACGCAATATTTTGGGAACTAAACTTGTAATATATTTGCCGATGACGGCTAAACTAGTATTGTAATGGTGTACTCTTTCTTTTAAATATTAATGTTGGTATGTTCTATTATCTTGTGCTTATGTTCCCTTCCGTTACACCTCGTATTTCCGCCTCCGGCGAGGGTGTGACAATCTTGACTATAATTATTTGCTGCTATAAAATTTCGATGTTGTGTACGAATACTCGTCTAGTTAACTTAAACAAAAGGGTGAAAGCTAAAGGTACGTAACGTACTTTTTCAGAATTACACATCTAGCTAATATATTTTGTGAAAGGTCAAAGCTAGCTAACATACTTTCAAATTTCACTCGATCTAGCTAATATGACCTGTTGGTAGTAGGTTACCAGGTCACCTTGGCGAAAAATTTGCGCAGTTAGTCCTCTAGGACTAACGACCGTTAGCTAGATGATAACGACCGTTAAAAAAAAAAAAAAAAAAAAAAAAAAAAAAAAACTTTAAAATTTAAAAAAAAAAAAAACGTAAACTTTAATAAAAAAAAACATAAAAATATAAAAAAAAAAAAAAATTAATTTTTTTTTAAAAATTTTTAAAAAAATGTAATTTTTTTTAAAAAAAAAAACGTAAAATAAAAAAAAAAAAAAAAAAAAAAAAAAAAAAAAAAACGTAAAATTTTTTTTAAAAAAAAAACGAAAATTTTTAAAAAAAAAAAACGTAAAAATTTTTAAAATTTTTTTTTTAAATTAAATTTTTTTTTTTAAAAAACGTAAGATTTTTTTTATAAAAAAAACGTAAAAATTTTAAATTTTTTTTTTAAATTAAAAAAAAAAATGTAAAATTTTTTGAAATTTTTTTAAAAAAAAGTAATTTTTTTTTTTTTTTTTTTTTTTTTTTTTAACGGTCGTTATCATCTAGCTAACGGTCGTTAGTCCTAGAGGACTAACTGCGCAAATTTTTCGCCAAGGTGACCTGGTAACCTACTACCAACAGGTCATATTAGCTAGATCGAGTGAAATTTGAAAGTATATTAGCTAGCTTTGACCCTTAACAAAATATATTAGCTAGATGTGTAATTCTGAAAAAGTACGTTACGTACCTTTAGCTTTCACCCTAAACAAAACTAGTGTTAAACTTGGTTAATACTTTTTGAACAACTTTAAATAAAACCTAGTTGTATTAAACTTGGTAAATAAGTTTGTTTGTTTAGAGTAAAAAATACATGGATTAACTTATCTGGTTATTATATATTCCAAATAAACCGGGGTAAAAATAGAAAAGGTACCTTTCTACCCAATTAACGTATCACTCCCTTGCCTCCCTCTATAAACATACAATCTTAACTCACAGACCACTCTAAGCTAGTGTCTTCATTCTTAAAAAAACAAAACATCAACTCACCAACAACATTGAACAAGAAGAAAGGGTTTTTGTTCTTCATCATCACTTCGTGTTTCAACACCTTAAAAAACAAAACAAAACCCTTTTTTCAAACCATGTCTCATCTCTAATATAATCCGATCTACTTATCCTGGTTAGTATTTTATTAAATGTTTATGTTGTCATTATATATCATAGATCTAATACTACATGATGTTATTGATATAGTGATATGCATATTATTAAGTTTTGATCAACTAAGCTAACACAGAAATGACTTAAGGGGGTGTTTGGATTAGCTTATTTGATTGGCTTATTGGCTTATTCAAAAATTAAAAATACCAACAAGCTCAGTTTTATGGCTTATCATGTTATATACTTGAGCTTATGGCAATGCCATAAGCTCAAGTTGAGAGGTCATAAGCCGTAAAAGATGAGCTTATTGGCTTTTTTATAATAAATAAGTCAATAAGCCTCATAACATAAGCTAATTGAAACACCCCTTAAGTCATTTTTGTGTTGGCTTTATAGCTTATCTAAACATAATATGCATATCAAAATATAGTGTTAGATCTATGATATTTAATACAGTAGCATTAAGTTAAGATTATGAATATGTTATCTGATTGGTTCTTATTGTTTGTGTATATGTTTATTTTTGTACAGATTAAGGAAAACTAAAATAGAGCTGACCAGATCAAGTTATATGTTTGGTATCCAAAGTTAACTCGGGTTTCGGTGATTAAACCATACCGGTAGTTTGCAGACGGTTTCAGTGTTTCCTTAGCTGGTTTATGTCTCGTAAATTAGACAGTCCAGTTCAAACACAACAAATGGCTGTGGCGGTTTTTAAGAATCCGGTTGGAAGTGACTATCATCATGGAAATGATAGGACTGGGAAGAGACGAGTATTTGTTCAGACGGAAAGTGGTTGTGTGTTAGGTATGGAGCTAGATCGAAACGATAACGCGCATATGGTGAAACGTAGGTTACAAATTGCACTAAATGTTCCTATAGAAGAAAGTTCTTTGACTTTTGGAGATATGGTTTTGAAGAATGATCTTAGTGCGATAAGAAATGATTCGCCTCTATTGCTGACTAGAAATCTTATGCATAGAAGTTCTTCGACTCCGTGTTTATCTCCTTCTGGTAGGGACATACAAAATAAAGATAAGAGTGGGCCAATTGAGATATTGGGAAACTCGAGTAGTTTCCTGAGGACAAAAGAGGTTGTTAAGGAGATTGTGAAAGCCTTGAAGAATGGTGTTGATCCTATACGTGTTAATGGTGGTTTAGGTGGTGCATATTACTTTAGGAATAGTAGAGGTGAGAGTGTAGCGATTGTGAAACCGACTGATGAGGAGCCTTTTGCCCCTAATAATCCGAAAGGGTTTGTGGGCAAGGTTTTGGGTCAACCGGGGTTGAAAAGGTCGGTTCGTGTTGGGGAGACTGGTTTTCGTGAAGTGGCTGCTTATCTTGTTGATCATGACCATTTCGCTAATGTACCTCCTACTGCTTTAGTTAAGATCACTCACTCGATTTTCAATGTTAATGATGGTGTAAGTGGGAGGAACAACAACAACAAACAGGATACTAAGAAGAAACATTTTAGTAAGATTGCGTCGTTCCAGCAATTTATTCCTCATGATTTTGATGCTAGTGACTATGGGACATCAAGTTTTCCTGTGTCTGCTGTTCATCGTATTGGTATATTAGATATTAGGATTTTTAACACTGACCGACACGGTGGGAATCTACTTGTTAGGAAGGTTAATGATGATAGTACTGGAAATTTTGGCAAAGTTGAACTCATACCCATTGATCACGGTCTTTGCCTACCAGAATGTTTGGAAGATCCTTATTTCGAGTGGATTCATTGGCCACAAGCTTCTATCCCTTTTTCAGAGGACGAGCTTGAGTACATTGAAGCACTCGATCCATATCAGGACTCGGAAATGCTGAAACACGAGCTTCCAATGATCCGTGAAGCCTGTCTACGTGTACTGATCTTGTCCACTATTTTTCTCAAGGAAGCTGCTGGTTACGGGCTTTGTTTAGCTGAGATAGGTGAGATGATGAGCCGTGAGTTTCGTCGTGGTGAAGAGGAGCCCAGTGAGCTCGAGGTTTTGTGTATGGAGGCAAGACGGATAGTATCTGAGAAGGAAAAAGAGAAGGATATGTTGCTATCTCCCAAAACCAGTTTTCCAGAAGATGCATTCCAGTTTGAGATTGATTGTGATGATCCTGGAAATTTCTTTAACCCAATTCTTCCATTCCACTTTGGATTTGGGAGAAACCCGCTTTCTAAACTTGAGGAAACAATCGAAGAAGAAGATGAGGAAAATGAAGAGGTTGTGCATCCTGCGTTGGTCAAAGTACCTTCTGTATCGAATATATCAATGTCATTGAAGAAAAACTTAAGTCTAGGTGACTCATCGGCTGGGCACAGGAGCGCTAATGAGCAGCTTCCGCCTAGTGCTAGCTTCGTCAAGGTTTCAGACATGAACGACGAGGAATGGGTTCAGTTTTTAGAGAAGTTTCTAGAACTGTTGCGCCCTGCATTCACACAGCGTAAGTCAGGTGCTGTGAGGCAGAGACAGAGGCTGGGTACTTCTTGCCAGTTTTGAAGAAGGTCTCAGGGACTAGTAGGTTACAGATCATGTTTACGGGTCGTTGTATGAGTTTGGCTTTTCGTAAGTTGACTTTGCAGCTGTCGTTTCCGTTTAGAGTTTAGTGTTTAGCGTTTTAGGTTTCGCGTCTTGTTTTTTCATTTACTTGAGTCCTTGTGGACCTGTTACATAAATAACTTGTAGTATATGAAAACGAAAAAAAAAAGAGATAGAAAGAATGAAAAATAGATTGTAACATTGTAGATATTTGAATCTTATGCAAGCCTTTGTGAATTATTTTAAAAGTACTACTCACTAATGTTTAAAGGAGCAAAAGAAAGAGGAACATGATAACAAGATATAAAATAAATTTGGCAGTGTGTCTTAAAGCACATGAAGATGGTTGGTTTGATTAAAAACCATGAATAAATGCTTTTCATTTTTTGACCTAATATTCTGAAATGGTCAGCTGTAAAGAGTAAAGAGAGACCAAACATGACCATTTATGGGCCCTTCATGATTCATTTTGACGCCTTAAAAGAAACAACCAAATAATTTTGTAACTTATATGTGACAGTCATGATCAGGAGGAATAACAAAAAGTAGATCATCACAATCAATAGGAATGTAAATCATTAAGACCGGATGTGCTGGTAAGGTTCATCTTCGTTACTTTAACGTTATGTCTCTTTTCTCACTACCATTTCAAATTTCAATGTCATTACTTCCCTAATGGTCACCATTGAAACACAAATATACATATCTCACTTAAACATATACATATTTCACTTAAACACAACTATACCTTCTAACACACTAATGCACGCGGTTGTGGATGTGGTCTGAAGTCTAAACCATGTATCTCATTGGTACCTCTAGCGTGAATCTCACACATAATGGTTTTAACACGTGAGCAAGAAAAGAAAAAAAATCCGTTACGTTTTGTCTAAGACTGGGTACAATGGTCACCACTCATTCATCTTTTACTTCAGCACCATATCACCATTCAACATATCATCACTCCTGTCATTTTTCATGTGCAATGGTATCACTCTCTCACATTTCAAACATAACCACAAAATACCCCTCGTACACTCACAAATTAAATAAATAATAATAAAGACACCCACTTTGCACTGTACCCGAATGGTGATGGTAGTCACCTTTTGCCCCTTTTTTGCTTGACTCACGCGTGAGGCAATTATGGATGCAATGGTGTGAAAGGCGAGGATGAAGGGTGAGAGGTGAGGCCTCACACCTACTGCATCCACTCTAATAGCAAATGTTATGAATTTATGCATAACCGGAAGATTTTTAGAAATATATTGGAAGGATATATGATTAACTATATGGGTTTGATGGTGATGTGAATATTTCTTTTAAAGTATGGTTAGAGACTTAAAGTAGATATTTAATCATCCAATATGTACTAGTTTATTTATTTAAAAGAAATGTACTAGTCTTGCTAGTTATGTGATAATCAACAACTATTATACTAGATATGAGGTGGATGCAACTTTTGTGATTCCTCGACTTGTTACGATCCATAGTCTGCAATACTTTTGGTTGCTTGGCGCAATAGTATTTTCGATAGGTCCACAATGACTGAAATAATCATTAAAGTCATTGATGAACGGATCACTTTTAGGATGTCTTCTTCATTCATGATATAGTTGGTCATGTGTTCTCATCTCGTATGATAAATTTCACTCGTTATATTTTGCTATGCACATTGTAACTTTGTAGTACTTACAAAATCATTATATACTGTAGTTACTATGTCTGAAAAGAATAACTTACTTTTTGGCATTTTAGTGAGTATTAAAAAAGTAAAGGGACATCACGATCTAATGAGCTAGTAATTTGGTAAAAAGTGATACCTACAAGTGTTTAGATTTTTATTTTTATTTTATTTTATTTTTATTATTATTTTTTATGCTCTTAAACAACGCATAAAAATATCAGTTATAACAAGGAACATGATCATAAAGGATATTTATATAAGCTGATCCCATAACGACACGAATAAGAACTAGCAGTGTGTTTATATAGTCCAGGTGTGCGACCGCATTCTTATTTTGGATTGTCCACTAGTCCATTCCTAATGGTTTCTGTTGTTGTTGCGGAATAAGAACTTTGTAATTTCTGTATCACATTGGTGAAGACCATGAGGAATGAACAATCCCACTTTTTTTTTCTTATACAACAATCGAATCTCACTTTTTTTCTTCTTGTTTATGGCAATTTTTCTTCTTTAGTAGATACAACAATGGAATCTTACTTTTTTTTCTTCTCGTTTATGGCAATAGAAGAAGTTCTTCTTGCTTATAATACAAAAAGCAGTTCACTAAGTTTATTTGTTAACTTTTATTGGATTTGATAATCCATTCATAAAGCTTCTTATTCTTATTCTTGCGGAATAAGAAAATAGCAAGTTTAGTGAAACTAACAATAGATCATCATGAATCAACAGCCCCAAGTCTTCTAGAAAATAAAGAACAATACAAATAGGGAGATAAACCATTGGACTAACACACCTTTTGCTAATGTTGTCAACTATCAAGATATATAATGTCATATTTGCAAAAAAATGACAAGAATGAATAAAGTTTAAGATATACCACTATCTACTTTTTATCAATAAAACATCATCTTCATCCGCTAATAATTGGTTTAAATAAAATATAAAACACTTATATGAAATAAAAATATGAACACTTATTGTGAAACGGAAAGAGTGTTATATTAACAGTACTTATCTGTGATTGTTAAGCCTAACACATTTCTTCAAAAAATTGTTTATTCCCGCCTTTTGATTCCGAACTTACTAATTTTAGCTTATTTAGTTAAAACAAAATTAAAATAACAACATAATTAACAAATATTATTATATAAGTAATTATAAAAAGTTAGATATTTGATGAGAAAACAAGAAAAAGGTTGGTGGATTTGGTCATTATATACAGTCAAGTCTACGTTGGAAGTGGATAAACATATGATATTTGGAGTGACCCCCATCACTCCCCCATATTTAGCTAAATAGCAACAGCCCATCATCATGATATATGTATGGTTTTCCTAATTTGACCAAAATGGCCATGGATTTTTTCTTCATAGAATAACTAACAATGCATTTCATTTAGTTAAACATATACGAAAAATTCTGATCACAGCCTATTTGTATTTACATATCATATGTATATAAGTGTATCACAGTATTGTACTTTATTTGCAGGCTATGTTTGCCGACACGTAGCAGTAACAGTAAGTAGTAAGCAGTAAGCAGTAAGCAGTAAGCGGTAAGCTGTAGTTGTTTGTTTAAAAAATGTGTTTGGTAACGTAGCTGTAGCAGTAATTATAAATTGTAAAATTACGAAAAAAGTCATATACATATTAAAATAAAATAAATGATTAAACAAATGAGGGTATATATGTAATTTCATAAACTAAACGCTTGGAGCAATTGTGGAATGCTTAATCAAGAATCATTTAGATTGGAGCGGTAAGACAATATTCAAACGCTTGTTGAGGTGTTGCCAAACAAGCTTTTCATCTATAGTGCTTACCGCTTGTCGCTTGTCGCTCCTAAACGCTTCCAAATGCTTGTTGCCAAACATGACCTAAATCATAATCGCAACCACAATCCAAGTTAAAGTCATTTGTAATTTTTTTTTTGGGTAAAAGGTTTTACCCGGTAAATATATAACCAAAAAATAATGTTAAGTACAAATGGAATGTGGAAGAAGTACCACATTAACCTCAAGCGAAAAGCTTGATAAACAAGTGTTTATGACATGCCATAAACACAATGAACCTAGCTATATTACATCACCTAACTAGGCATAAAACAAGAAAAAACTTGTAACAAGCGAGCATCCCGCATCCAGCCATTGCACGAAGGGGGCAAGTCGACCCAGGAAGTCTGCCTCCTTAAAAACCTTTTCCAAGAAAAACCCAAAGGGAAAAACCTTAGAGTAGGGAAAAAGAGTACAACCCTTACCTGACACTCCCTTCGTGTATAATACAAACACTTAAAATCTTCTATTTATCAAGTATCAGACGAGCCCGCGAGGTTATCTTCTTGAACTTGAAGATAACCAGTTTCAACCGAACGGTAAAAACAATAAAAAAAAAAAAGTCATTTGTAATTCACTAATTCATTATAAGAATCATATCATTACGAGTATGAGACACATAAGTAACGAAGATATATCCATTTTTTTATTGTACTTACATTAAGAAGCTATCCAAATTTTACATGGCATATATTTACCATATGTTATTTTAGCCATTTTGGATTATGTATACAAACTCTTTGTAATGATTATTGTCATGTACAGTATATTTGTTGAGAATTAGATGTATGACAAGTGGTAGAACATCGGGACAACCGGACAAGTTTTTGGTTTATTGGGTGGCAGTCTAATCTTTAATTGACATGCTTTTGTATTATATTGCAAGTTGCAAATGTAGTAGGGTTTAAGTTCCCATCAAGTGGGGTTAGGCTTAAGTATGAAGTGAAAATGATATGAGGGACCGAAAAGGACATAAGCAAATAGTGTGGGGTACAATCATGAATAATATATCATTTCAGCTCATCTAACTTTGTTTCTTTTCTTTTTAAAATGGGCTAATATTTATCTCTTCAAACATAGTTAAGGCCATAATTAGCAAAAGCCATGTGCCCATGTCTATACACAAAAATACAAAATGACAAAGGGCAAATGACAAAAAAATGCATCGAACTTGGCACTTTATGTGATTGTGTGTAGCCAACTATTTTTTTTCTTATTGTATGTACCGAACTTTCAAATTTCGATCATTATGTGTATTTTGTGACTATTCTGCCATGTAAAATGACCATTTTACCCTTCAAAATTTGAAAAAATTAAGGGTAAAATGGTCACAAAATACACACAATAATCGAATTTTGAAAGTTCAGTACACACAATAAGAAAAAAAATAGTTGGCTACACACAATCACATAAAGTGTCAAGTTCGATGCATTTTTTTGTCATTTGCCCAATGACAAAATAATGATAAATCACACACAATGATATAATTGTCATTCTAGTTTGATATTGTCAAGTTAACTTTAGAATAACGTTAAATGTTTAATCTTCTGTATCTTAAATGTTTCGAATAACACACTAAATGATGAATAGCATTATATCATATTGAAGTATTCTCCTATTTTCTTCATATAAATTAACCGGACATTTGTGTTGTAGCTTATTTGATATGTCTGTACATTAGCGTACAAGGACAGGATGCGAACTTGATCTTGAGTAGTTGGCTGGTCGAGCATGTAATCGCTACGTGAATTTGCAATCATGGTTTGCATGTATAGATTGACAGAAGAATTGCGAAAACATGTGTATATGGCTGTTTGCTACATAAGTTACGAGTATTTTGTGGGTTCGTTTCAATTTGGCCTCAATTCAAGTTTTGGTAGATGTTTAAGATATCCACTCTAGTAAATCTTACATGATTATCTATCTTGGAGTCCCTTTTTAGGCTGTATCTTTGCTTCTTCTATATATGCCTCGCTAGAGTTTTTTATTGCATCGTGTTAAAAAAAGGTCTTTGATATTATTTTATTGATGTTTGAAAACGACGTACTGACTTGAATACATCACAGATACACACCTTATACATACCTGATACCCAACTAGCTTCTAATACACATCTTAATTAAAGACTACACGGAGACACTTAATTTTCATGACAATAGCAACAACAATACTCAATCATGTCAAAACGAGATATGAGGCAAGTAAGATGTAGATAGTGATGCTCTTATCCTAAAGTAAATTTAAGAGTAGAGATATTGTTTTTTGTTGATACAAAAGTTGGGCGTTCCTTGTTTGGACTCCGGTTCTCGTACCAATTGAATCTTGATGCTTGAGACCTGCGTACTAAGTAAACAGAAAACACCGTTAGGCTTATCGTGAGATTGTCTCCCACGATTTTCCTCCGGCGTGAGAGTAAGTAATCGGTTTTAGGGTTAATAGGAGAGTTAGGGTTTTAGATCGTACCTTTAATGAGGGATGGGATCCCCTTATATACACACGAAATCCTTGTTGGTTTCGTGTTCCCCAACCTTCGGCGTATCCCGCCTAAGTCGGTTGGTAAACGATTATCTCCAAAGTTAGGAGGTATCCGATATCTTATTCCATAAATAACTTCGGACTTGGGCTTTCGTGAGCCCAAACCGTTATTGGATTAGCCCATTCGTAATGGGCTTGTTAGTGGCGTTTATTGGTCGGGTTCGTGACCCGAATACGGACTATACGTCATCATGTCCCCCCAGTCTAGTATGCGCAGTGACTAACTGCGGATGCTAGACTAAGAAATGTAGCATTTAAAGTCCTCATAGCGTAGCGGAGAAGTTTCCCGTCTTGAAGAATATACGGTGAATCTAGTCCAAATATCTTCAAATGAATGCCTCGTAATTCCGGGGAAAGTAACTGCCCCCTTGTCACCTCAACATATCCTAGCCACTTATTCAGAGTTAGTGGGATCCATGTGTCGTGCATCGCGTGGATAACAAAAACTATATGACCGTCTGTGGAAAATTAGAGGGGGAGTTATAGTTTTGCCGATTTTAAGTTAGTTTCAAAAACTTTTAGATTCGTTGATATGTGAGATCTTGTGGATGTAGAGAAAGTATAGATCTAATGATAAAGTAAGTAAATAAAGTAAAGCGAAGGGAAAAAAAAGACACAACCGATGTATAGTGGTTCGGCTACAAGGACACCTTCCTTGCCCTACTCCACTCCCCGAGTCACCTACTCGAGAGTTCAAGCACTATGTCAACAAACTCCTTCACTTGGCGGAGAAGCCTTCACAACGTTGCTTACACTTTTTCCGGTACAAAGCTAGATACCGAGTCCGTAACACGGTGGACCAAACCAACACGACTATTACACAACAAATATGTGAAATATCAAATACAAGATCTTCGCTACAGAAATCTTGCGGAGAGACAAATCAATCAAGGACCCCTTGCTTGGATGACTTGTAGAATGCTCGTGATCTCGCCTTAGAGAAGGACCTATATGAGGATCACAATAGAAAGAAAGAAGAACAACTCTCTAGATCAAGTGATCTATATGTTAGAAGAGAATGAGAGTGTTTGAGAGATTTAGTAAGAAGAGGGGTAAGTTAGAATGAAGAAATGGCTCTCTATTTATAGGCAAATTCCTTCACTGTTCCCCCGGATCCCACGGATCCCTTCCACAAGGGATCCGTCTAGTGTAATCCTGGGGATCCGTGGAACGCTCCTCTTTGCCCATGGGTTTTTTGGTTATGGGTCATGGGTTATGGGTTGGTCCATGGGTTATCTTTAGATTCAATGTATCTAAGTATACATTGTATCAAGTCTTTTTGGGTATGGGTTAAGATCCATGGGTTATGGTCCATGGGTTATGATTTTTACCCATCCTAATAAACTATTACAACAAATGCTTAATTACTACATTTTTGTATTTAAATGGCTATATGTAAATGCTTTACAAAACTAACATGTATCCTTATAATTATACTTAAGATAACATTATATTTGTTATCAACAAAACACAAAGAGATCGCAAAATATTAATAAACGGTTTTACGGTTTATTTGTATTAACAATCTCCCCCTTTTTGTTGATGACAAAACATAATGTTATGATGAGTAAAACAAAACACATAAATCTGAAGATTAACAATTGGTATAACGAGTCAAGGTTGTTGTTTGTTGATTTATGTTGGTTTTACACATGTTTTTGCGCTTTTTATGTGGTCGGAAAATTTTTTTTTCTGATTTGTGGGTATAACAGTTTTTATACATGTTTGGTATCCTTGTTTTGGTCAAAAAGTCCTCTTTTTTCATGTACATCTGTCTTGGGTCTTATCCAAACAGTTACCTTTATGTCTTTTTTTGTACCAAATATCCGTGAAACATATGTGGTCAACCATCCTCTTTTCATGGTCAAAAGACAAAAAGAAGCAGTTTTTAGGCTGTTTCTGGTTTATTATGAAGATGGACGGAAAAACATGGTCGGAAAATCTCGCCGGAAAAAGTCAAAGGGTCAAAACCCTAAACTTACGCGTAAGAAGAATCTGCAGTGGAGTTACGCGTAGCTGTGAAGTTACGCGTAGAAAAAGTTACGCATATGCTCTTACGCATAAGCCTGGCTTACGCGTAAGAATGGGCTACGCATAAGCATATTACGCGTATGCCTACGCATAAGCAAAAATGTTACGCGTAAGAAATTATTGAGCAGAAATAGAAAAAGGTTACGCGTAAACTTTACCAAACAAGACCATGACCACTAATACCATTATACCAATCAATCCATACGACTTCAACTTATCAGACCCGAAACTAAATATTCTCAACCCAACTTCACCAAACTTCAAACTATCCTAACTTATCCTACATCTTCTACATCTTATCAATTGACTCTTCATGAAAAACAAATACAATAATCTCATATTTGATTCAATATTTTTTGCAACCTTTTTCAAGATTGTTTTAATTGAACCACTTCATCATCATTGACCATACTTTGATTCTATCAGAATATAAAAGGAAACGATTATAACAAGTATGCTATATCGTCTCTTTAATTCGTTAAAGACCAAACCAAACAATCAAAAGAAAAAACACCTACCCGAGACCTTTTTATAAGATCTTGAAGCCACGAACGTTTTACATATGATATGGGTGTCGATATTCTTTTGTTTATGATTCGGAGTTGATTAAGACGAGGGATATGTGATTTGAGATTAAGATTCGTTTAAGATGAGATGTGGATTTGTTTTTTCTCTCAGATGCCTTGGGATGAAAAACTGATATGTGGGAGGCGTACACATTAAGCTGTGTGTGATGTTTTAGGTTAGGTCAATTAAAGGTGTAATAGATTTACTCTAATACCGGTTGATATAATCCTCGTTTTTGGATCCGAATGGGCTGAGGAGATATATTGGTTTATTCACTTGGACTTTGGACTTAAATGTGTAATCTTGTGTGATGGGCTGATGAGGTGCTAAAGTTTCGTTGGGTTGAGTATGGCAAACGCAAGCTGTATACAAAAAGTGTCATCCGAGTTTTAAATTTTGGATAACATTTTTGTATTTGCTTAAAAGTTGATATTATTGGTATGATATAATTTTCACGGACGGATACATAATTCACGGCTTGCGCGAAATTTGAAAAATGGCTACGGAGTTTTTGTACGGTATTATTGACGAGAAATTGAAGTGACATTTCACGGGTGGACTTCTTTATCTTTGAGACGATGGTTGGTTGGACGCATGTCTCAAGATAACTTGTTGGAGCACATTATGAAATTTGAAAATCTGGTTATAACTGGTAAGGAGTTACGTTGTAGTGCTCACAGTGTGTAACCATCACTTTAAGGAGTTACGTTGTTGTGCTCAGTGTCACACGGCGTTGTGGATTGTTCAAAAATTTAGAACAAGCAGCAAGTCACAAAGTTGGGATGTTTACTTCTTTTTCAAGACAGTCGTATCGGGTTATCTCCATATGTGGTCATTACTATTAGCCGGTGAATTCAAAGGAGGT